>CM040186.1:85577700-85975200 GCA_022606455.1 Callitettix versicolor
TACAAATATTGCATATTGTATATAAATGAGTTAATTATAAATATTTAAATTATTAAAGAACCCCTTTGTACTATATGCCCAGAACATGTCACATTTAATTATTTATTAGAGTTATTGACAATTGGACATATTGTAAATTGATGTTTGATATCAGATATGTATAATTTTAATTTATCAGTGAGATCAATAATATAATTGGACCATTACAGACTAATAATGAACACTAATTTATATATATATATATATATATATATATATATATATATGGGGGGTTTGTAGTAGAATGTTAAGCTATCTACGTCACTGATGAGAAATTTTTATATGACAAAATGAAGAGCACATAAAATTCGATTTTACGAAATTAAGTAGTTCTGTCGTAATTGTTTTTTTATTTGGAATTAACAATAAATAAGGAATTGCAAGGATATATTATGAGTACTGATTACAAAGTGGCATACTATAAATAATTTATTTTTGTACTGACTATATTAGGTTACATTTTTATATACGGCAACAATCTTTAAGAACATCTGCTAAGACAATTTTGAAAAATAAAAACTGATTTCTTCGTAATAATTCTGAACTGGAAATTTCGTTAAAATATGACAAATTTTGTGTAATCATTTTTCAAATTATTTGTTTTGCGTTTTTTAAACTAAACATACACTTATTTATAACACTACCGTACTTAACGTTTAATAATTATAATCTGTTTTATATTCAGTATGGACTCAGGTGTCCAAGCTTAAGATTTTCAGCACGCAGCCCAAGAAGAAAAATTAGTTTACCCTTTTTGTTTTTACGCCACAATTCACTTTGTGAAACCAGAAAAACAAAACAAACAGCGTATGTTCTTTTAGCCTTTGTCCACAGCCGGAAAATACTTCCTCCCCCAGTAGCTGGATGAAAGCGGGAGAAAAAAGGCTTGATAAAGGCGGATGACACATTTGTTTGTCCTCCCTACTTCCCTGCCGTCTATAGAGGGAGGGTTTGTTTGATATTCCTCCCCTAGTCTAAACTAATTGCCGCTACATATGTTAAACCGAACAAGAAAAAAATGTGTGCCAACACTCCCGAGAGATCACGAACTCGTCAACTAAACTCGCTTAGAAAAGCCTTGCTTGTACTGCGCGCAAGTTGCAGAAATACTAAACAGCTGTAGAACAAATAACAAGTACAGTATCATGGATATTGAAAATCGAAATACGTCGATAACAGTTCTGCCATTTTGACATAATATAAGGCACGTGACATTAACAACATTTATATCATCAACAAGCGAATGTCAAATTAACACATACAGCATTTTGATAATATGTCTACTGTAGCTTTGTTTATCAAGGGCGGTTACCCAAAATCATGATTTTTTTATTTATTTTGCACATTATTGAAAATTTGATCTCACGTCAGCATAAAAACCTGTGTGAGTTATAAAATTTAATTTTAATTTTGGTACCTACAAGATAAAATGCTAATACAGTATGATGTTAACAAAGATGGTGAAAACATATTTTCTTTTAATGATCATAATTATGAATCAGATGGTCGAATATTCTCAAAAATATTTCAGACTAAATACTTATCTATTTTTTAATTCAAAATGTCTTCATTTTTGAAACTCTGCACTTAACAATGCTTCTTCTATAGATCATAATCTGTGATTTTGCATGATTCTTGGTCTGGGATAATTTTGGTGCTCTTTCCAATGAAAACGCCCTAAAGATAAAATACTAATTGTTGCAAATTTTAAATTAAATTACAATGGATTTTATATCAGATTTGTGTAACTTAATTTCTCCTGAAGAAATTAGTTCGTCAATATATCAGCTGTTTTGTTAAATCCTGTATCAAATGGTGATGTGAATCAGGTGTTTAAGTAATTTGTTTTTAACTATAGCATTTTGTCAAAAAACGCGTTCAGATTCTGCAAGTTTTGGACAAGCAATATTCGTAGGCGGTAGGCTAAAAACAAAACAATATATACTTCAAAGCAAACAATAAAAAAAGAAAAATTCACCGAATATTTCACTATCAACGGGATTGTTGTAAGAAATATATGTCATGGTATCGCGTTCCCTTAAAGTTGGACACACTCTTGCGAAACATGTTTATTACCGAAAAACAGTTTGTTTGTTTTTCAGATAAACTTAATAAAATTGTAAATTAAATAAAAAGCTATAAAAAGGATAAAAATATTTAACATCGTGTAGGCCTATACCCGTACAAAATTTAACTTTCATTTAAATTTAAATGTCTTAAAATATCGTGCTAAGCACCTCCCAAAATCTATCTTACCAATGAAAATAAGTTACTGCAAAATGTTCCTAACTTAAAACTAATTTGACGTTTTTTAATATTGAAATTATGTTTTTTATTTACTCGCAACGAATATAAGAAGTTTTTTTTATTAAATATTGCAAAGAGAAAAATTAAATTTATTGCGGACTTCGACAATATTTAATCTGTGAAGTTTACATTATTATATGCAGAATGATACGTGGTTAATAAAACAATATTAGTTTAATTTCAGTATGCATTAAAAAAATATAAAGTATTTAATGAACATTCAATTTACATAAAGAAATGTACAATTAATATATCTCAAAATATACTAGTAATGTCTTAATAGAGAAAAAACAAATATTTGCGATAAACTGAAAAAGTTATATGCAAATATATCACTTGTAGAAGAAATCCAATCAGAAAGCGATGCGACGCCGGAGCACCTGGTGTTCGATTCTCCATTTAGTTTACCCAGATAAGAATTTACAATCCTTCAATATAAACTTTTGTTGGAACAAATAACAAGACAACCTATAGAGCGCAACTTGTGACATGTCTGACTTGGTATGTTTTCCCAATCATGTCAATATATCTTCGATCGTTTCAATGTGGGTATTTGTGCACGCTCTTATTCTTAACTTTCTTACACGTTTTTGTACTTTCAGAAGTGCTACAAGATTATAAAATGAGATATAATTAGAATATTTGTGCAATGAAAACTTGTGATTTTATTTATTTAAATGTTAAACAAAAAACTTTAAGTTGCTGGTTTAAAAAAACATTACTATAAAACGTATTGTGTAATCGAAGTACAAAGTATAAGTATCGTGTATGGAAGTATAATGAAATTATTCAAAAATCGATTTTGATATGTTGAGAAAATACGTCCAATTACAAATCTCTGATACTGGGTACTAAAGATTACTAATTTGGGTACATCAGATTACGTATTCGTTGGGAACTAAAGAGATAATTGATTTTGATTAAATTTGACATTTAAGTTGCAATTAGTTGTTCAAATCTTTTTTTAGATATAAGTCTTTAACAATATTGAAATTCTTTTATAACGTTTTCAATAAAATTTGTCTCACTTATCCGCCTAAACAAAATATATGATTAAGTTTCTTTACAAAAAATACTGATCGAAAACTACCCAAAAAAATCGGCCCATTTTCTCTGAATCGCTTTACAGTTTTTAGCAGTCGTATTCCTCTTTTCTATTGACTCTTAAGCTGTAAATTGCTTCTTTTTTTTAAACGTATTATGCATCTTCACAGCTGATCCATATTTGAAAAAAATTTAATTAACTTATTTTGAGAAATTAAACAGATTTTTTAAAAACATTTTTGTCTATAGCACTCGAATCATATGTAAGCAGGTTTTTTCAAACCACCAGATGATTAAAGCACTTGTCAGTCTGCTGCGTCTACGAACTTCCGCACCACAATGCACTTGGTTCAACTAGTGTTACTGAAGTATGCTTTTTTTATTAGCCTAAAAGATGTAACGATGGTCTGATTGAATCCAGGGAATAGCTATACACAGAAAATGTTTGAAATGTATTTGCAATATTCAAGTATTTTATATTTATGTTATACAAAATATTTAAACGCCGAAAATATTCTTTCTCTTTCCTTTTCTCTCTCTCTCTCTCTCTCTCTCTCTCTCTCTCTATATATATATATATATATATATATATATATATATATATATATATATATATATATGAGAGAGAGAGAGATATATATATATATATATATATATATATATATATATATATAATTTCGGATCTGCTATCAGTAGATGGATTCTACTGTGGAATTAAGTAACACCAGGCAAGACAGATAACCTTCATAGAAATTCCAATATCAAGCGCCTCTTGAGAAAGTTCCTTGTGGAGGACCTAGAGGGGTGGTAGATGATACCTAGAGAAGAGTACAAATCAGGAAAATCATACGGCTCGTTATATAGTACTGTAGTTTGAGGGTGCACATGAACAACACCACATGTGAAACACGCACATGAAGAAACTGTGTGTAGGTTATGCAGTAAAAAAAAGGGGGAAAATTACGAATACAGGTCACGTGATTCGTAATTGTGAGACTCTTGCTAGCAGGAGGCTAAGAGTTTTGGTTTCCAGGGCCCTAGGAACTACCAGCGGAATGAGTAGTCTGTGGAATGTTGGATCTTACTAGGGGCAAGAATCTGCTAAACTAATACGTAAGAGGTTTAGTTGCACAATAGTTCCGTCGATATATAATTTCTTCCTTAAGTTACTAATCTAATGTATATAGATAAATGATGCAAAACTACGAATAAATAGTAACACTAAGAGAAGTAAGCTACCAACAAAAGTTTTACATACCACTACAAGCTAATCGTACCTACTTCTCTGATATAATGTATTCCTGTTCACGTTTTAAAGTCAGTTTACATTCACAGCACATAGAATGCGCTGTAAGCAATGTCTTCTTGCCTTTTTATGTTTCAGTGATTTCGTCCCTGTCATTTTCTTTTATCGTGAAGTCATGGGTATGATTTTGTTAGCATCTGCAGCTATAATGAAGAGCCCTTATTCTTTTGGAACTGAGGTCAGACTGCAGGTGAATTACCTTAGTGAGAAAAAGCTCAAACCTTTAAATCTTAATAAACGTTTCCCATCGTTACTTTAAAACCAAACTGTTTCTGACTGTAGAGTTGGATAAAATCCGAGGCATGATTATTTATCAGTAACTTTGAGTAAACTAGCGAGGCGAGATTTGTTTTTAACTCGCAGTTCGGCATTTGTTGTGTGTGTTTGTTTCTTACGCACTTTTGGCCAAACACATAAACCGATTGTTTTAAAATTTGATAAGAAGATATCTTGGATGAAATACAAATAACTTACTTGTAAATTTAAACGTATGTACCTTATGTAAAGACCGAACGACACTTGTGTAAGATTTTTCCACTCATTTTCGTTGCAAGATGGTGGACTTCGGTTTAGCAATGCGAGTGTAGTTGTTGGTTATTTCCTGTAATACTAGCTGAATGGCAACACATATCATAATTTCGACTGGTCATGGAGAAAGAGCATACAATTTCCAATAAAGTTGGCCCAGTAAGAGTTTTAATTATTATTATTGTTACCGGTAAAATTGACGGAAAATTTACAAACGCTGTTGCAGAAGTCTGTACTGTTGCGAGGTCTGCACTGTTCTTCTTTGACCTTACTGTAGATGCAATATCGTTTGGAAAGTTTTGTTAATTTTATTTCAATAAAATGTGTAAACTTGTCAAATTATCCAGAAAACTCGTCGAGGATAAACTATTGTAGTATTAGAAAAAACAATGAATTTAGTAGATAAAGAGACGAGGAAAATTTGTTTGTTTTTACCGATTCTAGAAAAGAATTTGTTTTAATTTAACTTATCGGTGAAATTTGTTATGTGATTGTTAGTTCACAGTTAGTTATGTATTTAGGTGAGTAAGTTGTTATTCTCGTGTAACAGAAAACGTTTTTTGTTGCCATTATCGTAATTTTGTATATACCACTCTAACTTAAAGCAACAAAAATGTTTCCGTAATTAAAATACTTCTGGTGTTGGTAGTAAGTATTAAAGAATTATTATTAAGTAATACGAGGTTTGTCCAATAAATACGCGAACTAAGGTCATAAAAACTTTATTTTACAAAATTTCATCTACATTGATTTTGTCCCCTTCAAAATACTCTCCATTCACTGCTATGCACTTATCCCATCTTCTTTTCCACTCTTCAAAGCACCCTTGGAAGTCCTCGGAAGTCAGGCTTTTCAGTCTCCTCGTCGTTTCTTGTTTTATTGTGTCCACATCTTCCCAATGCTGTCCCCTCATCACATTTTTGCATTTAGGGAATAGAAAAAAGTCGCAGGGGGCGAGGTCCGGTGAATAAGGGGGATGATCAAGGATAGTGATTGAATTTTTAGCCAGAAACTGGCGAACAATCAAAGCCGAATGTGCGGGTGCATTGTCTTGATGAAGAATCCATCCATCGTTTTGAGTCAAATGTGGTCGCACACGACGCACTCGATCTCTCAAACGCTTGAGAACGTTAAGGTAGAACTCAGAATTTACCGTTTTTCCTCAGGAAGGAATTCATGATGAACAACACCTTTGATATCAAAGAAAACCAAGAGCATGACTTTGATTTTTGATCGGCTTTTCCTTGATTTTTTTGTTCGAGCTTCACCTGTTGCTTTCCACTCCATGCTTTGCGATTTCGATTCGGGGTCATACTCGAAAAACCACGATTCATCACCAGTGATAACCCTATTTAAGAATCATTTTCCATGGAATTTTTCCAGTCAGTAACACATTCGACTCTTCTCAACTTTTGATGCGGAGTCAGCAGTTTTGGCACGATTTTCGCACAAACCTTTCTTAAGCCCAAATGCTCGGTTAAGATTGTGTGCACTGTTGATTTTCCTAAATTTAGTTCTTCAGCTATCATTCGGACAGTTTTTCGGCGATCAGTAAGGACAAGACGCCGCACACGATCAATGTTTTCATGCACACAAGAGGTTGAAGGTCGTCCAATTCTTGCATCATCCGTGGCGTCTTCTCGACCTTCTTTAAAGCGCTTAATCCACTTGAAAATGGCGGTTTTCTTCATAGCATTATCACCATAAACAACTCTTAACATTTCAGCAATTTCTTGGTAATTTTTACCAAGCTTTACCAAAAACTTGATGTTAATTCGTTGTTCAGTGAATTGGTCAATTTCCATATCGACGAACAAAAAAATAATGCAAAACTAAAAATAACTCTACTCGCAAGATCCGCACAGCGTAACGTTCTGCCAAGCACTGACGGCTCATTGGGTCCCAGACAACACGTGAGGCCAGTGGGCGTGGCTTAACTCTCCGTAATGGCCACCATATTCGACCAGTTCGCGTATTTATTGGACAAACCTCGTATTAAGGCAAAATTTGTATGCTAGATTTTTTGGATAGGAATAAGATAAAATCTTTTACTGAACAGATTGATTCGCCTTAAAGCAATTGGAATTTGTGATTGTTTAACTGTTTTTGGTTGGAATTTTCGATTTTAGCCTCGTTTGTTTTTATTGTTGGGAGCCAAAGGTTGGAAAAGCATATGTAACAATTGAACGATTTAAGAGTTTGTAGAAAATGATTGCTTTCAGTGAGATGGTACTACGGTGGTTGAAGAAGTTGTATGGTTTGGGACGAGTAACAAAGGAACAAAGGAAGTTGTGTTTCTTGGTATGCGGTGACTTTGCTAAATTAAATGCTTTATATCTGGTATATTTGTTCAGTAAATGTGAAACAGTAATGTTACTGTAGAATGTTGGTCAGCGTGTTCAGTGATTCCCCTAGAGAACCGTAGCCTGCGCAAGGCTATTCGATATGCCTTACCTTACCTGCTTATGGAGGAGTTAAAACTACAGTGTACATAGTAATCACATAAGTTTTAATTTAGAATATGGAGCATAGTCTCCTAAATTTTCTATAAGTTTTACAAAAACTAGATTTACATTTAGAATATTAAACATATAATTGTTTACTAAACAATATCCTTCCTTCCATGACAACAATCGCCTTTAGTCGAAAGATAGACTTAGGACAACGAGAAAGCTAACGGTAATAACGAGGCTCGAAACTTTTCCTCATGCACAGTTCATAATTGTAGCCAACTGCCCTCTTCCTTCAGGCTCAGCTACGGCGTTTCTCTTAATATTGTATTGTATATCAGGTGAGATGTAATGGAACATTAGGCATCCACTAACAGGAAGCGTTACTCTATTTTCTGAAAGGATTAAACCAACGTCTCGTATTCATATATGCCATGTAAAATACAAAGCAAGGATCGTTGCGTTTGTCTTTGGGAGTTTTTTTTGAATTCGAATAACGGGTTTTGTTTGCTTAGAGTGAGATTTGTAGCGTTTGTTTTTGGATGCTTTTTGAATTCGAATAACAGGTTTTGTTTGTTTAGAGTGAGATTTGTAGCGTTTGTCTTTGGGTGCTTTTTGAATTCGAATAACGGGTTTTGTTTGTTTAGAGTGAGATTTGTAGCGTTTGTCTTTGGGTGCTTTTTGAATTCGAATAACGGGTTTTGTTTGTTTAGATTGAGATTTGTAGCGTTTGTCTTTGGGTGCGTTTTGAATTCGAATAACGGGTTTTGTTTGTTTAGAGTAAGATTTGTAGCGTTTGTCTTTGGGTGCTTTTTGAATTCGAATAACGGGTTTTGTTTGTTTAGAGTGAGATTTGTAGCGTTTGTCTTTGGGTGCGTTTTGAATTCGAATAACGGGTTTTGTTTGTTTAGAGTGAGATTTGTAGCGTTTGTCTTTGGGTGCGTTTTGAATTCGAATAACGGGTTTTGTTTGTTTAGAGTGAGATTTGTAGCGTTTGTCTTTGGGTGCGTTTTGAATTCGAATAACGGGTTTTGTTTGTTTAGAGTGAGATTTGAAGCGTTTGTCTTTGGGTGCGTTTTGAATTCGAATAACGGGTTTTGTTTGTTTAGAGTGAGATTTGTAGCGTTTGTCTTTGCGTGCGTTTTGAATTCGAATAACGGGTTTTGTTTGTTTAGAGTGAGATTTGAAGCGTTTGTCTTTGGGTGCGTTTTGAATTCGAATAACGGGTTTTGTTTGTTTAGAGTGAGATTTGTAGCGTTTGTCTTTGGGTGCGTTTTGAATTCGAATAACGGGTTTTGTTTGTTTAGAGTGAGATTTGTAGCGTTTGTCTTTGGGTGCGTTTTGAATTCGAATAACGGGTTTTGTTTGCTTAGATTGAGATTTGTAGCGTTTGTCTTTGGGTTCTTTTTGAATTCGAATAACGGGTTTTGTTTGTTTAGAGTGAGATTTGTAGCGTTTGTCTTTGGGTGCGTTTTGAATTCGAATAACGGGTTTTGTTTGTTTAGAGTGAGATTTGTAGCGTTTGTCAATCGAAATTTAAATAGAATCCGTTTAATAAAGTGCCTTATTTTATATTCTGCAAAAATGAATTACGTCTTTATGCATCTGCGTGCTTTTAATATCAGCTTATTACGCTATAAATAGGTAAAAGTTTTCTGTAAACCCAAACATGCCAGTAATATCTCAACCCGAGCAAGTGCTGTATATTTTATGAACAGCTTGCCAGGAAAGTGTAAATATTTTATCGACTTTTCCTATAAATAAATCTGCATTACCGACTTCACCTACAGGTGTCTGGGCGGCCGATTGTCTCTTCCTGCTGCGGTGTGGGGTTTAATCTGATAGAGTGCTTTTCTTAATAAATTTAAATCTTACTTTGAATTCGGAAAACTTATTTGAATGTTCCACGACTCAATGTATACTTGTAATCCATTGCTTTTCTGGAATCGGGGTGAACCTAAAATGTTATTTAACAAATTATCTGGACAGCATGTTTTATAACTAGATTATAATCGAACTCTGGACAGAATGAAGTAGTTAACTTTTTATCAAATTTAAACAACAAAGAACTTTATATTTTCCCTTGAGTTATATATCGTTCTTATAGCAACTAAATATTTAGTTGGGAAATCAATAACTTTGGAAATTTTGTGATCAAGCTAAAAACTAGGGAAAACACTTTTATAACACACTGTGAATAGAATTTTTCAAAGTGAAATTAAGAAAAATCACTCCAATGCATAAATAAAGATACATTAGCGTTATTGTTATCACTAGATGATTACGTCCATGCAATTTGATTTCATTAAATCAATCATGCAGGTTACAATATGTAGGTTCTTCTTCTTATGTGCTTATGAAATCGTCAAGAATTCTAAAACGAAATCTCACAAAGAAGAAATCAAAAAGCCTACTAACACTTACAACAACAAAAAATTACTGGGCGTCCAGCAAGTAGCGACTGGTACATTCAAACTCGGTGACTCAAATTCAAACATTTGCACTAAAGAAGTCTACCTGCACTGTGTAGAGTGGCATCACTCCTATACGCGGGAAATTTCAATATTGGGTACTTTTTATACAAGTCTCATGTGTGTGTGTGTGTGTATGTATATATATATATATATATATATATATATATATATATATATATATATATATATATATATATATATATATATATATATATATATATATATATATATATATATATTGTGAACGCGTGAGTGTGCGCATACAAGCAAAATCATGTTTGCAATTTTGGCCCGATTTTTCAATCGTTTAATAATGGTAGAGGCAATGGATTACATCAGGTGAGATATAATTGAACAATAGGCATCCACTAACAAGAAGTGTTACTTGTATTTCCTGAAAGGATTTACAATGGTTTAATAAGGAAATCGCTGTCAATGGGTAGAGGTAACCATTTCAAATTTTTAAAATTCACAACTTTATTGCCTATTATTTTTTTAAATATAATTTCACTGTTGTAATCAGCTTTAAAAACATTCTGAATTATTATTTTTATTTTTTATATAAGTACAAATTAAACAATAGAATAAGACGGGTGAGTGTTAATTTTCGGTTTTTCTTAATTTAATTGTTAAGCTTAATTTCATGCAGATTATGTTGGTGAAATTACATTTTAAAATTATTGTAAAATAAAAAATAATAATGTTATAAATTTGCCTACATCACGTCAGCGAAACAGGTGCTTGCCGCGATTATTTACGGAATTTAATTGTCAGATTTTTTCAAATAAACGTTTTACTGATCTTTCGTTAGAAGTGGTTAAATAACTAACGCTATGATTGTATTTTTTGCTGTAATAAAACAATATACATTGAGTTGATCTGTAAGTTGTGGTAATGAAGAATTAAAATGTTAGTTTTTTGGTAAAAAAAGTATAGCTTCATAATTAACAAAGCAATAGTTTGGTTGTTAAATTTAAGTTCTTATAATTATCAGGCCCACCTAACCAAATGCATCCATTAGTGGCAACAATTTAGAGTTTTCAAAAATCTCTGTATAAGCAATTTTGTATCAGTTTTTTTAAAACTTTCATTAATAAAAAACTTATAACTCCAGTGAATATTAAAAACTCAAATTCTCCTCCTCAAAAACCAAAACAGAATAAAATTACGACAATATGAGCGACAAGTTGTAGACGATAAATTGCGAATCTACTTCTTCCAGGGAATTACTTGTAACAGTCAGATTGACAAGTCGACCCCTCTTCGATATCAACCCCTATTACTGCCTACCTCGTAAATCATCCCTCACACTTTTATTCTTCCTCAAAATTTAGTAAATCATAACTTTAATTATTGTCTACTTTAGTGGACCACAGTAGCAATCTGTTTTGCATTTCGCTAATCATGTTTTCACTGCACAAACTTTCATGCATAGCTAGATTTCTTGCAAATTTTGATTTACAATCTTGAAGAGTGTCCCATATATATATATATATATATATATATATATATATATATATATATATATATTGTTCTGCTGATAATCTGTCTTTTTTTAATCCGATACGTCCATTAATCTGTTGGTGTTACTTATTTTTGTTATTTAAAAAAATAAAGAAAAATTAAAAGCTTACGTCAATAATTCCGAGTGTTTTCAGTAAGCAGTAAACATGGAAATTCGGCGAGTTTTTGGAAATCGAAGAAGAGCTTTTTCCAGTTTTTACAAGAAAGGCACACGGATACACCAATTTTTGGAAACCCAATGCGTGAAAAAGCAAAGGTTTACAAAAATTTATGATTAAAATAAGCCAATGACGGGAGAATTGATAAATTTGAAAAACTGTATGGAAGATCTATTTCTGGGGGGAAACTATCGTGTGGTGTTAATGTTGTTGCTCCGTTCATACAGAAGTTTAAAGAAACAGTAAATAGTTTAGGTTTAAGTCCGAATCAAGTTTACAGTGCGAACGAAAGCGGTTTATTTTGGAGGATGTTTCCACAGAAACTTTCATTCATATACACTGTTTACAGTTAAGTAGAGAAATTTAATGTTTTTTCACAGTAACATCAAAAGTTTTTCTATTGTACTGCAATTACTATTTTTTAATTTACATATCAATTTACTACCATTTATCTTCCTTTCCAATAATCTGTCCTTTTAGGTAATCCGGCGATAGCAATGTCCGATATTCGCAGGATTACAGCAGGAGTCTACTGTGCATAAAAGGCAAAGTGACTCACTAGCTATTTTAGCTGAAGAACGACAAGGCCTAAGATATTGAAATTTTACACGGTAGCTCCAGTTATGTGTAGATGTGCATCAAGGTGCCCAGCCCAGCCATCCTTAGTTAGTCAATATTGTACAAAATTTATGTTTTATATTTTTGCATTATTCTGTAGATAATTGTCCATTTTCTTTAATATCAGTTTTGTGTAATTTTAATTTGGCAATAAGACCAGGAAAAAATAATTAGACAAATACAAACAAAAATGAACACTGATTACATATGTTTTTTAATTTTTCACCTCTGTCGGCTGTTCATTGATTGTCACCCTTTTTTCACAACCAACACATTTTGAGTGTGTGTGTGTGTGTGTGTGTGTGTGTGTGTGTGTGTGTAATTTCTTATATTGTGACAAATAAAAACATGATGTTTTTATTATATTTATCATTATTTACACTCTTATGCCCAATGTTCTTCTGTCCTTGTGATAAGAAGGACACTAAAAATAAATGGTTCCATTAACCTAAAACGTAACGTTTACACAGCAGAGGTGTTTTATTAACAGATCGTGGATTAAAAAACAATGTGTACAATTTGTGCTTTAAAGCAAACGATTATTCAGTGTGAACCCCATAATAACTGACACCAAAAATACTACAGTTGACAAAATAAAAATACTCGGTTTAGAGTAACCGCGTTTAAAGTCGCTTCGAAGTGGGTTTCGCATTTCCTATATTGATTTTACTTTAAAATTCCACACATTAGAGTCTAAAGTTTCCCGTATCCATTGTTCCGCGACGTCGGACTAAAAGCAAAACAATATTTCAAAGCAAACACTACAAAAGAATAATTTATCGGATATTTTGCCGGATATATTTTAATATCGCTACCCCCTTTTCGCCCCCTCATCCGGCTCGTTCCCTCGTACAAGGAACATATTTTACGGTCCGGTATTCCTTTGTCGTTAAAACTGTACTGACGTTCGGGCAGTGTTTTTGTTTAACATTGCAAATTGTTTATTAAAATATATAAAAAAAACACAACGTGTAACAGCTGTTAGAAAATAACCTTGCATAAGCATTCTCGTATTAAATTTATATATTTTTAAATTCTTTGAAAGCTTAAAAGCTTATAAATTATGTAAGCTGTTATAGCTAAATTAAATATTGAAAATGCTGTTGAGGAGAATCTGGAAGGCTAAGATTTTCAGAATTGGTTTAGCAATTTTTTTCAAGATAGTGTACCATTTAACTAAATGGAATTTATGGTTCAATAATAAATTTAAAAAATCCAGTTTCTAGCCCTAATGTTTTTTTCTGTTTATTCCAACAAAACTAGTATTTATATTCTTAAAATTGATTACATTAATTTATCATTTCCGATAAAATAGACAAACTAAATTTTATGGGTTTTTGACACATTGATGTATTAAATTATTTTATACTTATTATTTTTTTAAGGAACCTAATATAATCGCCGCACGCAGCTGTCTCGCATACTTGATTTAATAAAAATTTACAAAAAATTAACCGTATAAAAAAAAGTAGTAGGCCTACTATTTTGAAAATCAGATTGCTAATATCATAATCAGCACTAAATCCATCATAAAAAGTACATTAAATTTAAAAATACAATGAAAATACGAGAATTAATCCTGGCATTGTCATCATTACTTTACAATTTTTAACTTTAGCAGGTCATAGGACTAACAATGACAATAAAGTTAGATTTTAACGTTTGTTCAAGAGCATTTTTTTAATGGAAATCATTTTGCAACTTCAAATCGACATTCATTTCAGGTTTCCGGGTTTGGGTTTTACACTAATGACCGCTCTTTTCAATTAAATTTGGTTAAAATGTGTGGGCGTATACGAGATGTTGAGAAATCACTGAGATGTATAAAACTGAAAATATAAACAAAGGAATTTCAGCTGAACGGTTTTTAGTCGAGTGAACTACAATTTATCGTATTTAAAATTCATAAATTGGGAATTTACTTTATAAAAACGTCTTTGTTTGGTTTTCGTTTAAAAAATACTGCTCCTTTCGGTGCGTTCTTCTGGAACAATGATCATAAACATCAGAAGAACTCTAAAACACTGCAGAATGTTTCTTCGCCTACAGAATACAGAAAGGTTTTCATTGGTAAAACCAACCGATGTACTTTCAGTGAATGTGTTTCGAGCAGCTTATGTAAATTATTTATTATAATAGAATGTTCGTTGAAAGACAAAATACTTTCTCTTTTTTCGTTCGAAATTGGAAAAGGATTTTTATGTACATTATAAATATATTTAAAGTGTAACAGTTGCACACAGCTGATTTGCTATGCATTTCCATCAGTCATTCCTTAACGTTTTTTGAAAATATTATTTCACCTTAACATTTTTTGAAAATATTATTTCACTGTGAAAACCTGCATTATTAACATAACCTTCTTTAAAAATATTATTTCACCCTAACATTTTTTGAAAATATTATTTCACTGTCAAAACCTGCATATTATTTCACCTTAACATTTTTTAAAATATTATTTCACCTTTTTTTAAAAATATTATTTCACCTTAACTTTTTTGAAAATATTATTTCACCTTAACCTTTTTTAAAAATATTATTTCACCTTAACATTTTTTGAAAATATTATTTCACTGTCAAAACCTGCATTATTAACATAACCTTTTTTAAAAATATTATTTCACCTTAAATTTTTTTTAAAATATTATTTCACCTTAACATTTTTTAAAAATATTATTTCACTGTCAAAACCTGCATTATTAACATAACCTTTTTTAAAAATATTATTTCACCTTAACCTTTTTTAAAAATATTATTTCACCTTAACATTTTTAAAAATATTATTTCACCTTAACATTTTTTTAAAATATTATTTCACTGTCAAAAATATTATTTCACTGTCAAAATATTATTTCTCTATATTATTAGCATTTAAAAAATATTATTTCACTGTCAAAAGCTGTATTATTAGCATTTAAAGTTTCCAGTTACATAGATAAAACGAACATAAAACCTGGCCACTGTAACATTCATTTTCATTGTAATTTAAAATGTTAATTTTTGTACAACAATAAACTAAATGATAAAAAAGTGACAATTTTTTTATGTTTGAAATAACAAACATCTTTTTTCTGGCCTAACGTGTTTTACTAAAAATTAATCTTATTCAAAATATTAGGCTACTAAAATTACTTTGTGTGCCAACTTTAATTCAAATCTGCAGTGTTTAAAATTTTCAAATAAGCCCCTACAATAAAAATTAAACTCTTTTCAGAATAATTTCCTTGTAGTATTTGAGATGAAATGTGGTTGTTCTAAATGCTATTTTGCGCAGTTTTTAACGTTAATTACAGTGGCGTAATTTAATATTATTAACTATTTGAATAGATCTTCATTTTGGGACTGTTGACAGTATTTCACTTAAAACAATTTTTTACAAAATTTGAATCAAATCGAATATCAGAGGCCAAAATACCAAAACATATTTTAAAATGGAATTCTAAAGGAAGAAGGAAGCATGGTAGAAAGAGCTGGCAAAGTGATATCGACTAAGAACTGAAAAGAAGAGGACTAGAATAATGTCTCTGGAATGATAGGGAGGAATGGCGTTTGTGAATCGGAAGGCGTAGGACACTATAGACCGATACGATGATGACGATTTTCGAGGTTATATTTAAAGAAAAAAGCAAAAATCAAATCCAACTGCTATTTTTATAAGATGTTCAGTTTCTTAATTGTAATGTAAAACTTAAAATGATAGTTTATTCATGTTTGAAGTCTGATAACAGTAGTGGTTTTTAAAAAAATTTCAGCTATAAACTGTTTTTGTTATTAGTAAAAATTGTTCGTTTTGAAACTCTTAAAATGCATTTTGCTGGTCAAATAAGTCATTATTCATAAATTTATCCCATGTTTTGTTTCAGGGATTCAAAGTAAAACTACATCAAATTACTTTGGTTTAGTCTCACCCTGAAGACATAATTATTTTAGAAACTTAAATGACAAAAATCTGAAAACTAAAAAACCCGTAATAACAAAATGCGCACGTAGCGTTGGGTAAACAACGGTTTTTATGAATCTAGACTTGTCTTAAAAGAAAATGAATTTTTCAACGACCTGTAAAAAGGTGATTCAAAGCAGCTCCCGACCCTTTTAGCATACGTCAATAAAGTCTGGGATAGAAAAGCGTGTTGACATAAGTTGTATTATGTTTGTCTTCCATCTGTATGGTAATAACGTACGGTACTTGACGTATTATAGTGCGACCATGTTCATCGTTCTTTCTAGAGAACCTTTTTTAAAAGAGCTAGTGGCATTATTTTGTAATCTACGAGTATACGTTTATATTTCATACAAGATCAATTGAAACATTAACTGAAAGACAGACACATAACTCTCAATTACACAGGCTGTTTAGAAAGTAAAATGTCGAAAAACCTGAAATATTATAAAATAAATTCTGAATATAACCTAATTTATCTTTATTCCGTTCAGAAATTTATGTTATTTTTAAGTTAAAATTTCACTGAACGGGCTCATTTCATTTGCAGTTTTTGAACGAGCGAAGCGAGGTCTCTGCTTCAACTCTACTGTTCAGGATTGGTTTGTGTGTTTGTTTGTTACGCAGTTTTGGCCAAACGCATTAATCGATTCTTTTCAAATTTGATATGGTGGTACTTTGTATAAAGCCCAAACGACGTATGTGTAAGAGTTTTTCCCATTTACTTCCTTTTCAAAATGGCGGCCTCTAGTTTAACGATAACTAGTGTAATTACTGGCTGTTTCATGTAATACTAACTCAACGGCAAGACCCATTATAATTTTGACTGATTCACTGAGAAAGAGCATGTAATTCCAAATAAGATGGTCCAGTAACGTAAAAATATCATCACGTTTACAGTATTCACATTATTGTATTAGTAACATTAAAGTCAATTTAAGACTACGAACTTTCTATTTAAGATCATTTCAAATTTAAGATCTGAACGAAGATCAGCTATGTACTTTCTTAGCTGAGTGCTATAATTTCTGCTTAAGAAGCTAAGGCACGTCAGTTCAAAACTCGTTTCTGATTAAACTTCTTTACACTTAATATTTATTTGTCTAAAATTATTGCATAAATAATTTCAGTAATAAATATTAAATTAAAAGTAACGCCATTATTAGTATAATCTGCAATCCATTTAGAGCAAAATTGTTCAGAAGGTTTACAGTTCAAAAATTATATCTTGTACCTAAATTGTGTATATAATATATATATTCTAATTTTAATTTTAATTAAGACTAACTTCAACCCCTCTCCCCTATTGTATACCCTAAAGGTTTCCCAACCTGCTGCTCACTGACCTTTTTACAGTGTCAATTCGTCCTTCCTTTACCTTCTTCGTTTCCAGTTCTCACATCACCTGTATTACTACAGTAAGTACTCTTCATAACTTTTAACTTCACTATGTCTGAAGATGTCTCACAGTATAAACATATGTCATGGCATAATAAAAAATTTTTGTGAACCAAAAAGCTCATCCCATTTTACATGGATAAATGTAGTAAAAACTATTAATAAATGTTCTAATTTTTTGGTTCATGTAAAAGTTATTTTTTTATAAAACGGGTAGACAAACAGAAAATGCATGGTATGAACATACAACCAAAACCATTATATGCGACCAGAACAGTTTAAGTGGTTTGGTCAGTAATTATACCAAATAATTATAAGTATTATTTTCTATGAAATATTATTTTCTATATTTTTTTTTATTTTGAGTGTCTTTAAAGCAAAAAACGCTTCTGCAGGCCAAAAAGCAAAAAAAGTTTTGTTTAAAGTTCACGGTAAGAAATTACCTTGATGTTGTATTAAAGTTTAAAACTTAAATTAACAAAGTAAAAGCATCGCCTAATCTCAGAGTCAAACATTGAAAGTGGTACGCCATGTTGCCAGGTTGGGAAACATTCGAAGTTTGTAATAACCTTCTTGTACGTAGCAGACAGATCAATATGACCCCAGGGGATGCTGTAAGGATACGTTTTGATTTGCCGGTAGCTGTTGCGGTAACAGGAAGCGTGAGATAATTTGTGAAGTTGAAACGTGTGTTACTTCGACTCAGCAGAAGTTGTAATAAGTGGACAAACTTTGTAGATATACCAGTTCGGAGTCCTCTGGGTTTTTGCATAAGCTATTAGACTGTGATGATGTAAACACTGGTCACATGGTTGGTCTTTAGATTTTATGCCGTTTATGAGCATCCATTATTTAAATCTGTGTGCAAATTAAAAATAAAATTATTTTACAGTAAAAATAAATTTACTAACCATCTTTTGGAGTGTCATAATGGGGAAACTCAGAACTATTTATAAGTGAGTAGTGTATCTTAATAAAGTTTTTTTTTGTTATTTTAAGGCGAAAAGGACATTGAGGCTATTATCGCCTCCCTAAATGTAAGTGTGAGTGTAAAGTGTTAAAGTCGTGTAGTGTTGTAAGTGTGTGTATTAGACTCGGGTACCGCGAGGGACGTAGCTCTCAATAGGTACAGCTAGTCTGCACCCCCTGCGGGTATCTTTAAAAAAACGTGGACTATTTTTTAAGCCTATATAAAGTGTCGTACTTATGAATAATAAAAAGTATGAATAAAAAGGTGCAACATGCTTATCTAACAGATGTATTAATAAGCTCTTAATAGTGGTAAATCTATTTCCACAAAATCTTACAAAGTAAATTTTACGTGACAAACTACCTAATTATTGATTAAGAAGATAAGTGGTGTGCGGTTGAACGTAATGTGCTGATGTATGGACGATTCAACAAGATAGAACGATGAACTGAATATAAACTATTGTACGGGGTACGTTAGTCTTTGTACAGCCTATAATCAGTATTTTTTTACTGTTTAAAGGAGGTTGTATATGTTTTTCATTAATGATACTACTGAAAATGTAAACGCTATCTACCAGATAGGAAAAAACTACGTACTTTCAGGTTATTTTTTGAGACTACATTTGGGTTATTTGTTTATGATGTTAATTAGGCAGCTTAATCGAGTGTAAGATAAATTCACGTCACTGCAGCAATTTATAGATTCAAGGATGGGCAGGTAGTAGAAAAATTGATTCAGAAAGCTCTGATGACGGCTTGTGTATTTTACCTTTTAATTCTGACATCCTGATTTTAACATTGGACGAGAGCTCTATCTATTATAGACTGAAGGGTATGACTCACAAAGTTGTTTCCATACATTAATATATTTTTTTAGTTTAAATATAAATAACAATATTTTTTTAAATATTAATATAAATAACAATAATACATTATTGTTAATTGTATTTCAATTGTTAACATTAAAATAATTTATGAATTTGACTACGAAAAATATAAACTAAAATAAGGACTCTAAATAATTAAAAAAAGTACATATATGAAGCGAAACTTTTGTTAATGATCTCTTTGCTGAATATAAAATTAGTTTCAAAGTATGTGTACAAATATGTTGTTTTGTTTAAATAAATAAATACGTGAACCTAGCTTAGCCATTATTTTTTATTCGTAACGATTAGCTGATTTCATTGAACAGCTATCGTATAGTAAGTTTTAGGTTATGTTGTTCAAACTTAGCAATATTAACAAAAATTATTATAAAAGTTTATATTAATTTTGAATGTATTATAGACGGTTACAACGTGCACGTGTCCTTCAATTAAGGGCGAAACCAAAGCAACAAAACGTTTTCATATAATACGCTTGTACTGTTATCAAAAAGGAGGAGGAAATAGAAACAGCCTCTAATATAGAGACGAAATTCATTTGCTTGTTCATTGCAAATTTCCTTTACATTCTTCCATTCGGCAGACTTTTTTCTATTCACTCCTCTCGCCAAAGCTAACATTAAAAGCTTCGCTTCAAAAGTCTAAAATAAATAGTAATGGTTTTCTTAACGATTTGTATAGCCGCCATTTTTAAACTATTGTTAGGACTGACGGCAGTCAGTGTAAACCTTGTGTAAATGTTTGGTAACAAATCTGCCTTACTGATATTAGCTACGAGTATGATTTCACCAGAACTGTAGCAAACTCCGATGAATCGATCTAAATCGGATTAATTAGTCGGTATCCAGTTTTTCATAGCTTTTGAACCAAATATTGGGAGGATGTAGCGATCCAAAGTTTACTTTGGGTATTTATGAAATACATTAGAGCAAATTTTTATCAAAATCGTTAGTCGATTTTGAGAAAATATGGTTTTTAATTGATAATTAAAATTAAAGACACTGTTTTTCGTACGTACTTTCGTAAGATACTAAATCAATTAATATTAATTTAAAACTACATTGATAAACTGAACTAATTAAATTAGTTAATGTTATTAAATGTCTCTTTAAATTTGACCATAAACTGATAAAGCGTTGACTTCTGAAATAGGTTATGTTAAACAAATGATAAATAAGTTGATTCGAATAATAAATATAGATTGATAAAGGTTTTAAATGCAAATATAATAACTTAAGTTAGACCATAAATTAATTTTCATTTGTTACATTAGCAAACCAATATAACTTATAAAACTGTGTCTTTGTTTTTAATTTAAGGACATTTATACTTGTTTATAGCCTAAATGAAATACATTAAAACTTATTAATTAATTTTAATATTTTGTTTACTATAAAAATGTATTTGGACAAAATAATTTTTGAAAAAATTAACGAAATGTATAAATTTATTTAAGTATTTAATACTGAACTACTCTGAAAGGAGAGGTTATAAAATTATGCAGAATAAAACAAACAAAAAATGTACCCATTTCCCTTCCGTCTTCCTGTGTGAAATATTCAAAGTAGTACAGTTGTTTTTCCAAAGGAAAACTGTGCCCGAAGGAAATAAGATAAACTATGTGGAAACGTCTGTTCAGGATGTCGGGTCCCGCGGTAGACGTAAATACAGTATTTGTGTTGCATTACTGTACGGTACAGTGCTGCACTCTACACTGTGTACAGTGCAGTTACATTATACGGGATTTTATTGCGAATTTAATTCCCGGTCTTTATTGTTATGTTTTCAGTTGTCCTAACAAAATACTTTTGTCATCTTTAATGTGGCATTTTAAGGTTGGCAATTAGGTTTAATGTATATAAACGTATGTTATAGACAGAAGGAGTGTTTACAAAGTAACACAGACATATTGACTGTAGCGTATAAACGGTAAGCTGTAAAGTAAAGCTGTTCTGTTAGTCACCTATCTGAAATATAGAAAATTGATTTAGTCAATGTAAAATTCTAAGAACAAAAAATCCAAGTAATGTAACAGTTTTGAGTAAACTCAATGTTTTAAAGTAGCTATCATTAAAAAATGTCTGACTGACTTGATGGAAATGAACTCACAAAATAATTTTCTCTGTCCACATTTTTGAAAATAATTTCACTACTATAATCAGTGTTAAAATTCGCATAAATTAGCATTCAATTTCAAATTAAGTAAAATATACAGAAAATAAAAACTAACTGTTTTTCTTGTAATGGTTTTTAATGACTATGATTTTTTTTAAAATAAACGAATTTTATTGAATAATTAACTTGGACAAGTTATTAAATAAACTAATATTTTATTTCGAATTTTAATAGAATCCTGACGAAAAATGTGTATTTATACTACAAGTTTTGTTTGAGTACTATCAAAATCAGAGCACGGTGGTCGATGTGACTAAAGCACCTCAAGATTTTTAGTTTTAGCCGCAGTTACGTCCGTTGTTTTACCCTTACATTAACACAGATCCCTCGTTCTCATTAGTCTAACTATGGACGTTAAGAAAAAAATCTATCAAAATCGTTAAAGCAAAATTTTAGTTATTTAAAACAGCTGTCAACTTTTTTAATTTTTTTTTATAAATAAGTATGCTATCATAGTTATTCTTAACAATTTACACAGAAACACAAACAGACATGCAAGTAAACACCACTGTTTTCGACTCATTTCATTTAGTGTGAAATATATAACTGTAAATACGTAATATGTGCAGTGATAAACTAAACTCAACGGAAGCGATCTATCGTTTCTTTTCGCTAATGTTTTACATGACCTTTTGAACTAAAAGTTCAGCTGCATGCGACAGAAATTTGTGTAGAGTCAGTGAAACCTACTTTGAGCAAATTTTCATAGGAAAAATGAATTATTGTAGCGGCCCAGAATCAGGACTTTGAAACAAGCACCGATCCTGACTTCTGTCACTTTTTGATGGACGGTGTGTGTGTGTGTGTGTGTGTGTGTGTGTGTTTATGTTTTTTTACCACGCTCACGTTTGCAATTTTAGTCCGATTTGATTCAAACTAGGCAAAAAAATCGATTTTTTTACAGCTAGAGCAAATTTGTTTTTCAGCAAAATTCGTTTAACAGTTTCAGAATGACAGACAAAAAAATTATAATTTTTATCGTACACCTTTTTCTGAATATTGATTCCATCACTGTAATCAGCGTAAAAACAAGCAAAAATTAGCATTTTAAATTTTTAATTAATTTAATTGAAATAGTTAAAACCGATCAATACAATAATGGTTATTTTTTACATTTGTAACGTAATTTTAAAATAAAACTTATGATAGTTTATGCAGTGTTTAGAGCTAATTTTGATAGTGAAATAAAATTTTTTAATATCGTAATGTTATTTTTTTAAATTTGCTTTCATCACGTCAGCGAGACAGCTGCGTGCTGCAATTACTTCCTAACAGTTACGTTTTATTATTCCCTGTGATCCTGTTTTGTTTACTTTGATGTCCGGGACCAACACGACACGAACCCAACTTACAAAACGCGTCGTGTAACTAACGCCAACCGCAAATCCAAATTAATTGTGTACATTTAATTGCGAACCATCTTACCATGCTGGACATACGACCGGGACAAAAACGAAGGAAGACGGACAATGTACGGCCAAGCCTTTAATCAACACGACGCAGCTGCGACTGGAAAAAGTATGATGTGTTTTGTAAAACTAGACAAGATTAGTGTGTTTGCTAAGGGAGATAGTTTGTCTTGTGGGATGACGGGATACCGGCCTTGTGATGTAACATTTACGCCCTTTGCTTTAATGTTTAACTTTTAACATTGTTTAACGTATTTCTTTATTCAGATTTTTAATATATATATATATATATATATATATATATATATATATATATATATGTGTGTGTGTGTGTGTGTGTGTGTGTGTGTGTGTTTGTTTTGTCTGAGAAAATATTCCTTATTAGCAGTATCCGCACGGCGTTGCCCGTTAAAAATAATAAACATTTTTGTGAGCATGCGATAATGAGTTACAATGGTTCTATTTTTGTTTCTAAATTGAAATGGTTTTCAAATAAGATGCCAGATAAAGTCATTTGTAATTTTCACAAATATTTAGTTTACAAAAATCTAATTAGAAATTGTTTTTAATCGGGTTTTAAGATGTCTAATCTTCTTCAGTGCACCTGCAGAAAATTTCAGATTTCTGCGTACAATAGATTTGTCTGTACATTTGTACCTGAGACGGAGGGAGGGATAGGAAGGGATATAGGAACTAGACACACACACACACACACACACACACACACACACACACACACACACACACACACACACACACACACACACACACACACACACACACACACACACACACACACACACACACACACACACACACACACACACACACACACACACACACACACACACACACATTATTATTCATCAATATAAATTGAAAAGAAATTCTTATTTAAACTAAATTTTGAATAAATTCATAATTATTAGCGAATTTCTACTGGGAAATGTTTAAACAATTTACATATATATATATATATAATTTATTTACATGTGTGTGTATGCCCACGCGTGTGTGTCTGTGTGTATTAGTACGCTAACGATAACATTTTAGTCCGATTTGATTCAAACGTAGACCTGGATTTTGGTATCAGCTCAAACAAGTTTGTTAACCAGCGATATTCGTTCAACAGATTCAAAATGTCGGTCATATCAAGTTTTTAAAATATCATAACTTCTTCGTCCTGAATGTTTTTGAAAATCTGAATTTCACCATCGTAATCGCCGCTAAACAACTGCATAAATTAGCATTTTGAATTTCCAAATTTCGTGGAAATTAAGAATTTTTTTGTTGGCGGTCAGGTTTCTTTTTCGTATTGTCAATGCAATATGAAAGTTTAAAATGCTGGTATAACTTACGAAGATTTCAGTGATGATTATGATGGTGAAATCAGAATTTCAATTACTTTCGGAATTTTGCTTCAATCATAATCATGAAACTGCAGTGATCTAAAATAATATTTTTCTAGAAATTAATTATGGCAAGCTCCCCAAGCTTTTTTTAATCTCAATAATTTTGTATTTCCCAGGTTCTTAGATTTCGTTTATAAAAACAATATTTTCTCTTTTTAGTACATTTAAAAGTATTGATACTTTTGAATATGTTCAAATAAAAGTATTTTTAAAGTTTGTTTTTTAATATTATTGGTACAACGTAAATAATTAACTATAGATATACAATAATAAGAACGAAAAACGGAAGTCTTGTTTTTTCTAAAACACAACTTTGAAGCCAAAGTAAAGCAGCTTCGCACTTTGACCTAGTGTTGGTTTTACCAACCCCTTTATCCTCTCACCCCCTTTAGAAGTTATTAATAAAGTCTAACGGTAGCTACCTGACTTACCACAACACTCGCTCCACTCTATTTACCTCGGGGGTTTACAGTTTATGGCGGCAAATTAATTAATAAGTTTTACTTAAGTTTAAGTGGTTGCACGAACAAACAAGGGCAAGTCACGAAAGAAGATTTAACACAAAGATGACGGCTGTGAGCTGTTAAGTTAATTGTATCCGGTGTGAAGCCATGTTTAAACTGGTCTACGTTCCCATAAGGGGTTTATGGAAAGAAGGATTTCACTTTTAGAAATACATCATATAAATTTATGACTATCACTGAAATATAAAAAGTACATATCCGTAACCGGATTGTTGTAAGTGCCAAGAAAAAAAAATTATTAAATAAATATATGTAAATATACTCTTTAATAAAAAAAATAACTATTGTTGGAGTTTATTTTCATTTTGAGTGAATTTCCACTTGAAAATAAACTATTGGACAGCTATCATGTTAACACCCAGACCTGGAAACTTAAAATGGACCCTGTCATAAACTCTACATACTCTTACATGAGTCGGTAAAATTATATATATATATATAGTGGTTTGTGGGTGTGTTTTAGCACTGTCACATAAGTAATTTCAGTCTGTTTTGTTCAAACGTATCACTAAAAGTATAATATCTTATGCAATAGATATGTTAATAATAGCTTATGGTAAGAGTTTTCACAAGTTCGTTAACCAGTAAATTTCGTTCAACAGTATAAAAATAGCGGCCAATTTAAACTTTTAAAAATCATATTTTTTACTTTTTATTTAACCCTGGACTAGGCGCGCGGTAACATGTTACACGAGTGGTCGCGCGGCGTCAAAATGACTGCATTTCGTATTCTTATGTCCTTAAGTGATGTTGACCAAAATGTAAAAACTTTTAAATATTTATTACGTAAAATACATTATATTTACTTGAGAAATACGTTTTAATCATCTGCTGTGTTGCGTAATATATACCCTATATCGCTATTGCACGTCTCCACAAAAAGCAATAAAATACTAAAACAAAATACAACAAATATTTCTTTTTTAATAGCATAATATTTATCAAAAAAAACTTAATAATATTTAAATATTGTTCCCCGATTAGAGATGGCGCCGATTCTACTTATGATGTGGCAACGGATTCTTCCACGTAAATTTGTTTTTCTAAGTGTGCGAACTACTTTGTAACTTTGTCCTTGCCTAGAATAAAATTCTCATTTTCGCTTTTAAAGCACTGGATTATTACTTCCTCCTCTAAGTCCTCCAGTGAAGCCTCTGAATCCGTATCATATTCACTAATGAACACTCTACTTCGGTTATATCTGTTCCAGCACGTTCAATAATTTCATCGGCGTCTTCAGTGTCTCCGATGATTTCTGAGCCATCGGACTCTTCTTAAATTGTCTATTGTTGAAAGCGCGACTCGTTCTTTATCTTTGTCTTCTTTTTGTACACTTTCAAGTAGCTTAAGATTTTTTCATGTTCACGTTGATCCATAATGGAATTCAAACGAAATTACTTAATGTAATAGAAACGATAATATTTACAAGTAAAATATAGTCAAAAAACCGCACAAAAAGTACACAACTGTATTCAGTAATAACTAAAATGAAATCTAACGAAAAACATAATAAATATATTATATTAGAACTAAAATATTTACAACATAAATGGTCGCGTGGCACCAAAATTCCGGACACAAAATTACACAACTGGTCGCGTGGCATCAAAATTATCGCACCTCAAAAAGAACACGTCTACTGTCTCGAAAATACCAACTCAAACTAAACACCAATCTAGCAATGGCATGTAGAGAGGATGGTGACAAATAAGCAAGATGGAAAACTAAGTCTATTAAAAAATAACGGCGTTATAGCAAAATTTAAAACCTCTGCGGTCTTTTTGACTTTGCGCGACCTTTGCAGGGTTAAATCCCCGTAGGGGGTGCAGACTAGCTGCACCTGTTGAGAAGATTTAAACGTCCCTCGCGGTACCCGAGTCTTAACACAGACTTACAACACTTTACACTCACACTTACATTTAGTGAGGGAGGCGATAATAGCCTCAATGTGCTTTTCGTCTTAAAATAATAAAAAAACAGGGTTAAATCTGTTTTCTTGGTCGTAAGTGGCGTTAATAACTGAACCGAAGTAGCATTTATAATTTCTAAAATCAGTTTTAATTAGAAGATTTAATTTGATGGCGGTTATTGTTCAATTTTGTATTTACAAAGTAATTTAAAAGTCTAAATCCTATTATTATGATTAAATAAAATACACTTTTCATTATCTTTTAGCCGTGTTTCTGTTTAATTGACGAACCATATTCTTTTCGAAATCTGTTTCTTTGATTGATCTAAATATGAATGATTAAACCTTTGGATCTCTTTTTAGAAATTTTCATTTATTTTGATTTTTTCATTGCTTGTCTTTATAGCATTAACGGAAAGGATAAATATAGAAATACATCGAACGTGTGACCTTAAAGTGCGCTGTTCAGAGACTAACATACTGATCGGCGTTTTAACCACCAAGCCCATTTGCAAATTTTAAATTATCTTGATTCAAAATGTAACTACATTTTCAGAAAAGTTTTATTTTTTTACAATTTGTCAGTTTACTTAATTTCTAGTAAACTAATTCATTTCGCTTTAGTTAGAAAATTTAAAATGGCAAAACAATGTTTACCCGAAAAAACGTTTTTAAATTTGTATGCATATAATTTACGAAGACAGTAGTATTTTTAACTGCGTCTTCATCAAATTGTTATTTTATCACTCAAAACAATTTTTTCAACATTTCGAATTCATCCTTCTCAAAACTAATCATTACCATAGCAGGTAAACAATAACAAACCATAGCAAGTAAATAAAATTCAATCAATATCACGTGTAGATTTATTGAGATACAAAAAGTAATTATTTGCTATAGAGCTGCTTGACAGGATCTAACACTTAAATAATTACTAGTGAGCCTTTTTTTAACTCTATAGATCTTTATTGCGCAGTTTTGCAGGGTGAGTTTTACATGCCCTCCCCTTCCATACGTCTTTTTAAAATTCTCAGAGCTAGAGACTGGTCAGTCTGCTGCGTACTGAACTTGCGCATCTCAAGGCCGCAGATTCGAGGTTACAGTTGTTTCCATAAGCTTTACCCTTTTCGTTAACGCCAATCCTTTGTTCTCATTAGTCTAATTGGAATAAAGTACTTAAAATCGTAATATGGTATTAATAAAAATCAGTCAGACAATATTTTAATTTTGAGCTAAGTGCCGCAAATCATTTTCAAAAATAAATAATATTAAAAATATTCTCCAAGTGAATAATGATATTTGAAAATAAAATTAATTTCAGAATAGAAATTTAATTGGATCTAAACTTCCATTATGTGAATAAATAATTCACATTTATTAAAAAAACTAATTCTGAAAGGATGAATCTAAGATGGCAAAAAAATATTCATTTTTTAGATAAAATAGTATTGACAACTCGACAATGTTAAGAAAAGATAGGGAACATAATGGACACATACTTAAAACTTACAGATGAAAGAAATACAAACATCTTTCAGCTAGCGAAAGTAAAGTTGTAATCATAAACTGAAGATCTCAAGTGACTTGGAGATTTATTCCTTCTGCAAGAAGGGGAGAGGAAACAATTTTCCACTCAACGCCACTAATCATGTCCACTGCTATTACTTGTACTAGGAATCGATGAAGATGTTCCCTCCGTTCCATTTTTCACACTCTTGTTCCTTGTGTTAGGGGAGGACATGACAGCCGCAGAACAGTAATTGATTAATGCGGTCCAAAGTGTGTCCGGAATTCGTCAGAACATTGTATATTTTCTCGCGTTTAATTACGTTCTTTGAAAATGAAGTGTAGATTGTTATATTTATAAAACTATCGGCCTGAGGTTTTGGAAGCAAAAAAATTGGAAAACGGCAAGAGATGAATATTTAAAAGTATATTTCTCAAAATGAGTTTATCAGACTGTTTAAAATATATTTATTCTCAAAGACAAAAATATACTTGCATTATTTCTGACTCATCATCGTCTGGGTCTTAACACGATGGCTGTCCATTAACTCAGTTTTGAATGGAAATTAGCAAAAAAACTAAAACAAACCCCATTGTCTTTTTTTATTTAAAAGTATGGAAATTTCTTTTATTTCCAAATTGGTATTTTGAGTATTGCATGCTTACATATATTCAGCTAATAAAAGATTTGTTTTATATTCTTGCCTCTGACATTCAGTTAACGATAAGTACTTCTTGTGTTGATACATTTGAGTGATTGTGGAAGATATATAAATTGTATGACTTATTCTAAATGTAAAATTCTTTTTTCCATAAATCCTTTTTACGTCGTCATTGTTAAAAATCTTTTCTTACGCGCTCTTTTTTGCTCGTCCAACCACTCAAACTTAAGTAAGACTTCAGTAAGCGCCCTTAAAATGTGTCTTAAAAGTCACAATCAGTGTTCATTATATGCTCCCAAAATAGTTGCTCCCAAAAGTCAATTATTCCAGTGGATTAAACCCTTCAATCAATGTCCTATTGAGTTCTTAATGTGTGATTTGAAGAAATTTTTAACAACTCTACTTATTACTTAAAAGATATGTTATAATACAATGCTTCAGAAAGAAGTCACAAACTCACAGTACAAGGATACAATTTGTAGGAGATAACGGCAGCAACTTTGTCGGAAAAGGAGGTATTTGCGCAACATTGCTTAGCACACAGGACACGTCGTGTTTGCCAAGAAGCTATGTGGTAACGTATAAACGGAATTGTTTTCCGTAATTTATGTGGCAGTACTACGTATTCGCGTATTACGGAAGTAATTCAAGTCATTGTGTCATTTCCGGTTTTACGAAAATATTGTAGTGTATTTGCTGTATGATTCTAATGTAAAATAAGTCTTGCTATCTGCAGGTAGCTTTTATGTGTAATAATACTAGACTATATACAAATTATTGTATTTTTAAAATATATTTACTCAAGCAGTTGACAAAGTTAGTAAGCATAAACTAACCGATGTTTTAACAGGTCTTAACAGCAACGATGGACTGAGAAATACCACAGGAGCTTGTGGAATGGTGGATTTTTTTTTATTTTAAGGCGAAAAGCACAATAAGGCTATTATCGCCTCCCTAAATGTAAGTGTAAGTGTAAAGTGTTAAAGTCGTAAGTGTAGTGTTGTAAGTGTAAGTGTGTTAGACTCGGGTACCGCGAGGGACGTCTAAATTCTCTCAATAGTTACTACCCCTCAGCGGGGGTGGAATGGTGGATCTAGCTTTGACGGAAACTAGAGGAAGATTAGTTGTAGGAGAGAAAGAACCGTGAATTTAGAGTAACCTTTGGTCGATGGCCTATCTGCAACCCTATTTAATACTTCATTGCATTTTTCCATTGAAAAACAGAAAGGTTTTTTTTACTACTACAGATAATGAGTCAACTAAAAGCTTGCGCTGATAACATCTTCCTGATGGAAGAAATATGAATAGCATGAAAGAAAATTTCCAATAACTGGAAAATGAGGTACAGAAAATAAGTTTTAATATAAACAAAGTCAAAACGAAGTTGTGTACCTTTAAAATTACAGCAGTTAAGAGAATTGTATGGGTGAGTATTGAGGTAGGCAAGCACAAATTTCTAGGAGTCAATTTTAATTAGCTAGAATAAAATGTCTAATGAAATAGTTTGTGCGGTAACCGAGAATTAACGTATGTGCCCGTCAATAACTGTAAGTCCAAGTGACTGAGTAGAAGAACCGAACTCAGGTTGTAAAGCTCATTTGTTTTATCGTGGCGCTTGCAGAAGAAACGGGCAGTGTTATGTATAGGCAGTGGAGCTGTACGTGAAGTATCTACATATGCACCAATCACCTACACTCACTATTTGGAGCACGGTGGTCTAAATAAGACTGAAGTTTTTCCTTCCCCGCCACTAATAGTAAACAGAAAACCAGTTAGTTTCTTTCGAAGTGAACCGCCACGGTAAAACAAATTAGCTATATAAGACTTTTACAATTCGGAAAAATATATGCGACAGAAATTTATGGGTTCTTTAGTAATGAACCTTACTGGGGTTTTTAAGACGAGTTTAAAACACTCAGCCACAAGGAGACAGAAAAGTTTATTGTAGTGCGATTTGGGAGATAGTTGCGATAATGGTGGTTTAATATATTGCAGCTCTGAAAGAGAATTGAATACCAAACGTTGTGATTATCAAAAGAACCAATGACTAAGGAAAGAGTGAGGAACGTTGGATGAATGAGAATCAAAGAGGAAATGGCGTTGGTTATAAGGGTGTGGAAGCGAATTATCAGGAAAGTGATAACTTATAACGAATTGTTGTTCTAGATGATGGGGAGAGAGACACGTTGGTGGAAACCAGTAGTGAACAAAAGTCTCACTTAGTACCTCTAGCGTCTAAGCGATAAGTCACAAATTATGGAAACGTCTTCAGTCTGTAGGAAATAAATCGGTTACAAACCATTTGTATTTTCAAAAAGAAGTTAAATACTACAGTGTAAACGAATTTGTATTTCTCTGTCATATTTGATTTCTGATTTAAGTGGGCACAAAGTTAATTACGACCAGCCTACTTATTTTTAATTTCAAATTACTGCAAACTATGACCAGTCCGATTTGGATACACAGTGAAATCTCAAGGGGTCTTGCTGTTTGTACAACCTCGTAATTCGGATGTGTTGTGTAGACTGAGCTTATAAAGAAAAATTACAAAATGATAGTATTTTTTCGTTAACATGTTTAAATGATCTCAGCATATTTTCTTTGTTAAAAGAACTCTCCGGCCTTCAAAGGACAAGCATTTGGTTGTGCGTTAATATCAAGAGGAGCTGCTTCCAGTAAAAAAATTCTAATTACTTCCATCTTCCCTCGAGGGTGGAACGTCTTATTTGGCTTAAACTTTCTATCTTCTTTTAACAAGGGGATGAAGTTTATTAAGTCTTTTTCTTAGGGTTTGTTATCCTTATGTAAAATTGAATCAATTACGCGTTTGATAGAGTTCTTTGACTTGTTTTAAGCGGAGCTAAGGGATGGCGAGCAATGAAGAGATTTTTTAAATTGCAGAGTACGTAAAATATTTAAAAAGGATAAGGTTTTTTAAAACAGATTTTCCTTACGTTTTAGTCACTCATGTTAAATCGTAATTCAAAAATGTGTAACGCATTTTAGAATAAAAAAAATTACTTGTGAGTGTTAATTGTTGTGTCTTGTAATGTAATCTGAATATCTGATTTTTATAAAAATATACCTTTTTATTTTTGCTAGAAATCATTTCACTTACCGTTCGCTATTAGCATGGGTGAAACAAGGCTGCTTTTCACATTCGTTTGTGTAGATTTTGATTAAATTTGGAACGTTTGTATTGTTGTCTGAGCGTAGCGCGGTGTCATTTGATTTGTGTGTTACGTAGTTTTGGCCAAACGCATTGGCTGATTGTTTTGAAATTTGGTACCCAAGTATCTTGTGTAAAGCCTGAACGACTTAGATGTAATATTTTTTACCATACACTTGTGTTTCAATATGGAAAACTTTGATGTACAATACAGATTGTATACAGTTTTAGCCAAATATAATGACCGATTGTTTTGAAATTTGATACGAAATATCTTGTATAAAGCCCAAATGACGTATGTGTAACTTTTTTCTGTTTTACTTTCGCTTCAAGATGGCTGCTTCTGATTTAACGATGGCGTGTGTACACAGTTTTGGCCAAACGCATTGACCGAATGTTTTGATATTTTTGTACAAAGATATACTGTATAAAGACCAAAATAACGTATGTATAACATTTTTCCTATTAACTTCCGTTTCAAAATATCAGCCTCTGGTTTAATCATGACGATTGTACGAATTTTAATTAAATACGTTGGCTTATTTTTGAAAATTAGTACAAATGTATCCTGTACAACGCTCGAAAGACAGATGTATAAGATTTTCCTTATTCACTTCCGTTTTAAGATGGCTGGCTCTGATTCAACGTTGCTGGTTATTTTCTGTAATACTAGCTAAATGGCAAAACCTCTCGTAATTCTAACTGCTTCATGGAGAACGAGCATAAAATTTCATGTAGAGTTGGTCCAGTAGCATTTTTCGTAAATATTACGTTTACCAGTTAAATTGGCGGGAAAGTTACGAACGCTGTGGTGGAGCACTGTATATTATTTGAGAATATTTTGCGAAGTCTACTTTTTTAAAACTATTTATTAATTAATTTTTAGTAAAAAAATAGAATAACCAAATTTTATCTTAACATAATGATTTTCAAAAAAAAATGATCAAATGTAGTCTAACAAAGTATCCCAACAAATACAACGCATTATTCCCAAAAACCCAAGCTTTCTGGAAAAAAGGAGATGAATCTAATTCATTTAATCTACATTGCTCAAACTTCGTTAATAATGAAAAAATCTTCTAGCAACGTCTTCAATAAAAGAAAATGTCGCCAAGGAATATATTTAAGATATTGTTGTCAAAATAATATTAAATAAAAATAATCAATTATTTCTGAAAAATAATGAATTTTGAATGACCGTGACGAACTGCCATGGCGATCGCATCAACGCAGAGAAAAATTATTACGCTATCACACAACTGCAACGGAAAAAAAGACAAATTCAATGATTATTCATCACACCGAACATAGTGTTATTTTATCATGTAATACAGCAAATAGACAGCGTGCATTTCTTAATACTCTTGAGAAGTACATCACGTTTGAGTAAATTAAAATCTCAATTGATTTTTTTACTCTAAAAAGAGACGTGTTACTGTAATAATTACAGTTGTTGCCATGGCTACGTGCTTATTCGACGTTTGCGCATTAACATGTGTTAAAACGCGGATCTGTAATTTTCTTAATTAGTATCTTACTAACTATTTAGTAGCGTGAATAAATTATTAGTAAATTTATTAGTTTGGCTTGGTTACTTTGCTAGCTTTATTAGTAGATGCAAGATAACTAAAAAGATGTAAAACTAAATACAAACATATTTAGTTCACATTCGCAAACTGACACATTACAAGTATAAACTGACAGATATGAGTGAACGAATTTAGGATTATTATTGCACTGCGATATTCACAATACGTTTCTATATTCCTGAGATTCTCAGTTAAAGCTTTCTCCAACTCTAGCTTTTACATAAATTCTATGATTTGGAGAGGATTTAAGGTTTACAATTTATCCACTTCTAACTGGTGACTTCCCAATTAGTTATTGAGGTTCTGAATGAATGAATGTCTTTTCTGGGTTGTTACTGCGACCTTTGTAGTCAATTGTGCTCTTTTTTGTATTCCTGTGTTGCTCAGTTATAGGGTTTTCTCTAACACTAGTCTTTTCATAATTTGGAGAGGATTTGAATCGAAGGTGGGTAGCTCCCACACTTCTAATTGATAACGTCCCCAATTGTTTTTGAAGTGTTTGTAGATGCTTGCTCTGCAAATTCCCTTTCAATTCCTCCCCCTTACGGAGGCTCTTATCACGGAGGTCATGCCACATTTGGCCAGCTTTATGTTGTTCGGTAACTTCCCGATAATTCTATTAACATTTTTTTATTTATATTGTTTCCACGAGTAGCTATGGGAATGATGTTCGCCCACGCGAACCCCGCAGGCATAAGGCTAAGGTACACTGGGAGGTTGACATATATCCTAGGGCTCCATTTGATACTCCATTAGGCCAATTTAATTCAGTCCACCAGCATTGGTTGCTTTACACTTTAGAGTTAGCCAGGCTCTGTAGTGTGTGTGTGTGTGTGTGTGTGTGTGTGTGTGTGTGTGTGTGTGTGTGTTGACTGAAAACATACAAAGTAATTATTTATAGAACATAAATATTTTATTGAAAGGCTATGCAAATTATACAGATTTAGTTTTGCTAATGTTTTATCATCTTTTAAGATATTTTGAAAGAGGAATAACATTCGGACTTTACAACCTTCACTTCATTAACTGAAATAAATTTGACGTTAACCTACGAGGTAACTAAAAGATCACACCTGATGTTCATGAGGATCATAAAAAGTGTTGCACTTTTGTGAAACCATAACCAAAATTTGACCACCTGCTCTTTACAATCATAAAATAAGTTCTTCTAAACAAATTAAGAATGGAAATTTAAATAATAAATTTCTTTGTTTGTATTTTGCGAAATAAAAAATTCGTTAAAATGTCGCGTGATTTGGCCTACAAAATTTAAATTCGATTCACTTTTTTCTCTTTTCTGTAAGCAAAATAGGCTAATGTGAGTATTTACAAAAATCAGTTTTTTTTTGTTTTCATCAGAGTTTAGTTTAAATTTAGCCTTTACTTACTGAAATAAAATCTATGGATGATTTTCTTCCAAAATATTTTAACCCAAAACCCATCAATAAAAATCAGATTAATTTTAAAAACTGTTTTTTTAGATTTAATATTCCAGATTAAATGAAAAAACTAATAAAACGTCTAGATTTGATTTAATGTTCCGTATTTTTTGCCGTACTGAAAACCTTTTCTTCCAAGTTTGGTATACTGACTTCAATAATTATGAATCTTCTAACAAAATTAAAATATTTGAATTTATAATCTGATTTTCGAAAGAGAAGTTTTAGATAAATATTTTATTTAAGAACACTTACCAAGAATCAGATACTGTACCTGCTCCACTAGAGACTTTCATTTGAAAATGAGATTAAAAAGGACGTAAACATATTTATATATTTACAGTATATATAATACCAGTATTGCATATACTCAAATATTAAAACCAAACACAATTATTGATATTTTCAAAAATTTTAGTGTCGTCTACGAAATTTAATAACGAGAACATAAAATAACACCCAAGGCTTGTATCCCTCCCACCAAAAAGGCATAAAAATTTCATTTCGTTTCCAGATTTGAATTTTAAACGCTGCATTAAAACATTTAATGTCTTGCATTACAACGGCTCCCTTTCTGCCTGCAGCAGCAATTACCTAGAGTAATTCCGCAAACAGCCGTTAGGAGCGCTGTAAGCCCGTGTCTAGTCTTATTTTACTGCTTTTTATTTTATATAGATGCTATTATACCGCCTGTAGATCTATTGTGCCACTGATTGCTGTTTGCATTTATTGTACAATCGTTTGTTCTCCAATTCTGTTGGATGGTAATCCGGAAGTCAAGCAACTGTCACGATAGCGTATGAAAGAAAATTGTTAAGCGTTGAATGCCTGTCTGCATGGAATTTTCTTTATTAGGCTTACATACGATAATATCGTCAAATTAAGGAAAACTACAGCAAAATAAATAGCGTATAAACATTAAATAAACTTTCTCAAATGTGTAAGGGATATTTCTATTTAAAAAACGATTTTTAATTCATCGACAAAGAAAGCTATCCGATTTGATCATAAATAAACACATTTACGGTTCGTGTGTAAATAAACCAAAACAAAACAATAAAGCGGTTTGTGTTTATTATTTGTTTTAATATTATTAGTATCACTTTAATTTACAAATCTTGTCATAAATTACTTCAAAAATTAAATTATTTTATTAAATAAATAATAAATAAATTTCATTAATAAATTTACATTTGAGATAAATTTATTTTCTTCAGTAGAGCTACGTTTATTAATAATAATTATTATATGTGACTGTATCGTATACTAATGCAGGCTTAGTAGACTTTCATTATCACAAAAAGATGACAATTACAGATCGTATTCCACGACCTGCATAATATACAAATATCCTAGTCACAGATCATAGATAAACTACTATTGATATGTAAAATGAAATCATTCCAATTAGAAAATTTTGTTCTGCATGATTCATACGTCAGGTTACATGCTTAAATTTAAAACTAATATTTTGTTTTTTTTAAAATATATTCATATTTATATTTATGAATCGTTTCTTCAGCGGAATCGTTTCTTTGTTGTGTATTAGGCCTAATCACAGTACGTAACTGTATTAATTAACAATTAAAACATAATGAATTTAAACATAAGGTTAACATAAGGAATTTAAACTTTAAATTTAAAACGCTTAACGTAATAAATGAAAAAGATTACGGTTTTGCATCGTGAGATGTCAACAGCTGATTGTTGTTTGCGATTTGTTGGTTTTATAAATGTGCTGCTTTTAAGTCGTGTTTTTGTCATTTTATTGCGTTTCCAATTTAAAAAATAATCTTTGATTTTTTTTTTTTAAGGCGAAAAGCACATTGAGGCTATTATCGCCTCCCTAAATGGAAGTGTGAATGTAAAGTGTTAAAGTCGTAAGTGTAGTGTTGTAAGTGTAAGTGTATGTTAGACTCGGGTATCGCCAGGGATGTCTAAATCGTCTCAATAGGTGCAGCTAGTCCATCGGTCGGGGAAGGACCGATTCCACTACGTGTCCCTCGGAAAGCAAACGATTTACATAAAAATCCTTTATTTCTGCTATGCAGTAATGTTCGAAATTATGACTTTTATTTAACATATTTTAAAGGTCGTAAAAATTACAATGGTTGCTAATTTTAGTATTTACTTTAAAAGCTATTACTAACTATCCAGAATATACTTAACGAATACAGTTATTATTGGTGTAGTAATTATTATGGGAATAAAGGGCGCAAAAAATGGTTAATGAAAAGCGCCCACGCGCATCATTGCAATGGTTAATGCAATTGAAATAATAATATTTCAAATTATTATGAATACCATTTTTTTTTTTTTTTTTTTTAGTTATTACATAATGTAGTCCTATATTTACAAGATCAATGGCGTTGAAAAGTGAAATATTTTTTATAAGAAATTTTTAAAATAGATTATAGTTTAAGAATTTGTTTACGTTTTTCGATAAAATATAGAAAATTATTACAATTGTAAATCTAGATAAAAATAAGAAATATTGCATGTGGAAAGCAAGCAGTGACCACGTGAAAGAATTATTTTATCTTTTACATCAGTGTACGCATTTGTGCAACATTTCTTTTAGAACACACTTTCTTTTATATATGAGAGGGATTATGCCCTCTTAATACATCAAGATCAGCAAAAAGTTGATGCAAGAGTTGTTGAAACGAAGGATTAGGCAGTCCACTCCTTGCTTCCTGGATTATACGTATTGCTGTTCCTAAAGTCCAGAATCCAGTATCCCCTTAATACTGTACAGTACTGCACAAAAACGTTTTATATCCTTTTAGGAAATAATAATCCTTTTATAATACCGCTCTCCTTCAAATAAAATTCTGAAAACCATTTATTATTTTACTTTCTCATAAAATTATAAAAGTAATTGTTGGTGAATATTATGCGAATTGTAATTCTGAATTTGGCAACTGAGTTTGCCTTACAAATTTGATTATGAATGGTTATATTTTGGCCACGTCTAAAATAATTACGGTACGTTGATTTTTAATCTATTTTTTTTAAACCTGATTTCACCGTCATAAACAGCGTTAAAATCAGCATACACATTTTGATATTTGCAACCTAAAAATTGCACGGAAAATACGAAAATGAACACTGACCACTTGAAAATAATATTGTAATATTGTAATATTGTTACTTCAGAGATATCGCTCTCATCAAGTCATCAAACCAGTTCTGTGTCAGTATTTCATCATACTCTTTAAAGATGAACTGAAAATTAAAGAGTAGGCCCTATGATAGTACTATTTCCCTATCAATAGTAGGCCCTATGATGCAAAGGTAACATTTTTGTAGGAATACTAAACAAACAGACAGGCATGAAAGTTTTTTAACAAATTTTGCTATAAATATTTTGTGAAATCTTTTTCGACTTTAGAAATTATTACAGAGCAAATCAAAGCCTTTTAGAAAATCAATGAGAAATCAAGAAATTTTCTCAATGTACATACGTTTCTTCAAAATACGTTATTTCAAATACATTTATAATATTTTGATTCTTTATATTGTTATTAAACTTTGAGTTCAACAGATTTTTAAAAATGTTCATTTTAAATGTTTTATGGCAATTCTTTTACATATTAAATTCGAGCGTACCCAGTATTTTGGTCAGTAAAATACCAAAAATACCATGGAGTCCGGAAAAATCAAAAGCATTCTTTTTTGGCCTATCACAACACTTTCTCAAAACTACGTATTGTAAGAACGTGAATTTGATATTTCCTTGAACTTTTGTATAACAAATTGAAATAACACATGTTTTCCGCTCCTTGGCAGACCAACGTCCCCCAAGCCGGACTTGCATAAACTTTCTTCCAAACTCCAAGTTCACCGCCACAAACAAACTGCCAACGGAGATGGTAATTTCAAAAGTTACAGCCGGTCAGATGTAAGAAATGTCGTGTTTAAATTGCCAACCTTGCAACACGAAAAGTTTAGGCGACCGCCGAAACTTGTACTTCCATTTCTGAACGCATTGTTGCCAGCCACGTTGCACGGTTAAATACTACTTTCGGTTAAGAGGATTTAACTGCGGTTGGTGCAATGCTCAATGCCTTGTACTTTGTAATACACTTTGCTTGTATTTCTGTTAAAGACTTTAATTGGCACTTTAGGTGTAGGCGAAAAAGTAATTCGGCCTTGCAAAACATACGTGTCTTTTGAGCGAATTATGTTAAACCGTTTTTGTGATTTTGTTTGTCTATAGTTCCTAAACAAGAATTTTTTTGGGAAATGATTTGAAGTGAGAAAAGTTTTACCAGTGGTTTCAATCATCAGAATGATAACTTAATTAAACACATAATCCATTCTATTATCAGTGAAAATTTACAAATTACAAGTTGTATAAAGACAATCCTTAACTGTACAATCGCCTAAATTTCAATTCATCACCTGTATCTTGTTAAATCATGAATAAATCACCTTAATTCATTCACGAACACACTACCATAGTTTTTAAGGAAATCAATAATATTGTCAATTTACATTGTTTAGTTTGTAAGATTTTGTGGAAATTTATTAGGGAACTAGCTGTTTAAGCGTATTTGATTATTAGAGGGATATTTATGTGATTTCGAAATATTCGATGTAAAACTATTAGTGAAAAGTTATATTGTTAATATTGTGTGTTATTTTACAGTCGCACTGAGCGTATAGAGCAGTTTTGTATTGATATAGATTACAGGTAGACTACCTTTTGTATAATTTAATGTTTTTATAATAATCATAAATAATTTAAATCAAGTAAAAAGTGCGAAATATTTCATAAAATATTTCACATGAAATTATTTATCTGAAGAAATTTACTAAAAAACATTTTTTCAGCTTTATTTCCAAAACAATACTTAAGTTTAATTTCGAAATTGTTGCGCTAAATTAGTGTTAAAAATCTTCACATTGAACCAAAACTTAGTAAAACCTGTAATTAAGTTTTTCCGGTTTTATGATCGATAAAACAATATATTTTAAGGTGAGATCAGACATTCTTTGATAACTTGTAGTACTTTACTTATTCCGTCACATGGGTTGCTTTACGAAACAACGACGTGTTTCGAAGTCGTAGCTCCATTTTCAGGCATAACTAGTTATTCCAAAGAGGTAGTAAAACATTAAAACACACATGACACTATACATCTTCAAATAGTTACAAAACACTAATATATACCTCGGTATAATTACGCGCCTAGACGTGGATTATTCATGTAAAAATACTGTGTACTGTGATATTTGTAATGTTTTAATGTTTGGAGTGACTAGTTATTTACTAGTTTTTACCTTGTTTTTTTAATATTATACCTAATTAATATTACAATATTAATTACAAATGCTGTTCGCGAGTTTTTCAATATCGATTACTTTGTTTAAACATTCAACAATTTTTAAAAAATGTTAACTTCCTGTAAGAAAATTAAACATTAATGATTTTACTGTAATTTTGTAAATATTGTGTTCAATAACTGGATTGTTATGTGACCTACTAAAATTTTTCATTAGTACCTAAATTTGCAGAAACCATTTTTTTTTTAACTCAAACCGGCTGTACTACTAATTCATCTAACGTTTGTATTGCTGGTGTTGAAGCACAAACAAACCAATAAGCTCGAAGCTTTACGGGCTTGCAATGCCTAAATGTCTTATTACCGCAGTTAAATTTAAACCGCAGAACAGGAAAACTTTCCCCGAATTGCGTTTTATACCTCTCCGTCTGTTTTATCGCAAGACAGTGACTTTATACTTCGATAAGTTTTATCACTAGAGCAAGAAGAGGGCGCTTTAATAACTCATAAACCGGCGTGTAGATGTCGTTGTGACACTAAAGTGGAAATATTTCTTCGCTGCGGAATCTGTCGCTGATTGTTATTGTTGCCACGCTACAGGGTGTTCTAAGCAACCGCTTTCTATGGCCCTTCTGCAAGTTATTATTGGGTTGCTTAATATGTTTTCGGTTAGTTTTATTTTGAAAAATCTAGTCAAATACTGCAGCCTGAATATGACGGAAATATGCATCGAAAAACACTCACGATATATAAATTTAAAGCTTGGATGCTAATTTGAAAAGTATAAATTTGTTTAACGAATAATAATAGAAGAATAAGAATCTCACTTAACATGAGAATTTTTTATAAACAACTGTTATAATGGCAGTGGTTTTATATTGGTTGTCAGCTTATAATTTGTTCGTTGCCCACAAAATTTATAAATTGATTTTCAGGATTTGTTAACATATATTTGTTCCTAAGATTTTAACACGTTATAGATTAAAAATGGGTCGATATTTAAAACATTTACAAATTTAAAAATATGTAATAGCGTCTGGTCATTTTCTTTTTGAAAATGATCTAAAGATGTCATTGTATATGTTTGTGGTATTCAATGCGCTAAAATATTGTCAAAATTCAATATTGACAAATGAAATTCATCATTTAGGTGTAGACACCTTTTAGCTTAGCACCATTTTAAATTTTATTAGTTTTAAAACGATTAAAAATCTGAATAGGATTTCTCAAAACAAGATTTGGTTTGGTAATATGCCTCGCATTCAGCCGTTAATGAAGACCTTAAATGAACAAACGAAAGCGATCATTTTAATTTTTCTCTCCAAAATATTTTGTGTAGAAGAAATCGACAAACAAATCGATAAATAAGTTTGTTTTTTTCAAAATTGGGCGTCAGTAAAACTTGGTTGTATAAGAAAATTCACAATTCTAGTTGGAAACAAACAAATTACAATTCGTGTAACCAAAACACTTTAGCCCTCGAGGTACTGGTCCCCAAAAAGTATGGCCTCAGGAGCACAAAAGTTGCGCAAACCTAAAATAAAATTAAAGTTATAGTTGTAAGTAAACAAGAAGCAAACATAATTTGCTCTGTTAATAAAACTTATTACAGTTCATAAAATTGAAATAAAACATTGCCTTTAGTGCTTAATAAAACAAATTACATCTGTGTAGTGTTTGGCGCGTTTTAAATTTCGCGTAAAACCTTGATTAGTTGCACAACGAATTTATCGCCTCAGTAAAACGAAACGTCTCTCTCCAAGCATCCTATTTGTATTTATTGCAAACTCCGCTTTAAAATATTTTATTAGCTCTCGTTAATCTTCGGGTAAGTTCGGGTTGTTTCGCCGATATTTTATCGCGGTAGATGTAAAGCATAGTGTTTTGTTGTTACGTATTATGAAAAATGACAGTAACATGTAGGTCGGGCTTTAATTTTATTGATGAAATTAATTTTACTTTTCCTATATACGAAATACAGAGCTTATAGAAAGTATTAATTGTGCAAGAATTTGCTTTTTTCCGGAACTTTCTTTAAAGTTTTAAAAACGTTAATTTTATTAGTAGTTTTTCCGTTGTTTAATCTTTAAAAATCTTGATCAATCTGAGCCGTAACGCTTATCTTAATTAATCTTATTACTATTCACCAAAAAATCCAGTTCAGGAAGTATTGACAAATAGCAAAAATTAACAATAGGAAAATCTAAAAGTATCGTTTATTTTTAGGAATCGACTCTTCCGATTGGGCACAATTTTTTGTCATAATGAAAATACGAAATTCAAGTGAAATTTTATTTCACCAAGTATGAAATAAAAACACCCCTAGTTTTTAATAGCTGCTGATTATCAGGGTTACCAACCTTGAAATTAGTTGTGAAACAGAAAAATAATCGTAATTTGTATTATTATATCACTTATTTTATTTACTCTATTCAAAACTAATGTTTAGTATATAAAAGATAATTTGAAACTTAAGTGTTAATGAGTTTAAATTTTATTCATTGCCACGCATTGCTTTTACGTAATATAAATTTTATGTGCACTATTTATTATTTGTTTAAAAAATTATTTCCTAATACAATAAAGGTCAGTTGTTTAGTCATATTGTTTTTTTTCATATCCATTACGTATACAGTATTTAATTTAATTTTTCACACAGCCCATTTGGTCATAATTTTTTGAAACCAATTTTTTTTTTTTAAACGGCAGCCAATACTGAAACTGAAAAGGTTCCTCTACTTACATTAAATAAATTTCACAAAGGCAATATATCATAACAGAGTAACACACAAAAAACAAAACATACATTATACTGCGTGATTTATAAGGCATAGAAACGTGTGAGCTGGCGCTACTGAAGCTAGTTCCTGTTTGCTTCTTATTCTTATCCACTTCCGGCGCAGCTGTACAAGTTTACTCGATAAAGCTTAATAATAATTTAATGCAACAAGAAATGAAAAATGATGTAACGTTTACTCGTGCACTGATTTGTAATTCTGTACGAGTACTGGTCGTATTTCAGATAAGGCGTTCTACAAACTGTTTCTCGCATTTTCAAAATTATTTTGTCGGAAAAAATAACTCCCGATTTGTTTTTATTTAACTGAAACTGTACTTCGCAGACACTAATTTAAGACTTTTTTTAAGTATTTGTTTTTATTTAAATGTATATCATGTTTCCGCTAGATAGTTTCAGTTATACTATTTTGTTTTATGTTATTTTGAGCACATTGAGGCTATTATCTCCTCCTTAAATGTACGTATGAGTGTAAAGTGTTACAGTCGTAAGTGTAGTGTTGCAACTTATGCTATATGGGTTCAGTCACACCAAAAATAGTCTAAATCATTTAAAATTAATATGAAGAAATCAAAGGAAGCTGTTTTTTCTCACTTGATCAAGCATATTGTATTAAACAAGCAAACAATTTGTAAAAAAATTAAAAAGTACAAAAATTTATTCATTTTTTTTTAATTCGCAAAGCATTCGTTTATAAAAATTTGACCCACCATCTAATCAGCTTTGAATTTTCAAGATTCATTGAAAATACATTTTATGCTATATGATGCATATTTTGAAGGTCATTATGTTAGCGAAATGAAACTTTAAAAAAGTATCAGATTGAATGTTTTGAAAGATGGCTGGCGTGAAACGGAATGAATTTTGCTGTCGCTGAGTAACTTGTCTAAGTAAAAATTATAAAATAAGTTGTATCAAGTTAGAACAAAATTCTGACATATGAGGAGTAATTGTGAACTTTTTCTCATTTATAAATAATTGTGTATAATCGCTGTTCTTTTTTAGTAAAAATCTTCGACATAAATAACCTATTTTTGTAATTAATTTGTCTGAACGTTTTATTACGTTATTATTATACAATATTTTTTGAACTTTTATTTTGTGAAGTTAATTATCACTAGTAGGCCCGTGCGACCTTTTTCAGTTAATGGGAAAAAGGAACGAATAATATACAACAATGTACAGCCAGAAGTTCTTTGTTATTTTAAAGTAATTCCATTCATTGTATTAGGTTATTTGATACTAAAAGCCTTACTTAATTCTAATTTATACCTTTAGGTATTTAAAACTTATAAAATTAAATACTTAATTCTAACTTTGTACCTTATTGAAATATTTAAATATGAAACCTATTGAAACAGGATTTTACATTACGTACCTAAATTAGGTCACAGCACTTGCTGTTTACTAAAAGCAGAGTATTTTATATAATAACATTTGCATATCATAATCGGCCTAGATTGTCGTATCGATTCTACTTTCAAAATTGGATCGGTCAATAATTATTTAAGTCTTGGATACAGCAATAATTTAAATAGTACTGCCAACAATGTTTGTTTAGCTATCAGCTGTTTTTGTAAACACACAATTATTTCTATCACCTATGTTTGTATTGTGCTGCACTCCCACGGAGACACTTCAGACTACTCCTAGAATTTTTTTACAGATCTTTTATTGGTTTTAAGTTGGTTTTATTTCATTGTAAAGCCTTAAAATGGTATAGTGTGAGTCGTTAGAGCTACCTGGTGTTCTGACGAAACTGTAGGTACCCTATTATGTAGTTCCAATAAAGCAGGTCATTATTTAATAATATATAGATGATTATTCTATGAAGCATTTATTAAGTTATGATTTTAAGCAAATTTCGTGTAGCAGTTGAAATATTTTGTGACGTTATTGTGAAGCACAAACAATTTACCGGAGCACAAAATAATACTCGTAGATTCTTACGTTTCTGTTTTCGGTTTTACGGTTAATTTCTGCTAGTTGATGTTTAGGATTGTTACTTATAATTATTAAATTTAGACAAAGGAATTTCAAAAAAAGAACTCTTAAAATATATGAAATACACATTTAACAAAAACATGTATTTATTTTTAATTCACAAAGTAGGAAGCATGAGAGTTAGGTTGTTCTAAAGAATAATTAATCTCGATTGAGTGTAATTGTAAATAATTTAAAATTTAAAATATAATATGAATATAATAACTCTCAAACATAATATGAAATATAGTTTGGAAACTTTTATCACTAACGTTTTCCTTCAACGGTAACCTCCAGCGAAGCATATTTTTTTTACAAGAACAGTGCACTAAGAAGTGAGCCACTCTTGTAAAAAAAATCATGTATGCTTTTAAATTTCAGCATTAAAAAATCAGAAGCAAAACTTCTTATACTTTCTCGCTATACTAGGTATAAAACCAGTTTTGTGATGTTGAAAAATATCGATTTTGATAATTTAATGTATTTATTTGTTTTCATGTATTTTTAATCCAAAAAAAAGATTTTTATTTGGTTTTGTGTTGAAAATAAAACTAATAGACTGATTAAAAGAAATTTGGTTCGCTGATTGACCGATAACGGCCTGATTTGCACTTAGTTAAGAATTGTTTTTAAATTTTGCGAAAAAAATATATTTGAAGGCTTTTTCATCAAACATTTGTTAAAAATCAAAATTGTTTTGAATTGATTTTTCATTAAATGTTTCTCACACATAGTCCAGACAAACTTCAAAGAACAGTTCGGGATCAGCTGCCAAAAAGATTGGCGTAATGTTCTCATGAACATCGGTTCATCAGATTTTGCTCGAATAGTAATAAAAAATAACAAAACAGCTGTTTTTAACTTTTTATTTACTCATGAACCGTATACCATTTTCCGGTTGTTTATTATGTGACATAAAAACCATTGTTTTTATTTAATTATAATTGGATGTAAGATAGTTTGTGTAATATTTTCGCCCCATGTATTTCATAAGAATTCAAATTTGTGAACTTGAGAGTAAATTGTTGTGATACAATTTTAAAATGAAGTGCGAAAGTTATTGCTTTAAATGTTAAATAAACTAAGATTCCCTGCTAATAAACATCGAGTTGCGGTTGATTCGAGGCCAGAAGTTTTATAAAGACTACCAGTCTTTGAATACAACCCGGCCCAACTTCCCGCCTATGATTGTAAAAGTTCTCCAAAAGTTAGATTTCAGTTTTGACTAACTTGTTTCCACATATTCTTTTATCCAAAGAATACATTTACGGGATGAATAAAGTTTTGATTCCAAACATACTGATTTAAACTTTATTTACTGTATTTCCTTTTAAAAATGTTTTTCGTGAAAGCCGTACTTTTGTGGGAAATTTAAATGGAATGTTTAAAAGTTTTATTTTCAAATTTTCTGCTTGAAAAAAGTCCATATACGTTGCTTCGACGAAATGTGTTTACATTTTAGAAGCGGAACAATAATGTGTTCCAGTAATTATTTCGTTTATAACCGTTTTTAGTGTTTACTAGTTGTACTAAAGAAAACAAGAGCGACGTAACTGACGGAAAAGCCGACTTAAGTGCATTTCACGTATGTTGGCAGAACTGGTATTTACGGGTGGGCGCTGTACTATACGTACTAAAAATATTACCTAAGCCATAATCTTTTCAAATAACTAAAGCTATAAGTTTTCGATTCATGATGGTCATGACTGTAGGTCGCGATGAACTAATTATATTTTAAAAAAATTCATGAAACAAAAAAAAGCCAGTGAACTTGGTGGAAGGGTATTGAAGTGGCTACCTTAAAGTAAAATGATTTTTCATAAGACAATTTTTACCGAGAACATTACAAAAATTATACCGACAGAACTAGGGAACAGTCTAAAATTATATATTTTAATTTTCTGTTAAATAATTTGTTTGTAAGGTAGAAACCAGTTTTACATAAGGTGTGCGAAATGGCCACTTCATCTAAACTGATAGGGTAAAGGGACCAAAAACTGGTCACCTATTTAGGGTAAATAGTTCGAACAGTTTAGAAAACTTTATTAATTGAAATTTGATATTCAAGGAAAACATATGAAAGCTATTTAAAATTAACAAAATAACATTTCAAAGATACAAATTTTGTTATCAATATCTAAGGAGAAAATATGTAAGAAAGTTTAGCAAAATAGATATTCTACAAATACATATAATTTTTAAAAGCAATGTTTAAACAAAAAAATTTTTAACACAACAAAACTAATTTAATTTAGAAAAATTCAAGCACACGTCATACTGTCTCTATGTATGGATTATTTACAAAGCTCACACTTGGCATTTTCTTCAATGCTGCCAGTACTTTCCTCGTGAGCACACTCCTTACACTTTGAGCATCTACTCCTACCCTCGTTGTTCTTACAGTTATTGAAAAACCCTTCACAATATAAACATTTGTCACTTTCGTCTTCCTCATCGCCTAGGTCAAAAAAGCTTCTTCTGGGCAGTGACCGTTTTTCTTTGTTTTTTATTCTCCGGAAAAAAATTTAGATGCTGTAGTTTTTGTCACCTTTTCTTTGATCTTCTTTTATATTTTAATATCCTTTTCATTCTTTGCCCTTTCTGTTAACAAATCGTCTTTGATATACTATATATATTATAGTAGCCCTGCCCTTTTACCGGTTCGAATTTCTTTGCTTCAAGCCTGTAATTTTAGGCGAAGGAACAATGTCTGTTGGACAAACTAGAAATGATTTGGTGTATCGGCCACTGTATCACCTTCCTGGCAACTAACTGCAGCAGAGCTTCAGTTACGTGACCATCCATTGCAGTCGCTTCTCCACCTCTGTGATTATCGAGATAAGCCACTTTACCTCACCAGTTGAATGGCCACTGTGCCCTATTATACGAACAATCGGGTCTGTAGTTGTTCCACACAGATTGTGAACACACTGCTTCCTTACAATATTAACCGCTTACCTTACATCAAATATGTGAAAAACACAAAATTAGTGCACACTTCAAAATACGGTTTTTTGCTTAAGCAGTCACTGGCAACAATAACTTTTTCGAAAGTTTGAAATTCTGATTTCACCATCGTAATCAACATTAAATCTCCATATATGAAACTAACAAATTTCCATTTGAACAATGAACTATTAGAGCAGTCATCACCCAATAACCTTAAGTGAGCTCCGTTCCTGCATTTAGATCACTTTTGAGAAGTCGTTATATATATATATATATATATATATATATATATATATATATATATATATATATATATATACAGGCACTAACATAAGGATAAACGTGGCACAAAAATCGATTTGGTTAAGTCTAGACAAGTTTCGAACCAAGAAGTTCAAACAAAAAGTTTGGTTGTCTTGTTAAGTCAGCAAAATTTGTACAAAAGTTTCGAAATAGCGACTTTTTAAAATATTTCAAAATTTATAACTTTTTTCTTTCATTTTTAAAAAACTCTGGTTTTGTGATCGTAATCAGCTTTAAAAGCTCTTTAAATTAGCATTTTGGATCTTCAGAACATTTGAAATTAAGAAATTTGATTTGTCGGCGTTCAGGTTTAATGTTTATATTTTCAATATAATTTAAAATTATAAAATGCTACTATATGGAGATTTTAATGCTGGTTATGATAGGGAAATGATATTTTTAAAACTGGGTTAAAATAAAATTATTATTTTTGGATATTCCCTTCTATCACGTGAGCGATACAGCTGCGTGCCGTGATTAGCTTAAAATTATTAGGTTTATACTGACTTGAGTGTACAGCCTTATTATGACACATTTGAACAATATCATATCCCAAATTCAAATATTCGTTTAAGATTTTCCAATTTTTACCAGTAGAATACGAATCAGGTTTCGGAGGTCTGTAACGTTTTCAGTATTAAATGGTCTGATACACTTGAGCTAAATTTTAATATAATCGTTATATTTTTAAAATGTGAATTTTTTGTAAAAAATCCTTTATAATATAATTTCTGAATTATTTGAAAAAATATTTTGGGAATATTTGTAAACCATATATACATGAAAAATTTTATCTCACTCAAATGGTTTAGTTAAAAAACCAAATGTTCTGGAAATTGGCACAGAATATATCCACGTTTCACATTTTTTATTTAACATGACTGAAAACCTTTTTATATTCTTCTTCTTTTCTGCTAGGATTATTATCACTATTTTCAGTATAATGATCTGCCTTCCCTAACTTCGTCAATTCTACTTTCGTCGATGCGTTTTGAAGAACCTCCATCTTCAAAAATTCTATCTATACTGGTCATCAATATTATGGACCGTCCTATTTATAATTTTCTATCTCCACCTCGTACCCCTTCTCTATTCAACAAGTGTACATTAAACCTGACGTGCTCGCTTCTGATTGGCTCTTCAAAATCATACGTTTTCGCTCACTTCTGATTGGCTCCTTTCAAACTTTTTCTTCAACGGTCGTCCCTCCTGTTAATTTTTGAACATTTTTAGATTTTTAAACGTAATATCTGCTTGCGATGAAAACTGTTAATTTATTATGTTTTATCCCTTTAATTTAGATTTAGAAATTTCCAAGTTCTCTAAAATGTTCATACGTCTTCCTTTCTCTGCCATATGTAGTACCTTCATTGAGTTTTCTATTTCTCGATGTATGTGTCCCTCTTTTATTAAATGTGACGCATAATTTGAATCATTTTTGCCCTATTTGAATGATCTTAAATGTTCTTTAAACCTAGTTCTAAATTTTCGTCCCGTTTGTCCTATGTAGACTGCCTCGCATCCACATGTATTCTGTATACCCTATTCTTACTAATTTGTCCTTTTCTTCTATAGTTCCATTATACTGAACATAGTGCCTGAAAACTTTCACCAAAAACAATTTGTTTGCATAATCTGTAATTTCTTCATATAATATTTTGAGTAAGTTAAATACATTGTAAAATAAAAATTGTGTAAAACTTTAAATTAAATTATTTTAAAGGTAAAAATTATATATTTCTTTTCATCTAGCTCAACGTTTAAGCGCTATCTATACTGCGAGTTACAAGAAATACTGTTAAGAGTGAAATCCCATGTTCAAAAATCCAATTCTTGAATTTTATAAACATTTTACTGAACAGTTTTTCCTTTCTATCGCGTTCCGAAATTATTTAAACTCTTTTTGAAAGTAAAGCCTTGTAATTGCCATAAATAATTATTCTCATAAATTTCCACCATCTTGGATGATTACAAATTACAAGCGCCCAGGTGTAAAAGGGGGGGTAGCTTACGCACCCAACACATTTCCTGGCCTAATCCCGGTTCAGATTTATTGGAGGGGACGTAAAAACTTTATAATACCCTAAGGATACTGAACGACTTCTGCTGACACCTTGCGGAAAAAATTACAACTTGTATCTATCGAGACTACAGTCTATTTAACTATATTGCAAATCTTAATTATTGATATATACATACATATTGTGTACGTGTGTGTGTGTGTGTGCGCGCGCGCGCGCGCGTCAGCTATTCGTACTGTTGAATATTTCAAATGACGTGAACACAATAGTAATAATTTACATGTTAATATTTAACATTAATCATAAACAATTTTCTTGCAATAAACATAACCTCACTTCAAAAAAATATTTGAAAAACAGCTGTTTTTTCGAAATCAGCTGTTTAGGTGAACATTACTTATAATCACTGTATCATGATTCCGTAACTATTTTCCCGTTACATATATTTAACTGTGTGATTTTAAATTTACACAAACTTGTAATTTATATTTTTTTCAAGTAAATAAAAGTATTAATTTTATCAAAATGGGGAGAACAGTTCGACATAACTGTTTATATAAAACTCTGGTAGAAGGAAAATTAAAAACGTTCTAACAATATTTCTTCTAATAATTGATTCCAACATTGGGTTTCAACTTAATTCTTATACGTAGTGAATATTTTGGTACAAAGATTCTTTTCAAACTTGGTACAAAATTGAATTTTGGTTATAAATCTGTTAAAATTGTTAACCAGTTCAACCGTTTAAAAATGGCAACACTTCAAAGCATAAAAAATTAATATGTATTTCATTGTATAACTTTTTTAAACCAACTTAACAACCTTAATCAGTTGCACATTAATTTGCACATTAGCATTTAAAATTTACAATTCAAAAAAATTTTAAATACTAATTTATACAAACGCTAACACTAATTATAGCGTATAATCAGAGTGAACAGTGATTTTGAGCCGACTATGAATGAGTGGGATCGCACAATAACAGATGTTTTCTCAATTTTAAGAGATAAATTCAAAATTTACTGTAGAAAAATGTTCAACAAACTCCTCAAAATGAACTTTAGTGGTTAAAGAACCAAACCAATGCAAGTCCAAAAACGAGGTCCTAAAATGAATAGTTTTTTTTAAATCTTTTGTAAAAAAAACTTTTTCTTAAAAGAAAAAGACTAGTGTTGGCAGCGAAAAATATAAAGTTAATGTCCGATACAAACGGCAATTTCTGCTTTTATCTTCAGACACCTTTTATGGTGAAGTCAATAAATATAAAATTTGTCGGAAAAGTTCGGCAAAAGTCGGTTCTGTTCGAACCGTACAAATAAATTTTTCCTTTCGTGTTATTACAAACGATAATGAAGAGTTAAGCTACGTTTATTTGTTGCAAATAAGAGATACATGTGATTGTGCATTTTTGAACATATTTTACTTGATGAGTATTAATTTTATCCTTAGAACTGGTTTCTAGACGTTAACAAACAGGTTTCTGAACTTAAGAAATTTCAGTTATAAGTAGCTTAGCGTGTACTCTCAACTATACAGTGAAATAAGTTAATGTAAATGGTTGTAAGTACGAGTGTAACAAGTTGATGTGATATATACATTCATAAACTCCGAAGTACGACCCATCCACCCCACATTGGTTTCTTGACTCATTGTATGAGCCAAACTGAAATTAAAGTGACACTTTTGTTTGAGGGCCTCAAATTCCATTACTCTCATCAGCTACCACGGCAACAGATTGAATCGCCTTCAAAAATAATCTCGTCACCTCCTGAAAGTACTCGAATAAGGCCCATCTTTCTTCTGTTGTGAAGGGAGTGGATATATTAGCTTGTTTCAATGAGTTTTGCTCTGATACTCATTCGGAATATTTTATATATATATATATATATATATATATATATATATATATATATATATATATATATATATATATATATATATATTCATATATACATGTATATATATTCCGGCAATCTGCTGCGTCTCTAAATTTGCGCATCTCAAGGTCATCGGTTCAAGATTTGCAGTTAATACTGTAGGCTTTATTTTTTCGTTAATGTTCTACACATACGCACACACGCACACACGCGCGCAAACACACACACACACACACACACACACACACACACACACACACACACACACACACACACACACACACACACACACACACACACACACACACACACACACACACACACACACACACACACACACAACGTTTTATTCACGTTCCATGTGCGGTTTTATGAAAACGTGTAAAACTATTTTGGCAATGAGGTATTTTTATAAACAGTTTTTATAAAAATGATCACGATAAATGTTTTTAACTGAAATAAATAGTTGCACTTATTTATTTGAACACTTTGCTTATGGATAATATTTTGTTACGTTAAACAATACGTAGGCCTTAAACTGATTTCTAAAATTCTTTGCGGTGAAGCTTTTATCATTTGATAACAATTGAATGAATTAGAAAAACTTTTAAAATGCAAAGTCAAGGCAATGTTTTAGAACACCTCTTATGTAGAACGCTGAACAACGTCTATTAGGCCTACATTAAAACAAAAGTAGAGGAAAATACTATTTCATTTTCCTGAGGCCACTTCACCTTCACGATATAAACGCTGTTAGTTAATTACTTTTCTAATGAAATTTATGTATCTAGTATTTTCCAAAGTCAATTAGAAAATTAGATATGCTAGAATATCCGGAAACCATTATAAACTGAAAATATTTGCTACACTTTTTATCATTTCGTTTTGGAAAAAAATTCTGAAAATTAAAAAGATTGAAAAACGTCACGGAAACAAAAATTATTTTTATATTAATAGATCGGAACCAGTTTGTTTACCAGAGCAATTCATAAAAAAAAAGTCATTCAAAAGCTGAGATTTGTTTAGCTAGAATAGAAAATTCTTTGAAAAATAACGTTATAAAATGTAAACATTATTAGCATTTTATTGAAAAAATTTAACTGAATATTTCAAACCCCAATTAGTGGGTACCATAAAGTTAATTGCGATTAAAATCCTAAAATAAAAATATTAATTTGTTTCTAAAATAGTTAATGACAAAAATTTTGTGAGGGTTAAACTGATTCACTCGATAACAAATTTAAAAGTTATCTAAAATAATTTTTGCTCCAAGTTTGGAATCGAATGAATTGTCGTCAAAGTTTGTTCTCATTGAGACATAAGTAAAATATTTCAAGCAGAAGTTCAATTACATTGTCATCTCAATATTGAACGAATATTTGTAGACAATTGGACGAGAATTGTTGAACCATTTGTTTGCTACAGATATTCAAGATGGCGTCGACGACTTTACTTATTGAACTATTTTAGATATTCAGCAAGCTTCAAAATGAGCTGTTTCAGTTGTGTTTGAAATCGTACTTTTGTACTGTTATATGAAATCGTATCGTATGATTATAACTGGACTATAAGAGACAATTTAATGGGCTATCGAACAATAAATCGATTGGAATTTTATAAAATATACGTTTTCAGTTTTTATAAGTTGAAAAAATAAGTTTTATCTAAATGTTTGTGTGTCTGTGCACATTACTGGAGAATTAACAGACCTTAGATTGTGTGAGCAAATAAAAACAGAGCACTTTTGTATTTTCTTAAATTTTTTTAAAATAAATTGTGTTTTTTCAATAATAATTACAATACAAATCTAAAGACGATAAAACAGTCATCATTTTCTTTTTTAACTTTTCTTAATTTTATTTCAAATTTCTACATTACAATTTCAAAGGGTCGAGCATCGGGAGTCACAGATTCTCTAACCTACAGTTGTGAAGTGCGCATTTCAGGGACCCAGCAGACTGACTGGTGCCTCACCCAAATCGACCACCGAGTCCTGGTTTTCCTCCACTTCGTATAGATCTTTTGCTTTTTTGAGATATCGAATTTGTTAGATTTTACATTTCCGATTGCTTCGTGATTAGACTTTTTGTGGGAATAGCGTCTAAGTATATTCAGTTGAGCTGAAATAAAGCAGAGTATATTCTGCTGATCAAAATTATTAGAACTTTTATTCAGAAAATAGATATTTTTAAAAATTTGTTCCATGATTTTTCATTGCTCCAATAAATTAGCTAATTGTGGTTTAAACAAAAACTAGATAAGACACTTTTACATTGGGAATAGAAGCATTTTAAACATAAAAACGAAAAAAATTCTATCGTAAATGAAATGTAGAAATATGTTAGAATTAAAATTCTCTCCTCTCTCTCTCTCTCTCTCTCTCTCTCTCTCTCTCTCTCTCTCTCTCTCTCTCTCTCTGTAAATGTTTTATAATATGTATATATATTCTAGAACCTCCAATCTTTGTATTGCGTCCTTCCACTGTTTTAAATCCAATAGCCTATTATCAACTACTTGTAAATTCCTATGAGAATAATACCTATGAGAAAATGTTTAATAAGATTGGTTCAAGGCATAAATAGCCGAGATATATGGAATTGAGGCGTAAAATCAAAGGTACCACGTTCGAATCTCGATCTTAAATATTTGTTTCACTTTGTTACTTATATTATTTTTTTTCAGTGGACGCTTAAAGTATATAAAGAAATAAAATCTGTTTATGACAAAGTTGAATTTTATACATCGCTAAGTTCCTAATCCCAAATCTATAAATTTTTAAGCCTGCATAAAATAAAAAATAGCTTACAAGGGATTATGTTAGTCAAAAATATTACTTTTCATTTTACTTGTGTCATAAAATTATTTATGACCGACATTTAAGTGTTTCCTCGTTTTATGGTAGTTTTGCTTTTTCATGTAAGATATATAGTGCTAAAGAAGTAGAATAAATTTTAAACTCCTTAGTTAATTTGCATATTTTATTTGTTTAGTTATTTGTTCATAATAATCATAATAACAATGCTTTACTCCTCAAACAAAAAATAACATGTATAATTCTTACAATCATTAAAATGCAATGGTCACATGGACAGTCTACCAGTTGGTAGCCTACATTTTTTTGCAAACTTACACATCTCGTATTAACATTTTAATTGTACTAAAACCATTTTTTAACATTAATTTAAATTTGTATAATTTGACATAAAGTTCAACCATACTGCACCAAAAGTCACCAAAAACAAACATTATCACTATTATTAATAATTAAATTCCTTTATTATTAAATCGTACCTATACCTTCACGCCTGCTGAACAGACTTAGGCAGGCCAACCTAACCCTTCTTTTTAAACGCCATTAAATTTATCTCTTGATAGTTCTATTTTTTTGAAAATCCATTTACTACAAATCCGCAAATATAAACACCTGACCACGAAATGAAAGATGTCTTCTTTTTGTTTCAAATTACATAAAGAGCAGTAAAAAAAATGTCCCCTACATCCAAAACAAGCAGTGTAAGAACAATTTTTCTGCCCTACATTTCAATATAGTTTTGATAATGTATACATTACAATGTAGATAAGATCTGTTACCCAAATCCAGAGAACTGTAAATATTATGGTGAATGCAACTGTTAACTGCCCGAATATTGTCTTATTTAATTGTTTGCTGTATAACTTCCACAAAAATAAACACCTGACCTTACCGTTCTCCTGAAGCCGCGGAGGGGGCGAGAAACACTGAATTGCCACTTCCACACGAGAAAACCTTTTTTTTATTTATTATCTCTTTATTTAAAATATTGGGCAACCATCATTTGACATCTGCAGCTTTTATTACGTATTTTATGTGTAATTTAAACCTTTAAAAATTACTTAAATCTAATTGTATATACAAAACGGTATTTGGCGAACTATTCGGTAATTAAAATACACGTTTAACAAAAAATCTCAGATTTTGCTCCACTTGTTCCTATTGTTTCAAGTCCCAGACTTACGCACATAACACATTAGTAATCTGTGTCGCATTAAAATAATACCATTTCACTTTCAATGGAACGTGTCTGTTTCCTATCCAACTACGCCACACAAAGTTAAATGTATTCTTAGCTGCTGCTAGTTTTTACAATAGATGTGTTTTTGTGCTTGTAAAGTCAGGGACAGGGTTAAGTCACGCCTAAATTTTTGTAATTGCTAACACATTCTATCTGCGCTTCTTCATAGAACCAACGATTCCGAATGAACAACTTTCTTCTCTTCCTAAAAACCATTATATTAGACTTTTCTAAATTACCTATCAAGTTACAAGTATCACTCAGTTATTTAATAATACATAAATTTAATAATTAATACAAAAAATTCCAAGCAAACTTAGGGGTAAAAATTATTTAATTTATTAAAGTTATACGAATAAATTGCATTGCATACTTTTCAACGTATAGAAATAATTCATGTTTTTGTGTGATTACCAGTTTGGTCAGATTATCTGCTCCCATTCTCTTACTAAACGAGTATGGTAGGATTCCGATGGATATAAACAGTAAAAGCCCGAAAACCGTAGGTAACTACCAAAAGTTGACGTGGGTGTAAAACTGACATAAAAGTGAAAGACGCTAGAACAGTATCTAACTCCATGGACTGTGGAGACGCTAGGTGGATCTACCCAACTAGCAGTGGTGGAAGTCAGAGATGGTTTCTAACATCTCACATCAGTAAGACAGTTCATCGGAAACGTAAAATTGCAAACTGAGAAGAGAGGAGGCTGCTTCTAACTGAACCTAGAAGTAGAAGACCTCCCAAAGATCAAAACTTGGTTATAAGAAAAGAACCCTTATAGGACTGAGATGACGGGTTGACGGAAGCGGAACTCCCAAGACTGGAGTTCTGTCGGCTAGGAACATAATTTCACGGAGAAACCGTGCGTAGGCAATGCAGGATGAATATAAAAACTGCAAATTCCAGCAGGACGCAAATATTGTTTGGCTTCAAGAAAATGTGTTTGTCAGTGAGTTAAAGCAAATTGAAGGTAGAAGTTTACTAAAGTAGAAGCTTAGTTGCACATTAGAAATAGGTCCCAAAAACGCCAGGGGCCACCTAAACCCATAAACTCTAAAGAATCAATCAAAACAATATGGTGGTCATGGTTTTTTAAAAAAACTGTTCGGACACTATCAAATGAAATATGGAAATCCGGCAAATGAATTTATCAAATTTATTTTTCTAAGTTGCGATCTGTGAGTAGAAAGGACGGTCGCCAGGGTTTTGTCTAATTACTCGCAAAATGTACATTTCAAATGAGCTGTTATGTAAATGGATCAAAGTTTCAGCTAAATCTGATCAACAGATTTTGAGAAATTATGCCAATTTTCCAAAATCTTTTCTTTCTTTATTATTTTTTTTTAAATTAGTTTTATCTTCTGAACCAAATATTTCTCAAAAATAATTGAATGTGTCACATTTTTCACTGTTTGCATGAAATATTATCTTTTACAACAATATTTGCCTATTGTAGGCAAAATGTTTAAAGTGTTGATTGACCTAGTGCACAAGACATGCAAGAAACTGAAAGAAGATACATTACAATAATAATTGTTAGTGACAAAACCTTATTTTCCAACAGAGTATATTTTATGAAATGGTTACCAAATGGTTAACGATATACACAATCAGTTATGATTATTTAAGGTTGGTTTTATCAGGGTCACTGCCAGGGAGCATAGTGCGAGCGTAGTGTTTCTCGGTTGTGCAAATGATAACGATTTTTTTACAACAGACCCTTTCAATTTATCACTGTACAAAATATTACAAAAAAATACAAAACTCGTAAAAAAAATCGTGATTTTAACATGTTGATTAATCTATTGCTTCAGGTCCCTGAATACAAAGCATAGTTAATATTAGAATCTGTATGTGTTTAATTGATGTTTGTGTTTGTGTTTGTGTTTTGTTCACATAGATAGAAATTAAAACAATTTTCCGATTTAGACGAAATTTGACAAATAGTTCCTTTTCCTAATATCTCAGAATATATTTTTTTATTTTATATGAAATTATCTTTGAAGCCTCTTTTTGAATAATAAGATTTTTCTAATGTCGTCGTTTAATACTTTGATCAAATTTTGTTTAACTATTGTCACTAAAGATTTTCATTTAAGAGTATGGAGAAAAAACTAAAATCTTTGCATATTCTTTCAATTTTGGTTCATCAGCTCTTGGACCTATGTAAAAATAAGTAACCAAAGTAAGTTTAGTAAATTTTAATTGAATGAATTACTTTTCAGGAATAAATTGAGGGGAAAGCATCTGACTACCTTCGAGTTGATTTAATTTAATACATATTGTTCATTAATAATTAATTCTCAAACCTCCATATAATTTTTACTTTATATTTGGTACACAGACTTGAGTTATGATTTATCGTATATGGCTCAAAATTTAATCAAAATCTGATAATCTGATTTTGATTAAATAAACCCATTTTGAAGTTTCTTGACCGAGGGAAGTGTTTCAACTCGACCGTTCGGCATTTGGTTTGAGTGTTTGTTTATTAAGCAGTTTTGACCAAAAGCATTGACCGATTATTTTGCAATTTCGTACGGAGGTTATTAGTATTATGCCCGAACGAAGTGTGTATGCTTTTCTTCTATTCTCTTCCATTTTAAGATGGCAGTCTTTGATTTACAATGATTGATTACGTAGTTTTAGCCAAACACATTGACAGATTGTTTTGAAATTTAATATGAAGGTACTTTGTATAAAACCCAATTGACATATGTGTAAGAGTTTCCCCCATTTACTTCTGTTTCAAGATGGTAGCGTCTGATTTAACGATGACGAATGTACGTAGTTTTTGCCAAACCTATTGACCTACTGTTTTGAAATTTGGTACGAAGGTACCTTGTATAAAGCCCGAAAGATGTACGTATAACACTTTTTCCCATTCACTTTCTTTTCGAGATGGCGACCACTAATTTACAATAACGAGTGTACGCAGTTTTAACCAAACGCATTAACCGATTGTTTTGAAATTTGTAACGAATATACCTTGTATAACATACAATGTAATTCTTCATATATGTGCTTGTTGCACATTTCGGACAAATTCTAGTTTTACAGTAAAAACGTGGTTACCTTATACAGGAAAAACCTCGGCATAAGCTAACATCGTTGGGCTACAAATTGACAATTCCAATACACTGGATAGACATGCCAGAACGCTGTGATATTTGCGCAAAGTTTGTGTTTACTTATGCAAATTTCGGATTGCCCAACTCCGCCATATTGTCCAAAATTTATTATGGAGACAAATCCAACGCCCGATTTGAATCTCGGGAAGTTTCACACATGGCGTTCCACATATTTTCCCCAAGCATTTAAATAAATCCCAGAGTGGTAAACCTTTTTGCAAATTTATTAAGTATTTTACTAAGTAAAGCGATCGAATAAGTATTAAGGTATGTTACTAACAACTATTTCGCTTGCGGAATATATACTTTCAGTAGCTTTCAGAGTTTCAGTAGCTTCTTTTATTGCAATGTTTATTTGATATAATTATATCAATCGAAAATTAATCTGAACACAGCTGTGCGACTCTATTTGTGTAATACGCAAAAAAGATACAAATATTTTTTAACATTTTTAAATGAACCTTTTAAATAAAATAATTAATATTATTCAAAAAAACATAGTTTAGTCTGTAGTCGCGTAAATGATTACATTTTCACACCGTAAACTTTTCGATTTTTTTACATAAAAGGCACATCCTGCAACAAATCGAGTCATCGTTTATTAGGATCGATTCATTACCTTAGGCTATAGACGCGTCATTACTGAAGAAGTAGAAAATAGTTAATAATATAATTTTCTAATAACATTTTATGCTTTGACGCTACTGATTTTAAAAATCTTTTCGTACCTTCAAAAAGGAATTTTCGTTTTTAAGTTATGGATACCTGAAAACCTAAAGTTATGGATATTCACCTACTGTGTACGCTGCAGCAGATTTGGTAACTTAGTATGCGGAATGCTGCCGCGCTCATTGACATGAAAATTACCATTTATATTTTTCCATATTTTTCGAAAACTAATAGAAAAATATATGAGTGCTTAAAACGCTGCTTACATCACGCCAGTTTGATGAGCTCGCATTGGAAAAATTTTAAAAAGATTGTAATGAGCTACAAAGGCTCATCACAATAAAACTTTACTTGAGAAGACATTTAAATTTGTTGTTCACCATATCAGCTGTTGTGTTTTGTAATACAGCTAAAATAACCAAACATTAACGTCCAAAAGAATGAAAATAATGATATTCAGTAATAATAGAGTGTTAGTATCGTGCAATGGAGTTATTCCAGGCAATAAAGTCAGTTCTGAAAACTAACGTTACTATTTAGACTACACCCTGTATGGAGGACCAATCTGGTAGTTCAGATGTTAATTTTGATCAGTCAAAATCCTATATACTAGATGACCTATCTGGCAAGTTGTCCGGGATGTCCTTGCGCCGGTGATCAATCGCTGCGGTCAGGAAAGTCACTGCTACTAATCTACAGACTTTGACTGATGGAAACTTTTAGAATGGACTGATAAAAAGGAAAAGTGTTTTAATTAGCACCGAACTGGTTGTCGGATTTAGTTAAGATGTGGAGAGAAAAGAAAATGCACTATCGCGTCGAACAATGCAATGCGAACTTCAACTACACGCGGACACTGTGGTCGCAGGCGGTGATAGTTGAGTAGTTGCGGAATTCAATTACACTCGGACAGTGCGGTCGCTGGCGGTGCGAGTTGGAAAGTGAATTTCAACTGCCCCTGGTCGCTATTGGAGCAGTTGGAAACGGAATTTCAACTGTACGCGGACACTTGCGAGTTTGAAACTGAGCCAGGCGGTCAGTGCAGGCAGGTCCTTAGAACCGACCTGGCTGCATTTACATCTATATCTTTTTTTTGACGTTTTTTATGAAATAATTAAGTTACTTTACCTAACAGTTAGTGTTGGCAATTATTCAGTGCAATATAGCATTGTATTTTAAATAAACAAGCATACTTTATACAAATTCGAAAATAATATAATTGAATGTAAATATATTCTAGAAGAGTAATTAATCGTGCTCTACATTAGCAGCTAAAGTCCAAGTAATTAGACTATTTGCCGCTATGAACGCTGCAAGCTGTACAAACACAGTAGGAAGGAAAACGTTTGAAAATTAGTAATATTATCTATTGAACTGTAGTCGAACGCTCTGCCGCAAGGTGCCACCAGCAGTAAGCGCTCTCATCATTCTTGTACGTTTATATTCAATGATAATATATTTCGATATACATTATCCAATAGTAACTAAACGGAAGGCAAAGACAGGATTGTGGCGCAGGGGACAGAGCACCCAAATTGAAATATAAAATTACCGCGACACGCAGCTATCTCGCTGACGTGATGGAAGCGAATTTTTCAAAAGTAATTTCTTTACATTCATCTGTTTTTCAAATTCCAATTTCACCACCAACCAACATTAAAATCTATATATTACAGCATTTTAAGCGTTTATAATTACATTGAAAATATGAAAATGAACCCTGACCTTGACCAATTAAATATCCTATTTAAATTGATTTTCAAAATTAAAATTACTACTTTACGCATTTTTCAACGCTGGTTAGACTTTAATTAAGACAAAATTAATGAATTTTTAAAGATTTGAAATGGCTGCAAACAAATTTTGGTCTAAGCTATTACTGTAGTAAAGCTTTTCTGTGCCTAATTTGAGTCAAATCGGACTAAAATTTCGAAAGTGCGCATGCTAAAACACACACACACCCCTCAAAACTCCTCAAAAAGTAATCTAGCGGTCAGGATCGGCGTTCATTATAAAGCACCGGGTCTGGATCTTACTACGATGCCCGTGTTAATAGCTCGTGTTCCAGTTAAATTCCGCTAGAATGTAAAAACAATTATTGGTATACTAAATTAAAATTCAATAAATCATGTACACTTGAAATTCACATGTAACAGCCAGTTGCGATTAAATACAAAAAAACATTGTGAACGTTTATACGCTTTGAGTTCTCATCAGAATGGTGTACGCCTTCAGTACTTATATATAAAACGCAAAGATCCTGAAAAGCCTCCTAGTTATTGTAAATCAAAAAAAAATTCATATTTGTATTTTGAAATTCCCACTAATTAAGGTTGCATGTGGAGATTTGTAACGCAAGTCAATGACTAAATTTTAAATAAAATAATATAACGGTTCGCCAGTAAACGAAGAAAACGAATTTTGTTTATGGTCACAAATTATTTCGGTATTTTTTTTCGATTTACTTTCCAAAACATAATCATATATTTTGTTTTTGTGTTTACTGGCTTAAAGTGAGGTATTTTTTTAAATAAGTGACAACGAGTTGGTTTCTACACTGATTATTTATAGACTGTGCTTTACAGACAGACATTAAATACGCCAACACACCTCGCAAGACAATTAGAACAGAGTGAATCTAATTTAACGGGAGCTGACAAAAGCCCCCGCGGCGTTGCGAGCGCGATCTCTTGATAAACATGCTTCTGCGTTTCCCTTAAAATATCTGTACATTTCGCCTAGCGTTATGATATCGAGCCGAGCGGGTAACCCCGGGGGCACGGCGGGGTTTTCAATTTAAACAGATCACGGCGCTACGTTCGCCTTTATAAGTCACAAAGTGATTTCGTGTTCGGTTAACTGAGCAAGAACTTTTTAGAGGTAAAAATCAAATTTGTTTGAATTTTAATGTTTTTTTTTTATAAAATCAACCATTTGGATGATTTAGTTGGAATTCATGTGGGTGCGTGCGTGCGTGCATGTGTGTGGGGGAAGAGATTTGGGTCCTCTTTTCCACTTACCACGAACAATAATTATAATTAAAGATAACTTAAACAAAGTTTAACTGTAAAAGAAGTCTCCATAACTGTAAGACCTACAAAGTTGAACTTCGGAAAATATGTTGACGTTAGCATCTAAGTGGTATTTAAGAAAAGGTCTTAAAAAGTGCTAACTATAAAAGCTTAAAATGGAATCATTACGAACTTTGCATTTTATCTCTTTAATCCAGATCCAAAAAATATAAAGAGCTGAAATTCGGTGTTCAAATTTATGTTAAGCTTTAAATGTTAACTACGAGATGGTTCTCAAAATGCCATGCCGAAAGGTTAAGATGTTGTGTTTTAAAATTTTTAATTGTTCACATAGAACTTAAGCGTGAATAACCTCTTTGGTCATAGATGATTGCAAAGAAATAATTTTAAAAAATTAAGTATTTGAAATAAGTGTTAATGATATTGTAAAAATAATTAATTATATTTTCGTTTAAAGAAAGAGGTTTTGGAAGTTGAAAATGTTTTTTTAAGTTTATCCTTCAGCGCTACATTCTTACTAGGAGACCGTTTCCATAAGCTATACTCCTAAGAGGTTGAAATTGTGCTTGATGACAAACCTTTAAATTTTTGTCATTCTTTGACAATGACTAAATTATAAATAAAATAAATTTGTTTATATGAAATTAAATTTATTGTTTAACATTCTTAATTTCACAGTCAGTGTTAAGAATGATAACAGCAAGTATGTAAAAGACTTTTAAGTTGAAAGTTGGCATAAAGGTTTTCCTTGATTTTTAGGTAGTTACAAAAAAAGTTTCAAAAAACTCCGAAGTTAATGGATTGAAATAGGGGTTAAAATATACAAAAGCAAAGACACAATAATCACGTTAAAAAATAGGAATTTTATTTACAGGGAGGTTCTAAACATTTAATTAAAAAAACATTCCAGGGACAAAAAAAAGCCATTTCCAAAATTCTGTCCCAAAGAGTTAAATTAGGGTAAATTAGTAATAAATCACACAAAATATTTTATTTTAAATATAGACAGTTATAAAAAAATGAAATAAAGAAGAGAGAAAGAGAGAACGTTAGTCTTCACTTAATGTTTGCATGCTAATCTGATTCAATTTTAACTTTTAACACAATAATTCACTTTGGTAATATTTTAGTCAAGTTCATTATCTAGAAAAATATATTCAAAATGTAGGACATTAGAAAATATTTTAATCAAAACTTACTAAATTTACATTTTCTCGAAAACCTATTTTCACCATCAAAATCAGTGTTACAATTTGCATTAATTAAACTATATAATTTTGATAGAATTAGGGCACATATAAAAACTTAGAATAAATAATTGGATTTTTCAAAAATTGAAAATAAAAGTTTATTAATTTAATACTTTATGTAAATCCAACTGTCAGAAATACAGCTAATAGAAAATTTTATGAAAAGTTTAAATAACGTAATTTCTATGCCTTTCTTATTTCAAAATTTATTCAAACATTTAGATTTTTTTTAAATTAACTATTTAAGCGGCCATCACGGTACGACTCCAATCCAGGATATTAAAATGTGCGCCAGTACTGACCTCTATGGGCCGTTAGTGTAATGGACCTCGTACTTCATCAGTGTAATTACAATCTTAATCTGCTTAAAGTCGCATTTTTTATTTAAAATCGAATATGACACTGGTCAGGTTCATCTTCAGATTTTCAATTCAGATTTTTTACAAAATCTGATGTTACTACAAAATTTAAAATGCGGAACTTGAAGATTCTTCAAAACACGACAATGTTTTTCGCTGTAATTGCTCAGCTGTTATTTTTGGGAAAGTTCATTATTTCATTATTGCAGTAAACATAGTTTAGTTCATGTTCAGAGCATTATTTACATCTATTTACTGGGTTACTCATCATGAGGGTTTAGATCATTATTGTGCTTTGTAATTGATTTTTTTTAATAATGAGCCTGTGATTTCCACACAACTACTTGAGTGCTCACTTCGGTGTTGACGTCATTGTGCCATTCCCAGTCGAAATGCATTTATAAAATGTAGAGATAAATCCGAAACACTGATTCAGCACTGAGAAAATAAGCCCAGTAGCAAACTTAATTCAGTCGAGTCTCGGAAAATGTTAATGTTGCAGAGTACTAAGCATTCAGCCCAAAAAATCTCTTCATTTTGCAATTTTTAATACTTTTTTGAATAAAATCTTAGGAATAGATTTAAATTTCCATTTATGAAAAAAGCTGTGATGAAGAAACTCACTATAGATTTTTTTTAACGTAACGTTATACCATTTAGACTAATGGAGATGGGGTCCGGCTTTACGAAAAATACAATGGCAGTAATTCGTCTCGAACCCATGACCTTGACGCAGTTCAGAGACGCAACAGACTGACCGATGCCTTAGCCACATCGATCATCGAGTCTCGTTTTCATGGTAGAGACTTTGGATCACACCTTACTTTGTTATAGACTACTGGAGTTTATCAATGAAGTCCTTTAAGTACTGCAGGTCCGATGAAGCTCATTTTGAGTTATCATGAAAAGGGAATAAGCAAAACTTCCGTTACTGGTCTGTTGAAGCGCCACTCTATGGCTGAACTGAAAAAATGCATAATAAAATAAGTTGCTGCAATTTCACAGTCAGTGTTCAGAATGATAACAACAAGTATGCAAAAGAGATGGAAGACCTTTGCGGATGTGGAAGGACGCCACTTGAGTGACATTGTTTACTATCAGTAGAGATGATATAATCATGTAAATATTTTAGTTTCCAATTTTAAAAAACGTAATTTCATTTTGAAATATCCGTATATGCAGATTTTGGTGATATCAGATTATTGTTCCGCCTAAGTTAGTTTGTTTATATTTCATTTGTGAAGTAATAATATTAGCATCCCTTCGTCATTTCTGATACAGTTCTAACAATATCCACATTGTCACTTCATTAAGTAACTGACTTTGAATATTTTTTGTCAAACGTTCCAAGTTCGCTCAGCTCTGAAATCCAATCTGTTCCCTCGGTGACTTATAAAGCAACCTCTTGACGTAATCTGTTTAAATTGGAAAACCAAAGTCACCCTCTCGCCCTTCCTTATTATCTTGCAGTTTGCACGATTTTACATTCTTCAGTTTTATTTCCCGACTTGATGCTTCGACTTCAATATGCTTCACTGGTTTTCGTCGTGAAGTAAATTCTGATAAAATTAAACTTGTCTACATTGCCTGAAGATTCGTAATAACGGCGATAATAAGCGCGATAAAGGTAGATTTGTTTGCTGTTTTTAATTTGGGCGACAATGACGTTTCTAATAACATTCATTATTTACTTGAAAAGAAAGTGTTTTTGCTAATTTAATCAGTTGTCAAACATTTTTAAGTTTAGAAAAATTTGATTGAGCGTCTGTTTGTTAGCAATAACATTTTTCTTGCCTAAAAGGTCTGAACGTACACAAATATGAAAAAAATGTATTCCAATTTATGTAAACCGATAATAATTATCAGTTAATAATTTTAAATCGATTGCAATTTTCTAATTTTCTTCCGATAGATTTTAAATTACATTTCTTTGGGAATGCATACAAGTTAGTTGGGTTCTTAAAGGCTTTGTTTAATACATTTATAATCTAATGTTTCACTATATATATATATATATATATATATATATATATATATATAATATTTTCAGAGTTATATAGGTAAAATGATTTTTTTAAATAAAAGAAATCGGAGTATTAATCCTTCCTTAAAATGAATTAAGCCTTGTTACTAAATCTGTGTACTTTGCAAATTTAAATAAATCTGCTGTTGTTTGTAAACCTCAATAGTTTTTAAAACCCGTCACAAACCTTTATCAAACGCTTATTTATTTCAATTATACACAAGGGTAGCAACCCCTGACACTTAATAAAACCAAAAGAGTTAATAAATTTCATCTCCTTGTGAAAGAACATAGAAAAGTTTAAACCAATAATACGTTCCACCCTGAAGGGGTAAGGGGATTATAAGAATTTTCTATGAAACTCCTCGTTTTTCTGTTTTAACTGTCAACTGAGTACTCTTTGGCAATCGAAAATATTGTTTAACTCAAAAACCAAAATTTATTTACTGTTACTCTTTAAAAACACTAAATATTTTTTTTAACTGGTTAAAAATCAGTTTTTTTATTCATATTTAGATATTTACAGTAACAATCAAAAATATGCAGGCACATATCAACTTTAATTTAATTTTTTTTATGGAACGTTAAAATCTATTAACATTGAGATAAAATAGACTTACAAATTTTGTATATGATCGCAATGTATATTCGTTAGAATACAAAATAGTAAAACGTTACATGGAAATTATTATAATTATATACACGCCTAGTGTTAATTTTGCAACTTAAACAAGACAACAAGAAGTTTAGAATTATATCAACAGACCAAAGCCTTAGCGCGCTGACAAAGAAACAAAAGAAAAAGCAACACATCTTCTGTATAGTCTCAATAAATAAGTATACATACGGCCCATTGATTTGTAAAGTCTATATATGGCATGGTGCATGTAGCATCATGATTACAATCTAGTGTCTATATTTCTACTGATACTTTACAGCGTAATTTACGTCAAATAATATAAACAATAGCTCATAGAACAGTAACCTCGCACTATGTTCTTATATACCTGGTCACTGCTCTATGACAACGCTTTGACGTGCCCAGAACATTTTCCGTCAATTTGATCGGTAACCATGAAGCTCTTCCCGCTCTTTTTTCACGAAGAGGTTAAAATTATGATAGGTCTTGCCATTCAACCAGTATCCCAGTAAATAGCCAGCAACTACGCTTGTCATCGTTTAATCAGATACCGTCATCGTGAAACAAAAGTGAATGAAAATATAATCACACATACGTCGTTTGGGCGTTATACAAGGTACCTTCGTACCAAATATTAAAACAATTATTAAATTCGTTTAACCAAAACTGCGTAACAAACATCAAACACAAAAACCAAATGCCGAACGGTCGAGTTGAAACAGAGGCCTCGTTTCGCCAAAACTATTACTTCTTCTATTTCTTTTCTGTGTTATTAGTAGAGTACCAACTGTATATTTAACAAATATTGTAACACAGTGATGTCAGTAACTGATTAATTTATAAATAAACTAAGTGGGATTGTTCGACTTTTCGCAGTTAATGGAAAAAAATTAATATTATAAAACAATGTAGAGAAAGAAGTTATTAGTTATTTTAAAACATTATATTAGGTTATTTAATACAATAGACTATCATTTTTTCAACTTTCGTATTTAAAAATATAGCCTATAAAATAAATCATCTTATTTTATAACATTTTACCTTACTGAAATATTTACAAATGAAAACAACTATAACCGGATTTTACATTACGTAGCTAAATTAGGCTGCAGTATTTACTGTTTACTAAAAGCATAGTTTTATTTAATAACATTTACAAATTAGAACTGCCCTAGATTATCTTACCGATTCTACTTTCAAAAGTGATTCGGTCTGCAATTATTTCAGTCTTGCATACAGTAATATGTAACTACGTATTAATGTAAATATTATGTAAATGTATATGTAAATATGTAATATGTAAATATTATTTTCAACAAAGATTTTTTTTAGCAATCAGCTGTTTTGGTACACACACAATTATATCTGTCACATATGCCTGAATTGTGCTGCACTCTCACGGGGACATTTTGTACTGCTCCTGAAATTTTATTCACAAACCTTTTATCGGATTTAAAATGGTTAAATTTTATTATAAAGCCTTCAAATGGGAACGTATGAGCGTGAGAGTATCCTGGTGTTTTGATCAACTTGTAAGTATCCTATGTGCGTAGTATAAATAACGCAGGTTTATGTATATGAAAGATTTCCGTCGGGAAATGAGTCAACATCATAAAACCACAATACCTTCAATGGATCTCCAAATCTGACCAATATAATACGTTTCAATGCGCTGTTGAAGACGCATTGACATTATACATGACACGTAAGACATTATACATGACATACGTAAATATGTATACGTAGTTTCATATATAAAAACTTAGATATAATTAATGATATAACTTACTGTACAATTTGACAAAATATATACATAAATAAATTCAAAACGATTATAAAACTCACCCTTGAAATCGTATAGCCTAGTTAATAGGTAATAGAGATTATAAAACAGATTTATTTGTTGTAAATCTGCTTGTATTAATTACAACATATTTTTAAATCGCTAACTAAGAAAAAAACAATTACATAAAACTGTTAAAGTTTTTTGAAGATGATGAAACTTGTTTAACTTACTTAAAAAACCTTAAATCGTGCACCAACATAAACAATTCTTTATAAATGCTTAATTTTTATTGCACTATTGATTGCAAAGTTTCAACAAAATTATATTAAAAGGTATTTGGTTCTTGAAAACGAATACAAAGAAAGTCCTTAGTTTTTTATAAAGTACATTTGAGATTTGTTTGCAATAATTTATTACTTTTTACCCAAATTATAAGTGAGAAAGTAAATGTTTTCTCTCAGTTGTATTACTACAGAATCGTACCTGGTTATTATTATTACCAAACGAAATTCATTAATAAGACTAAAATTGTTTAAAGTTTTTCAAAAGAAAACCTAATTTTATATTGCCGGGTTTCCGCCGGATTGAACCCATTGTAACTTGAGCAAAAAGCATTATCTACTGGCCAATCTGAAGACGAAAATAACAAGAATTAATTAAAGTACGGTCAACGCAAAACACCCTTATCGCAACAGGGTAGCGGTGTTAGAAGTTAGCTTGGAACGATTAAAGAGCTATTAAGGCCGCTTGGATTCAGGCGCAGGTTATGCAAAAGTGAGACACACTGTGGTTATTAGACACACTCGTGTTCAGCTTATAGGGTATTTACAAGAATTATTAATTTATATAAGGAATTCATTGTACAAAGAAAAATTTTGGTTTTGATGCTAGCGTTTTAGTTACACCTTTTTTTTGGAAATGTCATTTTTCCATCATAATCAGCGTCATAATCTGCATACATCTGTTCGTATTTTCAATGGAATTTGAAAGTTAAAATGTATGACGATTTGGAAAAACGATTTTCAAAAAACACGTACCGTAAAAAAGCTATTATTTTTTTTAATATTTAAAACGGACACAATTATTAAAGAGTATTGCTGTATAACACATTTGTACAAGCTAATAACAAAATCAAAATTTTTGTACTAAGTTTGAATGAAATCGGACCAAAACGTTAGAATTAAAAAAAGATGTAGATTGACTGTCATTTCAAGGTTCCGGGTTTGGGTTTTACAATGATTTCGATAGATATGTTTTTTTTTTAATTTTATTATTTATCCACAATTCTAAAACAATTATATTTTATTTTCCTTTTCGAACCAAAAATTGTTTTTCAGTATTAAACTAACTGTCTTCACAAATTTTCATTAATTTTTATATTTGAGCAAATTGAAAATTAATTTAAGAAATATACCAATAATATTTTCCTCTTTACCAATAATTATTGTAATTATTTTTTTGAAGTGAAAACAAATAGATATTGTTTTTATGTTAAGGCTTTTACTTCAGCTCTTTTTTAAAATGTTACGCATTAAGTGTGATTATAAATTGTTCAATATTTTAACACATTCATTTAGATAATTTACACCTAAACCATGTTCATCGCCTAACTCACTATAATAAATCATTGAGCAGTTTAAAAGGCTAAGAATTGCCAAGAAAAACGAATTATAGCCCTAGCGGACCAGAAAGTCGCTTTAATTTATTAAACGCCCCCGGGAGCGTTGCTTTAAGATATTATTGCTTTTATTTTGTCCTTCTGTACACCTGTCAATGCAAATTTATCGTCTTTTTAAACGAATCCCTGCTCAAGTTGTTTGCTGAATAATTCAGCAGAGCGCTCTAGCGGACCGGGTTGTAATCCTTCGGGGAATATGAAGAAGAATAAAAGTATTGTTCCGAATGAATGAGATTTGTTATAGACAAAGAAATTTTAAAGAGTAACATCGCTTGCTGGATGCTGTAGAAATTTTGAAATTACGAAACTTGATTATAAATCTTTATATTTTACGAGTACACATTCATGATAGATGGTTAAGAATTTTGCCTTACTTTTTAGTGAATTTCCTTTTAAAAATGAATTTTAAGCGCACCAGCATAGTAATACCAAAATCCAAGACCATGAAATGTGCGCCGATTCTAACTTCTAGATCACGTGTGAATGTGTGTGTGTGTGTGTGTGTGTGTTTTTTTAGCACAATCACGTTAGCAATTTTACTTGGGGCAAAATTATTTTGGACAAGTTTGTTAACCAAAAACATTCTTACAACAGTTTCAAAGATGGCTGCCATTTTCTTGATTATTTTTGAAAATCTGCCTTTACCATCTTAATCAGCGTTATGAACTGCATAAATTAGGATTTTGAATTTTCAAAATCGGTTGAAATTGAGAAATTGAATTTTACAGCGGTCAGGGTTTATTTTTACATGTGAATGAAATTTGTAAGTTTAAAACGCTTTTTAAAAATTCCTTTTTAAAATTCTGATTTCGATATCATAATTTTTATTAAAATATGTGTATAGTAAGATTTTAAACTTTTAAATTACATTTAATCACAGTTTTTTTCGATTTATTGTTAAACCCTAAATTACTTGTATTTAAAATTTTGTTAGATCAAATTGAACTGACTAAAATTTAATGAACCGATTATGAGAAATAAAATCTACTAGTGTGATCATTCACAGTTAATGGGAAAAAGAATTGAATAATATACAACAATGTAAAGCAGGAAATTGAATAGTGTTATAGCAACTCTTTATAAACAATGTTCGAAGTGACCTATGAAATATGCGGCAATCATAATTTCCTTGTTGGTATATGAACTAAACGGAAAAGAGGTTAGGTCTTTGTTATGAAGTCGCTATCCATAGTTGAATGTAAAAAGGCATGAATTCTGTAAATGAAATAAATAAAATTATACAATTGGCTTGTATTTAATTACCATAATACACTAATATTTCATTCAATACTTGTATTTTAAGATTACTGTACATACCTTTAAAGTAAAATCGTTGCAAAACTATGTAGGCTTTTCAATATTAACTTCCGTTAAAATAGACGTTATATTTGTATTTAATACTTACATGACCAGTTAATAAAGCAATTTTATTCATTATATTTATATTATTGAATACAATAGGCCATACTTTGTTCTACTTTGGAATTTAAAATTACAACCTATAAATTTTATGACTGAATCTAACACTTCAGCTTATTGAAAAATTAACAAATGAAACCTACCTACAATAACCAGATTTTACATTATATACCTAAATTAGGCTACAATATTTACTGTTTACCAAAAACAGAATCTTTTGTTTAATAATATCAAATGTTATTCAAATATCTTGGGGAATGGATCAGCTGGAACGCTCTAGAGAAAAAAGCTATGGAATCTAGGAGAAATAAAGTTGAATTAGCCTTCCAACTTACCAAGGACACATACAACAAGAAGTCCCTCTCCTGGAATACAAAGATAAGGCATTATCATACTGTAATTAAACCAGAAGCCTTATATGCAGCTGAAACATTATCTCTCACAACCCAGGGCCCACTGGAAAGGCTGGAGATAAAAGAAAGAAAGATATTACGAAAAATCTTAGGCCCCAAATTCCGTAACAACCAATTACTCCACATCAGTAATGAAACTCTTTACCAAAAAATTGAAACACTATCAGACACAATGAGAAAAAGGAGAATTGATTTTTATGGGCACATCCTCCGAATGGACAAAAATAGACTAACCAAAAAGATATTTGACTACTTTCGCAGTAGAAGAGCCAAACCACTTTGGTTTAGAGAAACGGAGAAAGACATGACAGAACTGCAGATCACTGACACTATGCTCATGGACAGAACAGCCAAAACAATAACCAAGGACAAGAAGCAACGGTTCCAAGGCAAAGTCGAACGATCCAAATCTCTGACGAAGAAAGAAGAGCAAGATCACAGCGTATGAAGCAATACTGGGCTACGAGGAAGGCACAGAACATTAAGAAGTGATTGATTTAGTGTACCCCAAAGTTGGGTGAAACAAATAAAGAGAATATCAAATGTTACAATTCTCCTTATAGATTTTATTTTCAAAACTGATTTGGTTAATAATTATTTGTCTTGAATAGTATCAATTTAAATATTACTTTCGACTGGTTCTTTTTAGCAGTCAATCAAATGTTTTGTGTATAAATAATTATTTGTCTCCTATGTTTACATTATGTTCACTCTCACGGTAATATTTTACTCTGCTCCTAAAATTTGTTTTGCTATTTGTCGGTTTTAAATCAATCGTCTTAAAATTATAAATATTAAAATAAATAATTAAAAATTATAAAATAAATAATTTGATTTTATTGTAAAAACTTAAAATGAGAAATTATGATTCGTGAGATATCCCTGGTCTTCTGACGAAGCTGTATGTAACCCATATGTAGTTTCAATAACGCAGTCCTCATTATCGGAATTTTTAGCGTAATAACACAAGAAAGATGTTACATTTTTTATATCAGTCGATTCTAAATACAATTTTTTTAATAATTTTGTATTTTGTTTTTGCTCAGAACAATTTTAGTTATTTTTTAATCCGAATTTTTCGAACTCATGAGAAATACCGTTATCTTTAAAAACAAATTAAATATCATATTGTATAATATTGAAAACTTTACACAATTATTTTATAAATGTTTGTGCAGACACATTACCGGTGCAAAATGGAATGACCACTTAGTAAATTAGTCAACAATGTATTTGGGGATAAAGAGCGGTACAAAATCAAACAAAGGTATGGTTACCGTATTCGCGGCTTAGTTGTGCGACCACGTTTGTACTCGTTGTGTTGGCAGTAGTGCTTTGTACCAGGTTTGCCAACTGTGTAGTCAGTAACAAGTCTAATAGATTGCTTTTGTTATAAGTGATTAAAGAATGAAGTGCTATGCATTTAAACGCTATGAAATCAATTACCGTAATAGCTTTTCTATTCCACGGCTTGATTTTTTTCATACGGTTTTCATAAAATTAATTTACAAATGGGTGTAAAATAAAAAATGATTTCGTAATAAATGTACTTGCCTCATTTTTATACTTACACCGAAATTATTTACGCAGTGATTTTCATCATATTATAATTTAATACCCTTGTATATATCTACCCGCTGCACGAAGCATTACCGATGTTGATGAAAAAATACTACTGTATGTTCTAAGACTCAGAAAACTCTTACTTTAAATTTAACGAGAAACAACTGTTGTCTAAAATGAAAAGTTATTGCTTCCAGTTTCTCCAAAATGAATTTATGTATATTCCAATTTTTGCTTTTAGCGGAGTTACTAGAAAATCTGTGAAAAGGGAAAACGCTAAAGCTTAGTTCCTGAAAAAACCGTTTCGTGTTTGTGAATTTTTAAAATTACAGAAATTTTAGAAAAATAAAGTTTCTGATTAAAAATAAATCATGCAAAAACATTTTACAAATTTTCCATTAGTTTTTAACTAATTTTAATACTTTTAGAAAACATAACAATAATGTATGTTCAATTTCTCAAATCGGTTCATCTAATTATTACTTTAGTTTAGCATGTTTGAAGATTAATAACTAAAATCAGTATAATAAATTTTTAATAAGAGTTAGCAGAAAACTTTAAAATATTACCTTCCAACAATAATGTGCAAAGTGACTGTTTTGCTAACCTAAAACAGTGACTGTTTGCTCACTGATTTTACGTTTCCTTATTCTTCAGACAACTAAATAAGATATATTTTTTCTAACACGACTTATTTGTACAAGTTTGTTGTACGATGAATCTTATTATATAATTTTCATTTTAAATAACGTGCCGAGTAAATTGTATTCATAAACTGCAATGTTTATTTAAAACATGCATAAGAAATGTGTTTAGATCAACATCCACATAATAATTAAAGTAGGCTACAGGTGCGCGATTGTTGGAACTTAAGGTAATTTCGTTGTTATGGATATTTCAGTTGGCAACATTTTGTTTACTTTATGTTACTGTGTAACTGCCATGTTTCTGTTTTTTTTTATGCTAGATATTTTAAGAAGTTTGAAAGCATAACCTCACACTGTTTGAACCGTAAATTGGTATTATTGAATTAATACTTTGAAATATTACTGTAGGCAATTATTAAATGTAGCATATTTTGTCCCAACTACAACTATATACATGCATGATATGTCTATATCTTATAGAAGACAATTACTTGTTTCAGTGAATTTCAAAACGGATCAATTAAAATCTCATCATGTAATTGATTATAAAATGTTGTTGTTGCAAAATATATGTTTGTTGTAACAATAAATTTAAAACCACGTGAATTTCTTTCTTTTAGCAAAACCTTCGTGGAAAACCTATTTCTTCGTTTTAATCTTGCAATGTAAATAAACACTAGATTTGAGGTTATGTTACTAAGCTGCAGACGTTCTATGCAAACTACACTAGCGCAACACGTGGCGGCAGTTTGAAGCTCCAATTTAATGAAATTCGCTCTCTTGAGTCCCACTTCACAGCCACAATATTGTCGTGTTAATACTTTCTCAATGCAGCGTACTGCTTTGTTTTGTTGCTTTCAATGTTCCGTATTTAATTAAATAAGACATTAATATAATATAAATGAAGATGTAAACATTTCAATTTTCTATTTCTTCTTTATAGAACATTTTCTTTGGTTACAAATTAAAATGTTGTGAAGCCATTATAAAAACTTCTTCAGATTTAATTATTTTTCCAAGATTCTCAAATAGAAACCTATTGCAAAAAAATTCAACAAATTGAGCGAAATTTCTTAAAATCAGTTTGTCGGATATATTTGTAATTCTTCTCATTAATGCAGATTCGTAATTGACATAATTCCACACATTTGAAAAATACATTTATTGATTTGGAACGAAAAGAAAACCATTATTGTTATCTGAATTAAATAATGCATCTTTTTTATATAATCAAAATTTGAGCAATGTCTGATAAATCTATTTTGAAAAACTTCCGTGAACATTATGATATTAAAAACTTGGTTTCGCTAATTATTCACACACACAAACACACACACATACACACACACACACACACACATATATATATATATATATATATATATATATATATATATATATATATATATATATATGCATCTGATTTATTAAATCATGATTTAATAATGTTAGTGTTATTATTTCTAACACTAATATGTGTATCACTACTAATTTATACATAAAAAAATGTATAAAATTTTTAGGATTTTTATTGAATTTTAGATTTTTCAGGAACCTAAGTTCAAAAAAGCGATTTTTATTTGGATATCTGTTTCGCGCACGTTCTGCGCTCGTTGGACATAAAATTATAAACGTAAGGGCTATTAATGTTGAAAGTTTTGGAAAAATCGTGTTCTTTACATCCGGGCTTAACAAACCTCAAGTATATCTATCATGTGAGATTATGAATTTTTAAGAAAAATAAGATGATATATATATATATATATATATATATATATATATATATATATATATATAGATATACATCTGTTTTTAGGGTGTGGGTCTGCAGATGGCTTCTCCACTACCTATTTTTTTTTTTGTCTTCAATGTTTTTAAAAAATTTGATTTTGCAATCTTAATCCGTGTTAAAAACTGCATTAGTTATCATTTGGAACTTTAAAAATTCGTTGAAATTTAAAAAATAGTTTGACTTCAGTGTTCATTTTCTTATTTCAATGCAATTTGTGAGTTTAAATGGATATGTAGATTTTTATGCTGATTATGACGGTGAAATCAGAATTTTAGATTGGTAAGATAAAGAAAATACTTCTGGAAAGTCACTCCTATCGTGTCAGCGAGGCAGCTGTGTATTTCGATTAGTTTGATAATTTTAGCACAGTCAGCCATGGAATGAATCTAATGTTTTCGTGCAAGCATCTGTCTTTAGCGCCTAGACGGTGAATTGTAAATTAGCTGCTTTGCTTAGAAGCCCCGATCTTAAGTATTGGGCTGTCTTGTAAAATGAAATTGGTTTGTTTACAAAATATGGAATAAATGGAGTTCGGGTTGACAAGGATTGAAAGATATTAACCTGAAAATCATTAGGGATTGTTACGATTTTTCACCCACGATTAAATTATGATAAATTTAATTTTTTTAAATTAATATATAACTCTTCATATATGAAGTTAACGTAACGATAAATATTTTAACTATAGGCCTATGGGGTCATTTACTTTCTAAAGGGCAACATTTAAGCACAATTTGATCAATATCGGGTGATACGATATTACTTTTTCACTATAAAAATTATAAAAGAGTTTGGTAATCGAAAAGAAATCGATTTTAGGATTTTTATTGATTGTTAGATGTCATGACCTTTATTTTAAAAAAAGCTATTTTTATTTGGATATCTGTTTAGCGCACGTTCTGCGCTCGTTGGACATAAAATTATAAACGTAAGAGCTATTAATGTTGAAAGTTTTGGGAAAATCGTGTTTTCTTTACATCCGGGCTTAACAAACCTCAAGTATATCATGTGAGATTATGAATTTTTAAACTTCCCTAAAGGGCAGAATTGTAAGTAAATGGTAGCACGGGTTAAAAGTTTGTTGACTGCCCTTTGTGGCGGGATTAACGGCTTAAATGGACCTTGGAGTGTTGTTAAGCATAGTGCGCGTGAATATTTGGGCAGAAACGTCATATTTAAGGTCAGGTTATTTATTCATTTGCAAGAAATTATGTTCCAAGTAGAATAATTGCAATTATTACATACTTACCTGTAAGCTTCTTTTGTATCGTTTTAAATAGTGCAAAAATATTAAAAGTACTTTTAGTCGACAAGAAACTAGAAATTAACTACTTTCTCAGAATCAGTTTATTCTGAATCAGTTACTCACATTTTGGTCTAAGATATATAGGCTACAAGACAGTAGAGCTATATACCAAAAATGAAACAAAAAATTCAATGTTCGAGAGTAAAATAGAAAAAATTAACCCGTAAAATTAGCGATTTTCAATTTGTGGACAATTGTGAACAATTTGAAATTGAGCTGTTGAAGCGGCTGTTATAATAAGATCCACACCTGGGACCTTGAAGTGAGTGTCGATTTCACCAACGTGATCAGCGTTAATAACTGCATAAATTGGCACTTAGAATTTTTTTAGTGGTTAATACGATTATATCCCTAGCACAAATAGCTAGGAAAGTATTTCCTCAACCCATACAAACCCCGCACGCTTAGGTAAGGCTAAATAAAACTAGAGGTCGCCCGGTATCCAGAGTCCGCGTATTTCCCCTTAGCCACAGTCTTCCGTGTATGATGTTCCACCTTTGAAAAACGTGCATCCAATGCTTCAGCCGTATTGGTAACGTTTCTTGCATCAGTCCGTTTCTACACTACACTGCGTCGAAATGCCTTAGTCCGCCCTTAAAAACACAACCCTCACACCCCAACTCTACGCTCTACGATGTGTGTACGAGGCCAATGTACAGACTATTCACAGGGCAAAAAATATATATCTTAAAAGACTAATATAAATGTTTAATTATACAACTAGATTTTTAATAAGTTACAAACACAAAAAAGTGTTTTTATTATTAGGGGCGCATGTGAATGAATAGTCACTGTTAAATTACTTTGACGTTACTGTTATTATTTCGTGTCAGAATCAGGTTTCTAAATTTTGAATTGTAATTTAAGTTTCATAAGCGATATTAGAAAAGCGATTTTTTCATTTTGTAGAACGCCATAACAAAATGGCGACGTGATAAAATCACAGTAGCTCAACGTGTTTGTTGTATATTTGTGGAGGTAATGTTTTTAGCTAATTTCAAATGGATAATGAAAGCTTAGCATCTACTACAGTCTTGGTGTATTCCTACGGGCTTTTAAATTTTGTTACTGTATTTTTGAACATCAGATAGCAATAGAGGCAATGAGCAAGCTCGCTTGTATATTTACATTTATTACAGTAATTTTATCAAAGGCCTTCTCCGTCTTTGATTGCCTAAATAACACTTTAACATAATCAGCAAAGACAAGGGGCTGGCATCCAGCGTTGCCAAGTCGTTTTGCAGCCGTCATATTGTTTATTGTCGCAGTGATAATTTCTTTTTCTCCTTCCATTTGGCACCGGAAGTAAAGAAGAAGAAACGCTTTAACGACATCATTTCTTATCGCTTCCTTTTTTATGAATGTCGTTTGGAAATATTGAAATGTAAAAAAAGTACGCTCGGAATCGATGTTTTCTTCTGCAGGAGGGTAATTTAAATATTGACATTTTCAAATTATATCGTTCAGTGAAAATTAATGTTGACATTTTAAAGCAGATTTTATTTCAATTCTCTGCCTTTTGAATTCTGCCGTTTAAATATTTTTTTTTTACTTTATTACAAGCGGAGCGAATAAAAGTGAATTAGTTTTTAAAAAGGTGTTAAATGAAATGTCTTTCGATTTCAGAAGGACAAATATTCAAACATAAAAATCATAATTACGGTCATTGTGCAAATTTTTTTTTTTTTTAAAAAGGAAGTTACATCTCACGGAAATATTTAAATGTTACACTGGCTGTATGATAAGCGTTTAAACGTTAGTTTTGCCCTCAGACAGACAAACGCTTGCAATGTAATCAGAGATGTTAGACGTTACACAGACGTTGCGAAGCAAGCAATGCCGTAAATCACTCCGAGCCCAAGTGCCGCCATATTGATATCTGTGATAAATTAGCTGCCAATGTCAGGTGGTCACTTAGTGGTAGTCTACAATATTTTATGTTGTACAATATCACCGCTAGTGGCGTCGCCAACTTTTATTATCTCATCACTAGAAAGTTATTCAAAGTATTTTGTTACACAAATATTATATTTACTAAATGCAGAAGCAAAAATTAAAAATATTTTGAAACACTAGTAAACCGAAAGAGAAATTCTAAGCAACAGTATTAACTTCTTTGTAATATTATGAACACGTGACGTAATACTGCATCAGTAGCAAATCATCCGTAAAATTAGGCGGTTCTAAAATAACAAAAATGAAGATCACTAAAAAACTTCAAAAAGTTATATTTCTTCACTTTCAATATTAAACAAAAACTTCAGATAAGTAGAACTTCAGTATAGTGAAACAGTACAATACAGATTTTTAGAATGTCCAAGATATATTTTAAGGCTTGGAATGTTTTATTGATTCAACCCCTTACCATTACTTTGTAGTTATTTTCAGATTATTTTCTAAATGGATTCACATGTTTAATTTAAGTTTACGAAAAAACATAACACAAAAAATAAAGATGTTTTTGCTAAACTACCCCAATGAATTAATAAAAGGTTAAATAAGTGGTAAGTTTCAATACGTGAAATTAAAAATTCAATATGAAATAACTGAGTACTTAAGTAAAAAGATTCTAATGGATTTTTTATGTGCAACCCTTAAAAATGTCTATTTAGGATACAAATAAAATAGGATAGGTATACAGCATCTCGATATCAATGATACCAATATATAAACTATCCTTTAACTCTAAATACTTACCCTTAAATAACCATAAATATTTGTAGTATCTTAATAGTAAGGCAAGGAACTGGGTTCGGCCGTGTTGCAGTCAGGAGCAGCCCACTAATGTTTTATATATATATATATATATATATATATATAGAGAGAGAGAGAGAGAGAGAGAGAGAGAGAGAGAGAGAGAGAGAGAGAGAGAGAGAGAGAGAGAGAGAGAGAGAGAGGGGGAGAGATGTGCGCGCGTGGGCGTATGTGCATTGACTGTACACTGAAAATTAAAGTTTACAATGACGAAAGCTTGTTTGTGTGTAAAAGTTGTTAAGTACGAGTAAATACAAAAAACAATCCTTGAAGGCGATTAGCGTTTATTTTAATTTTTTACTATTAACTAATGAGCATTTTTTTAATTAACTTTTTTCAACTGACTTGTTATGATTACGAGGATTGTCCGCAAAATAAGGTTCCCAATAATTTTTCACAATGAAAAACGTGTTTATTTGCATTGAAAAATAGCCTACATTTTTCGAAAGCTTACACTTTTTCCATTTTTCGACATAATCGCCGTTGAGATCGATGCATTTTTGCACACAGTGAAACAATCTTTTGTATGTCTGAGTCGAAAACTCTCCCGCCGCGCCGCGAAGGTAGCTTAAAACTTTTTCTTTCAGATCCTTTCCGGTACTGTAATGCGTTCCACCTAAGTGTTTCTTCAAATTAGGGAAGAGATGGTAGTCACTTGGGGCTAAGTCCGGGCAGTAGGCGGATGTGTGACAGTATCCCATCCAAATTGGTCGATGAGATTGGTTGTTACACGGGCGGTGTGCGGACGAGTGTTGTCTTGATGGAAACAAACTCCCTTCGTGAACATGCCTCTCATCTTGTTTTGAATCGCTCGGAGAAGGTTCTTTAACGTCTCACAATAACGATCGGCATTGATTGTTGTTCCGGTATCCATGAATTCGCATAACAATAACTTCTTCCCGTCCCAAAACACGCTCGCCATGATTTTGCCGGCAGACAGTGTTTGAACTTCCGCGGCTTCGGCGATTCTGGATGTTTCCACTGACGTGATTGTTCTTTCGTTTCCGGTGTTGTATAGTATACCGAGGTCTCGTCCCCAGTGACAATAGAGTCCAAGAATTTCTAGGCCATCGGTTTCGTAGGCCTAAAGAAATTCGCGGGACGCTTCAATCCGTTGCCGTTTGTGGTCCGATATAAGCTGTCTTGAAACCCACTTTGCACAAACCTTGCTGTATCCTAAATGTACTGTTAAAATTTTATCAATGCAGGTCTTGCTGACTTTAGGGATCATCTCGGAGAGCTCCCAAACAGTCACCCTTCGATCCTTCAGCATTGCTTCTTCCACTTCCGCAGTCGTTTCGTCCGAAACAGATGACCGTCCGAAACGCTCTTCATCATGAACGTCTGTACGTCCGTCTTTGAATTCTTTGCACCATTTCCACACGTTGTATGCTCATACATTTTTCTCTATAGACTTCACACAGTTGGATATGAATGTCCACCCGCACAGTGTTTTTTTCACACAAAAAACGAATTACAGAGCGTAATTCGCACCTGGCGGGAGACAGAAAAGACAACTCCATTATTAACGGCTACCAAGCCAAGACTGAGCGTCGCAAACCGCTCGCGGAATGGGGATTGGGCGTGGAGGAACCAAGTTGCAAGCCAAGGTCCCGCACAACAACGTTCACAGCGACTATAGTGCCTTGGAAACTTTACTTTACAGACAACCCTCGTAAAATCACGTTATGTTATACATACAAAATTGAACAAATCGTTGTAAAGCAGTTTCGAGAAAAAAGGCCTAATTTTACATTTTATATCCCTCCTCCAAACCTGATTTTCTGGTAGAGATCAACTTATACGTTCTTTCTGTGTACTTTAAAGAGTTTGAAAACAAATTGTTATTTTAAAACATAAATTAGTTCGAAAATGTGGACCAACTCTATACGCCTATGCCAAATTTAAACGAAAACTTGTTCTGTGAGTTTAGTTGTATTTTCAACGCCTATGAAAGTGATCTTTGTGTAAAGTTTTTTTTTATTTAGTATATATGATGATCATCTGTATATATTGACGAATCTGGGCAAATTATGACAAACGGAGTTTCGAAATTTCAGTGCATGTTTTCAATTGTTGTAATTGGTTATTTATAATTATGAGTTATAATAATAATTATTACAATTATTAGAGACAAATCTAGTTTTGTTACTTCTAATCTTGGTAATGAATACCTAATAAACCATATGTTTAGAGGTTTTACTGCAATGTATTTAAAATGTATTGTAGGCCTACTTTCTTTCTAAGCTTATGTATGCGAAAGAATTAGTTGGCGCAAAACAAAACGTAAGATCAAGGTTCCGCATGAATCAGTAAAAAGTTAGGGTTCTACTTTGATAATTGTTACCCTATTTTTTATTATATTAGACAAAAATAATTCAAAGATTTTAATATTTATTTCTTTTAATATAATAAACTCTAATTCCAGGCACTACGCACTGTGCCAATGATTTAACAAAATCAGTGCTTTCGTATTTTTTGGTATAAAAACGATTTACAATTTTTCTGCACCTCTCTCTTTTGGTTTTGTGTTGAGATATAGAAATTCATGATTTTCAAGAAGATGATTCTTTAGTTGTTTAAAAAATTAAAACACTAGTATTTCTATTCCGTAGAAATGTTCCTTTGTATCATAAAAAAACCACCCGCCAATATTTACTCGTCACAAAACGCTGAGTTCAATCTCCCCGTCATTTCTTTCGTTACCTCTTGATTAAAAGAAAGTTCTTTTAGTTTATCAACTGAAAAAGATATTTTACGTACAAAAACGTAACATTACTAATTGGGTAATGTCCGAACCACGCCCCCTCCCCCACTGTCGACCAATCAATACTGCGCATGCGTAGTATATTATTTCTCTCTCTTTCTTCATGTTCATTATTAATTTTTCTATGTTCTTCAACACATCGGTGTGTCGTTTCGCGCGTGTTTCGAGTTCTTCGTTATGTATCTGTGTGATGTCTTTCGTGCGAATCTGTGCGTAAGGAAATATCAGCTGATCGAGTGTGAAGTGTATTGTTCTAATTTGTGTGTTTTTTTAAATTAATGTATTTAAAATAAACATATTCAACTAAAACATGTTTATAAATTTATAGTTGTATTATTTATTAAAAAGTTTATTAGTAATTATTTAAATGGAAATCGTTGCTTAAAAATTGATAATTATTTACACTTATTAACAGGCAACAAATAATTCTTAATTATACTTTATATAACTACGTTTGATTTTTATTAGTATTTTTATATCGGAGGTTTTTTTTAGAGCTGAAGATGTTCTTTTACTTTTTGTTTTTAAGAAATATATACAAAAAGCCTTGATGGTATAAATTCTGATCTAATTTATTAGATCTCTAATTAAACCATTAATATTCTAAGACTAAATAAATGATAAAAACTTAAGTTAGAAACTATTTATAATATTTATAACAAATTATAGTTTATAATGAACAGATAGGTCTAAATAAACCACAACAGAAGTTAATATTTATTTTTATTTTAACTTAACTGTAAAAGAAACATTTAAAATTTTGTATAAGCCCACTAGCCTGAATAATGATTGTGTATGTAGGCCTATGGCCAAACTTCGAGTAGGTTTATAATTCAATAAGAAATATTCATTTTTCTTTCAATATTTTTTTAAAAAATACGGTCTAATTTTGTTTTGGGCAGACTACGTTTAAGTTACTTTTAACTAAATTTTGTTAAAATCACTATATTTATGTGTAGGCTATAATTTTTTTTGCAAAGAAAATTTGTAAACAATATTTGTTAAGAATTATCTTACAGTAAGAAAGTAAAAATGAAACAAAATTTCTCAAAAACAAATGTAACGAATTTCAATAATAACTTTTACTCTTTATCTTTTAAATCTTGTACTTAGTTAATTATTTTATTTTATTATAAAATAGGTCAATTGTATGTGGTCTTTATGAAAAAATTTTTAAACGGAGAGTAAAAAACGTGTGTCACAATTTAAGGATCCTTTCTTTTATTACAAAATAATTACATGAATAATTATACAAATTCGTGTTATTTTTAACACATTTGTATGTGTTACCACTTTTGCACCAAACAATTCCTAAATTACTCTTCAAAAAAGCTGTTGGATTTAGAGAATATTAACATTTTCAAAAACATATTTATATTAACAATAACTTTATAACTGTCGTAAATATTTTTAAAGAAGCATCCAAATTTGGGTAAAACATGAGTGTAAAACAAAGATTTTAAAGTCCCAAAACACACAAAAATATTCACATCGGGACATTTGTCTTACAACAAAACTTCCTATATAAAGCTTTTATTGATACACATAATAACTTGCACAGTTTATTGATACAGGTTGTAACGAGCACCTGTGCAACAAGAAAGGATTTCAATATTTCAAGCACCTGTTCAATCTCGATTTCCTCTAAAACTACACTAATGAAATAAATAATAATTTGTTTACAAAAAACAATACTTCAGAATAAGAAGACTACGTGATAACTTGTTTTTTTTTATTATTTTTGTTGTATTATTTAGAAGTTGTAACTTCTTCCTATTTAGAACAAATGAAATATTTAAGCTATGTTTACTTTCATCACCATCTAAAATTTAATATTTTTAGGTACGATGTAAAACATTTTATTTATATTTTCTTTTTAGATCTCTAAGTACGAGACAAGTATGGTTTCAGTATGAACAAAGAATCTGTACTTATTAGTATCCTGAGCGTATAATTGAACGGTCAGCTTTATCCTGCGTTACTAAAGTAATACATTTACACAAAGGTGATACTATGGGGTTATATTGTACAAGGCAGGGACAATACGCCCCGGATTATTGACATAACGATTTAACGTATTGTAGCGTGTCAGTCACGAGTCCCTCGAGAAGCATGCCCATAGAATTACCAAAGTATAAATAGAGAGAACATAACATATACTTATTTTTACATTTTTTTAACTTAGTTATAGGGGATATACAAATTACAGTTTGCTGGAATTTAATGAAAATCGAGTTTAAAATTATATAAGCTTTTTTAAGGTAGATAATTGTTTGGTTGTCAATACTTCGTTTTTTCTTTATTTTATTTCCGACCATCATATTCAAATTACTGAATTTTTCATTTTTGTAATGTCAGTACCATATTATTTCATATTATACTTTTTTGTAAATGTCTAAGTTCAACTCAGACACAATGCCTAAAAAAAGTTTTCAAAATAATTATCTGTTTTCGAATATTTAGCACGTGAAACTGTTGATATCGCTGCACAAATAACACTGTTTATTTACTGAAGTACGAATATATAGCTATATACAACAAAAGTGGCAAGTAATTACCATAATTAGTATAAAAATAGAAATAGCGCCGCGCTGATGTCTCTCTCTCTCTCTCTCTCACACACACACACACACACACACACACACACACACACACACACACACACACACACACACACACACACACACACACAACAGAATTAAACAAAACACACACACACACACACACACACACACACACACACACACACACACACACGCAGAATTAACAGAATTAAACAAAAGAATTATACAGAATTAAAATCTGTATATATTAGCATTTTAAAGTCCCAAATTTTTACATTAAAACTACGAAGTTAATCCTGTCCGCCGTCAAATTAAATTGCCTAATTTCAAGTAATTTTCGAAAATTCGAAATGTTAATTGACGCTTTTTATAACGCTGATTTTGATGGTGAATCGGATTATGTAAAAAAACTATTATGACACAAAATGTTATGTTATGACTTTACAGAATCAAACTATACGCTAAGTATGAATCAGGTCGGACTAAAATTGCGGACGCGCGCGCGCGCGCACACACACACACACACACACACACACACACACACACACACACACACACACACACACACACACACACACACACACACACATATTAATGAGGACAAACGATCAGCGTTAACAGAAAGGATAAAGCAACGGAAGTAACTGCGTCTCAAACCATAAGGTGGAAACGCAGCAAGTGTGTGTGTGTGTGTGTGTGTGTTTGTGTGTGTTGTGTAAAATGTTTAAGGACTATTCAAAAAGTGATATAGCGTTTAGAAACAGTGCTCATTTCAAGGTTCCGAGTTTGGTCATAATATGATGGTCTCATTTTCCTATGAAAATTTGCCAACATTTCCAAGATGTCGGCCGAAAATTTCAACTCCTTCAAATAAGAAGTTTCAACTGCTTATCAGTACTATCAACCCCTGATGGATACTGTGACGAAATGTACAGAATTTGGAGGGACATTTAAAACTCACTCGATATATTTAGGATACTTATTTAACTTTGCTTATTATTTAAACATATGCCATTATGTGTTAGTGTTCATACGTTTGCAATCAGTTACAGAATCTCTGCCATTTAAATTCTTTAGAATTCCATAACGATTTTGTTTATTTTATTTATTTATTTTTTGTATGAATCTTATGAAATGTGACTATGCTATTATCTAAGTTATAGTTAAAATCTTCATAATAAGAATTTTACATTTTTATATTTCACTGAAAAAAACTTCATCTGAAAAATATTGCTGGCAAATGCTCGTTTGCTTCATGTTGGTAAAGCTAGTTAGTTTGTTTTTAATTTGTTTTTATCATGCCAGCAAACACAATTGTGTACCACATATACAATATAATTTATAGAGAATTTGTTTGGGCTCCACTATCTGACAAAGGCCTTTTTTATTTTGTTTTAATCGGGATTTATAATTACTTCCTATCGTGTTTAATCCTTTGTTAATTTTAGATTGCGCTATGGTTCATAACAAAATTTAAAGGGAATTCAAACAATAAAACTAATATCAGTAACCGTCCAATTAATTATTGTTGATAAAATGGCGCGGTTATTGTTATAAAATTGAGTTTTCAACCGTGAAAGATAAATGTGTGCAATTTATTTTGAATTTCGTTACCATGGAAACGCGTCTAAATAGACGATCCCATTATTTAAAACAATAACCTATATAATTCACTGTATACTGTCATGTACTAGATTCCAGTTTAATACGTAATACGTTTCTTCTAAATAACAGCTGATCATTGTTCAAGTTGTCAATCTTTTTTTTAATTTTTATTTTCATCCGTCATATTAAAATCACTGAATTTTTCATTTTTTTAATGTGAATGTGTTATTATTTCACTTTATATATTTATTTATATATCTAACATTTTTGTATAACGTTGTATATCTAACGTTTGTATAACTAAAAATATCATACCTATACTGTTTAAATTTAAATTTTAAGCACCAAAAATATAGCTTTTTATGCAACGCAGTAGTCCTAATATGGGAGAAAGTAAATTTAAATTATACAGGATGAGTCAAAATTGTGTAGTAGGCCTATAACGTCGTGCAGTGTGAAAACAAGAAATATATTCCCATAAACAAAGATCCCAATAAGCTTAGGTTTCTATCTATCTTAATGAATATTAGGTTTATAACTTAATCATTTTGTGTTTTTTGCAACAACAAATAATCATATCTTTACAAAGGTTCATATATGGCGTTGAAATGTTGAATGTTAATTTGTGCTGCAAGGAACCGAAAAGATAAAAATAATCATTTATTTCACTATTCATTTAAAAAACGGTTATTTTAACTCTTTAACTTCGAATTTTATTAAATCCGTTAATATTACAAAACATTTATAACAAACAAAATATTCTTCACTTTTGACGACAAACAATACATTTTTATTTTTTTTTCTAGCTTAAAGAAAATTGTTAAAGGAAAGGAGAGTATTATTATTGGTTTTATTCATGAAAAATAAAATATTCTGTTATTATTTAAAAATAGAATCAGCCGTTGTAGATTCCTTTTTTGTCGATAACTATTTTAAACTAAAAAAGATATAATAAAAATATATTTTATAAAATTAACAGATTTCAAGATATTCAAGATTAAAAAGTTTAAATAGTCACTATTTTTAATTAAAATTAAAGAAATATTATTATTTTTCTCAGTTTGGACCTTTATAACACTCATTAGCAGACAAACTCTGTGTCTTTTACCGTTAAAACTTTATTATTTTTGTGTTACAATTACGAAGTGGCTACCAGAATCATATGAAGTATTTGGAAGGCCATCTTCTCTAATGTTCTCATTTTTAAGAGCAGTAATCAACATTCCAGCCACTTTAATCTAATACCCTAACACATATACTACTTTGGAGAATTTTATTTCTGATGCTGTTCTATTTTTACTCCTCTATTTTCAAAATTTAATCGATATATTTTCCTGGATTTAGATACAACGTTTTAGTAAATATGACAAGTTTATAATTTTTCGACTTACTCTTTAGGCGCTAGAGGTAATTAAAGAGAGATATATAACGTGAAAACCTAAGTGATTTTAGTCTATAGACCCCCTACTTAAGTGCAGAGAAAAAATTATAAATGGTATCTGCGTTTATTTGGATATTAAACAAGTCACTTCCATTTATTTCTCCTCTTTGTTCCATTGTTATAAAATAGATTTTTTTTAAAGCCTGTCTTTGTGTTTTGAATAAAGGTCTATTCTCCGGGGCTGACGTTAAGACGGGAACTTTAATGCTGGTGGCTTTTGCAAAAGGAAGTTTCACATTGTTTCATTGAACCTTTTTTTTAAACACACTCTTTTATGGTCTCACGTGGCCAAAAATGTTTTGCATTGTCTTTAATTTGTACACTCCAGAACTTTAGTTACTTTTCTCGTTATTATAATTATAACGTATTCTTGCTTTATAATACTTCTTGATAAGTAAAATTCGAGGAATCTTCCGGGAATCAACGTTGTTACTTAAAAAAACTAAATTCAATGAATTAGATCAACAATATTACAAAAAAGATCACGTGTTGAACTCGATGAGTGAAGCAAAGCTTCTGTTGATAATATCTTTGCTGAATATACCATTACTTTGAATACATGCTTAACAATATCTTGTTTTATTTAAATAAATAAATACGTGAAACTAGCTTACATATACTTTACTGTAGTTATAGTAAAAGATCAATTGTTTTATATTAATTCGTAACAATGAACTGATTTCATTGAAGAACTAACAGGCTATAATAAGTTGCAGGTTATGTTGTTAAAAACTAGCAATATTAACAACAATTGTTATAAAAGTTTACATTAATTTTGAATACATTATAAACGGTTACAACGTGCACGTGTTCTTCAACTAATAAAATATACTGAAATCAAAGCAACACATTTTTTTTATATAAAAAGTGTGTACTGTTATTGAAAAAAGGAAGAAAAAGAAAGAAGCAGAAATAGAGAGACGAAATTCGTTTGCTCGTTCGTTCCATATATCCATTCTTCTCAGACTTAAGCCAAAGCTAACATTAAAAGTTTAGCTTCAATATTTAAAACATAAACTATTTTTTTTAAATTTACTGTTTATTATTTAGGAATAAATTTAATTTCTCTTACCAAACGTTGCAATAAAGAGCTAAGAAATAGTAAAAAAATCTTTAAACGTATTTCTCAAAATAACAAGATTCTCTGCTCAAAATCTGTTCAACCTTTCATTTATATAATACCAGATTGCCCCTTAGTCTCCAATAGAGCTCGTTAAAGCTTCCTTTGATAACTGTACAGTTTTTTTATGTACATTTTCATTGTTTTGCAATTTGAAACTAAAACTAAACTTTTAATTTATATTTATTTATTAAATCTTTATTTTGCTCTCTTGTTTGATAGATATAATATTCTCAGATACCAGTCAGTGCAATATTTGAAATATACCATATTCTGAAAGTGTGTTTGATTTGACGATCAAGCTTCCGCGGCCGTATTCAATCATCGTCATTGTAACTGTTTACCTCATAATGGAGAGATAAAAAGGTCAAAAAAATTTAAGATGTAGGATCTGTGATATTTCATAGATCTGAGTCCGAGTTGTACAGTAATGGCTGATTTAACAACCCATTTCACAACGTAGCTTTACTAATAAGACAGTTACAAATGTGTAATTATGAAAGCATAGCTAGAGTGTGCTAAACATACCAACATTACCATAGCACAACTGTTATAGCAGCCTAACTGCTCCCTAGTGACTTCTGAATACTTGAAAGCCAAATTATGTTAAATATAACTGGATTTCCCTTCTTCAACCCTTCACCCACCCCTTAATTTGCGTTATTACTACTGTCGCGTCAAAAAGGAAACACTGAGATTTTTCTTATTTTTAGGCAAGCGTCTGTCTTTCTACAATGTATCTAAGCGCTTATACAGCGAGAAAGAAAATTATGATATTTATAGTTTTTTTTTAACTTTCAGACCAAAATTAGGAAATTAAAAAAAATCACTGAGCTGTATCGCTGATGTGATAGTAGGTTAATAATCACTAAAATGTCGTAAATCAGCATTTTTAGTTTTCAAATTTAGTTTTTATATTTGAAAATATATATAGAATTTATTTTAATATCAACTTTAATAGGAATATGAAATATGATTTTTTTATATATATTACATGAAAAGTCATTTTTCTAAAATATTGAATAGTTATTTGGTGTACCTTCTATATTTAATGTCTAATTTAATACATTTTCATCTGTTTAACGTTTTATTTTCCATGTTTTTAAGATGAATACTATGAGTTTTTGCCATTATGGACGATGTTTTTCTAGAATTGTTACCAGGCGAAGAAATACTGCGTAACACCACGAGATATAGGCTAACACAATACAAAATCAATAATTTTCTGTTCTAAAAATGTTTTTTTAATTTTTATTTAGGCGATTGTTTCAAACACATTTTGTTAAATTTTATGTGTCGTTCACGTTTCAGTATATTTTGAATTTAATTTTCTAGATTTTTGATAGGTTCATAAGCTTTACTTGAAAGGATCGGATTACCTTGGTAACAAACTAGTCCAACCGATTAAATCTTCATACTTTCAAAGTTTGAATCAAATTGTCATCGTTAAAGTACTAATTCTCTTACAATAAATATAGACTATACATTATAACTTCTTTAATCAACCCCTCAATACGTCTTTTAAAGATTATAATATTACGTCTTCTGATTCGGTTTCACCACAATGGTTCTTCCAGTAGTTAATTGTAAAATGTATATTTTCTAATAAAAATTATTACAAATCCGTTTAAAACTATTATCAAAATAGTAGATCAAAGTAAAAATTGTGTAGCTTATAAGTAAACATTCTTGTTATGCCTAACAAATGTTAATGCTAACAAGGAAGCGTGCCTAGCAAACAGAGCCGATTCGTACTGATGAATACCTTAAAAAATTAATAACTCATAAATCAAACAAACGCCACCATTTCAAACAGCCATACCATCAGTGCAGGATGATCAAACACATCTTGTTTCTGGTCATTTAACTCAACTCTTCTGTCTACTCATGTTTGCTATAACCGAAACCTTCTTTTCAAAATTGAAATTTTTAACACCCACTCTCATGGACAGTGAATTTTCATACCCATGAACAGTGAAAACAGGGCTGTTCAGCTCTTACAGAATGTTTCTGACTCCTGACTCTTACGTGGGACATGATACAGGGACTATTGTTGAGGCCTCTAATATTTTGGTTGGGGGGTTTTAACGGCATTCATTTATTACCCCTTTTTATTGGCTGAATACAACTGTTGCCAACAGTAGCAAGGCGCAAATAGTGCTTAAGAGTAGGTCTGGTTACTTAAGGTTAATCTGAAGTCCTTGTACTTCTTATGTAAGGTTTGAGCACATTCTGAACGAAATTATTAAATATTAAAACAAAAATATATTCTTTAATCTTTTTTATAATATAATTGAGATATCAATTTCAAAAGTATCACGGTTTAGTACAACTTTAAAAGCTGGTACTACAACGGTGAAGGTAGTAGTATTCAAAAAAACAGCTGATTTCTGAAAACTTTTGTTTCTTTGATAACATTAATTTCGCTGATGATAGGCCACGTTAATCACATTGTTGTAATTTTAAATTAATTCTACATTTTATTGATACAGTTAATTATTTCAAATAGTATTAGTGAAAAACGTTTGTGTTGTTTATAGAGAATCCAAGTAATAAGTCAGGATTAAAGTTAAAGGTATTATTAATTGAACAATAATAGTAAATTGTCTAATAAACAATAATTGTGTTTACTATTGTAACTTCAAGGTTATTTTTATTTTTACAGGCCGTAATATTGTCACAAAATATTATTTCTAGTTACAGAACGTGAACAGATAATTAATCAGGCTTACTTTAATTATTAAAGATGGTAAAGTAATTATTGTTACACAATGAGTAAATACTGTTGTGTTTTACTGTGAAAACTGAATGTGTTATTATGATATAATTTGTGTTCACGATAAAGGCACTTATAAAATTATTAATAAGAAAAATATTGTTGACGTTTACCTTCTTTAATTGTGGCTGCGCGAAGTTTAATATACTTTACTGTGATGTACTGTGTTTTCCCCTTAGCAAGCTATGCCATATTTCATTTATAATTTAATGTAATTATAACTTCATTCACCCCAGGACGGGGGATGATTATTTCCGGGGCGGTTTGAGGGTGGCTACAATCATGTGTCAGGTCACTAGCCTTGCTATTTGATAACTTTTGTATTTTACTTTCAAAATTACCTGGGGCATAATGGAAATAACTTTTAAGGGTATTTCAACATTTTCAAGTATGGTAAAAGTGTTTACCGACAATGATTCCTTTGTTATTAATGCTTATTTTTATCGATTTTTTTATTGTATTCTTTCACTGTCGAAAGGTACAGAATGTATGCTGTTTGTCAAAAATACTTTTGTTTTTGATGAATCTTTACGTTTTTACGTCCCAGGTAACAAATAGTAATTCTCAACTAGGACGTTTGTTCGTCTGTCTGTCTGCTGTAGACTAATCACATTTGTCAGATAAAGCTGTTTTTTTCAGTTTTTTCTACAAATTAAAATCTCAAAACTTGATTTTTTTTCAAAATCACCTATAATGATTTTGATAAGTATAACTACAATTTAGTCCATAAATACAATTTCCCTATAACAAAATTTGATACATTACCAAAATATCCAGTAAAAAATCTACTAAAAATATAAAACCTGTCTAGTTTACCAATTTATAACTCGACATAGTCGAACAAGTAGAAAATAATCCAAGATCGATAAATATAGATAAATTTCGATTAACGTTTGAACATTTCAAACATTCTTGCGCCATTTTTTTCAAATTTGCATTTACTCTCTTATCATAGTTTCTTTCTCTTTAGTTTGAGCCTTTGTGAGTAGAATGTGTATCTCTCAAGACTAAATAAATTGGTCAGTTAATTGTGATGAAATTTAACGTTTCGTTTTGAACAAATATTGTTATTTTTTAACTTTTTCAAACCAGATTGTCAAAATTTGCTTTAAAATTTTGATGTTCTAAAATGTATTCCATTAGTATCTAAACAAAATGTTGCCAACAAATTTGGTTTGGGAGCTATCAAAAAATGCTTTAATCGACCTAATTTCCTCAACTCTGTAAATCAAATGTTGTTTAGAAATTTGTTCTATTTGGAGATTTGTAACTGAGTTAGTGAACCAAATTTAAAATAAAGGGGATTTGTTCATTTATTATTTAAATCGTGAGTAAAAAAATTGGCCTTTATTGGGTTTGTTTTTTTTACATATTCGAACCTTAAGTTTGTTTAATTTTAAAATTGTTACTTTAATTTGACATATTATTCTGAAAATATTTTTGGAGGGGAAGCAATTCAATATGAGAAAGTTTGTGTAACGGTTTTACATCATTAATTACTTTCTAGTTGAAGTTAGTGAAAAAATATTGCAATCGCCTAAAAATTTGATACATTGAAATTAACGTTCATTAATTATAAGATGTAAAAAATATATTTTCTACATAAATGCCTGTATGTATCTACTTATATGAATTTTTTGGATCCAGAACAAAAACTGCTACGACTTATTTCAAATTAGAAAACTATATAATCTCTATTGCTTCAATATGCCCTTAATGATCCAAATAATTAGCCTACGAATTTGATGCTTTATTCCTGCAGTAAAAACTATTCGGAAGTTATCAGGAAAAAACGAAAAATTTAATGAATAACCTAAAAAACCTAACACCTCAAAACTGATTAATTTGGTGATACGGTATTAAAAACGTGGTTATAGATTTGCGAGAAAGTTAATTCTCTTGCTGTATCTCCTCACTTTCGGGTTAATGGTGAGATCTTTCAAAAAATGTTTTTGTTTTGCGTCTGTAGCTAGTAAATACAATGTTTGTGTAACAAAATACTTTGAATAACGTTCCAATGATTAGATAATGTGAGTTGGCGACAGTACGCCCCTAGCGGTGATATTGTACAACATAAAATATTGTAGACCACGAAGTGACCGCCACGAGTCTGATATTGGCAGCTAATTTATCACAGATATCAATATGGCAGCACTTGGGCTCAGAGTGATTTATGGCATTGCTTGCATACCAACGTCTGTGTAAAATACCTGCTTACATTGTAAGCGGCTTATTGTCACAGCGCAACGCTAGCGTCATAAAGGTAAACCGGAAAGCTAACATTTTTCTAAAGCTAAAGATAATAGTACATTAGCAAATTTTACTTTATCAATACACGAGGACATAGAAACTACCAAACTGTAGTGATCGAGTTATGAAATTAATCTCATATATTCATATTCAGATCCATCAAAATGGTTTTAGTTTGTAATGTGTGTGTGTGTGTGTGTGTGCGCGCGCGCGCTCTCGCAGAGTTTAAATTTATGAATTGATCGATGCATGATTAAATTTTGTGAACGTATATAGTTTGTTTTTAGTTCCGATCTTAGGTGTAGGCGATAGTTTATTCGAATATCCAGAACGTTTCTTTTAATTTAAAAAATGTTGATTTTAGAGATTTTCAAAAACAATTATTAAATCCTTTTTTTACAAATTTTGTTCAAATAACATTTTTTTCAAATATGTTAAAACAGTCAAAAAAATGTGCATATATTTTTTGCTGATGCCTTCTTAACCAGAATTTTCAGGGGGGGGAAATAATCGAATATGAAATTGTGTACGTTTCGCGCTATTTATTTAATTAGAAGTTTTAAATGAGAATTATCGATATAGATAATATCGATTACCTTAATAAAAAAATTACAGTTCCTATCGTTTTTATACACTCTATTTAAAAATTTTAAAAAACTGTTATAACCGCTTTATTTCCCATGTATAAATTAATTAACAATAGAGGAAAATAATTACTTTTCAACTTACCGTCTAGACGCTAGAAGTACTTTACCTCATCAAAACACAGTGACTATAAAAATGTTTCAAGTAATAAAATATTTTCTGGTCGCAATACAAGCCGAATAGTCCGTTTTTTTTTTTTTGCAAAATGATCCCGTACAAAACCCACTTGAACAAGTTTGCCTTTCCTTGCTTCAACACATTAAACACGAGATGCGTGCAGTAACTGCCTCATTTTGAAGTAAAAGTTGATCCTCGTTTCTTGAGCAAGAAATAACCCTCCATCTTGTCAAGATTGGGCTGTTATTGTCGGACATTTGCATGTCTAATAAAACAGAACAGCTGTTCCACCCCAAACATAATAAAAACTAGCGTCTCCGCCCCATGTAACCTAGTTTAAAACGATTTTATATTTATTTTAATAAAACATTTCTTAAAACCCATATCACACATTTACTTTAGTATCGTGGTATAATAGAGATTAATTTATGATTCTTATAACTTTAAATACAAAAGAGAAAGTATCGTGATAAAAACATTAAATGTTTAATATATATATATATATATATATATATATATATATATATATATATATATATTCTGTAGTTTTATATATTTAACATTAACAATTGTCTCAAATATATTACTTGGGACACAATTACATAAACCAATAATGTCTTTACGCAGTTGTCTCGCTGACGTGATATATTGACGCTAATTTCCAAAAAATATTTTTCTTTATCTAACCGTTTTTTTTTTTTTAATTCTGATTTCATCAACATAATCAGCATTAAAATCTGCATGTATTAGCGTTGTAAACTTTCACGCTACACTGAAAATACGAAAATGAACCCTGACCAACGTCATTTTTTCTTAATTTCTTAATTTCGAAAGATTTATTAGTTTCAAAATGCTAATTTATGCAGATTTTAATGCTGATTCGAATGACAATATCGGATTTTCAAAAATATTTACAACAAAAAAGTTACGATTTTTAAAGACCGCCATTTTTTCCACAAATGTGGAACGATTTTTCCTAGTTAACGGACTTGCACAAGCTATTAGTGTTATCGATTATCGTGCCAAGTTTGAATAAAATTGGACCAAATTTGCGAACTTGAGCGTTCTAAGACATTTGTAGCCTGTAACTGTACGATATATCTAGCAGAGTATCATCTAGAGATCAGGATCGCTGTTCATTTCAAGATCCCTGGTACTAGGTCTTTAATGACTCACTTTTTAATGTAAATTTGCCAATAATAAATTTTAAGGTTACCTGCATATTTTCAAAACAGATTATTACATTTTTGTATATTTTATACAACATATACAGTGTAAAAATACAAGGTCACAACCATATGACATCGTTTAAAAATATTTTGAAATGTAAAATTAAAGATGGCGGTTGAAAATTCCATTTTTGTCAAAACTGATTGTGCAAAATTGTTAGTATTGGATCGGATACAGTAGACTATATGAAGAAACTTGTAAGGAACATTATTAAAACTCACTCTGTTTAGATGGGATAAATCACTTTGTATGAGAGGGGGTAACTTCAGGCAGTGCGAAATCAGCTGTTTAAGTGAGCATTACCTCCACCTCCATTATAACCATAGCGTAACAATGTTTTTACACTATAGAGAAAATTCGTTGAAGTTAAATTTAACAACATAAAAAAATCTTTTTACGATTATATAATTGTAAATCTTTTTACAATTCTGATACGAATGCTAACATTATTTCATGTTTAGAGCCGTAGTTAGGCTATATACAATTCTGATACGAATGCTAACATTATTTCATGTTTACAGCCGTGGTTAGGCTATATACAATTCTGATACGAATGCTAACATTATTTCATGTTTACAGCCGTGGTTAGGCTATATACAATTCTGATACGAATGCTAACATTATTTCATGTTTACAGCCGTGGTTAGGCTATATACAATTCTGATACGAATGCTAACATTATTTCATGTTTACAGCCGTAGTTAAGCTATATACAATTCTGATGCGAATGATAACATTATTTCATGTTTACAGCCGTAGTTAGGCTATATACAATTCTGATACGAATGCTAACATTATTTCATGTTTACAGCCGTAGTTAGGCTATATACAATTCTGATACGAATGCTAACATTATTTCATGTTTACAGCCGTGGTTAGGCTATATACAATTCTGATACGAATGCTAACATTATTTCATGTTTACAGCCGTAGTTAGGCTATATACAATTCTGATACGAATGCTAACATTATTTCATGTTTACAGCCGTAGTTAGGCTATATACAATTCTGATACGAATGCTAACATTATTTCATGTTTACAGCCGTAGTTAGGCTATATACAATTCTGATACGAATGCTAACATTATTTCATGTTTACAGCCGTAGTTAGGCTATATACAATTCTGATACGAATGCTAACATTATTTCATGTTTACAGCCGTGGTTAGGCTATATACAATTCTGATACGAATGCTAACATTATTTCATGTTTACAGCCATAGTTAGGCTATAAATGTTTCTTACAAAAGCACTTACGCCTGTATGATTGTTTAGTCCCTTTTTTGTGCACAATAAAGTTAGGCTACACTGTATACTTTTGTCTGTGTTTTTAAATGTAATTGAAGTTAAGCACATCACATTAGACATGCAAATGGGCTGACATAACAATACGAAACCCGCATAGCCACTCTGATGCTATTGACTGAAGGAACATCAAAACAACCCCTTCCACCAATACTCATGTAAGCTTAGGGGTTAAGCTCTCGTGTAATGTGTTGTAAGGGTGGGTTAACATGGCTACTGTTCTCGGGGGATGAAAGTTGGCCAATTTACTGGAACGGGCTTAAAGTGAATTTTAGCTTTTTAACGAAAACTGGTTAAAATTTAATGGGAAAAGCTAAAAGTCCTGAATCCTATCTCATGCTGCTTGTTTGGTTAGTAACTGTACAACAAGTGGAACTTTTATCAGGAAACAGCAACATTCGGTTAGTAAACAATGTTAATGCGATATTTTAGTTAACACTTAGAATGTGTTACTGTATTTTTGGAAGAGATAAACGTGAACACAATTTTTTTAGTGAGAAGTTGGTTCGAGTGTTAATTTATTTTTAAAATATTTAAGAAGAAAACATTTATCTAGATCGTAATTTAATATACCCAAAACATTTTATAGATAATCGCAGCAAAACAGCTGTCAATTAGCTGTGGTTGGAAGTCAATTTTCAAAAAGTAACAATATCACTTCACATAACATTCATTTCTATCTTACACTCTTCTGAAAAATCTTGTGCCATCATTTTTGAAATATTAAATGGTAATTTATGCAGTTCTTAAAATGATTTCATGGTGAAATCAGATTTCAAAATAAAATAGTTTAACTAAGTTTTTTTAATTTTAAATAAATAAAATTTTAAAAAGAACAACTCATTTTGCTAGACAAGTTTTTTAATCAAATCGGACCAAAATTGTGACCGTTACAGTGCTTATAACATACACACATTAAATACCTACGGAAGTGGGTGCGTGCGTACACCTACACACACACACACACACACACACACACACACACACACACACACACACACACACACACACACACACACACACACACACACACACACACACACACCTCTAAAATATTCGATATATATTGTACATTTTTGAATATCTTATTTTGCTACCACTATTGTATTCTGTATAAATTAGTATTTTAAATTTTCAACAAAATTTGAGAATTGAAAATTTATGTAAATTTTAACGCCGATTAATAAAGATAAATCAGAATTTCTAAAAAGATAGTACAAAATTAAAATCATAGGTAGGTAGTTTAAAATGATAAACTGATTTCTCAAAGTAACGAATTTTACCAAGCTATTCTTCAATCTACAGTCGGATCATGTTCATTTTTTCAGTTATTAAATATGAAAATCCCTAATTTAGCCTGTTTGTATTAATTTAAAAGTTGTTGAAAGTACAAAACGATACTTAGTAATTGTTTTCCAAAAAATGTGAATTTGTAACTGTACCTCCAATATTGATCCTAATTCACCAAATCGAACAATATTATTTAAGAAGTTTCTAGTCAGCGTGAAAACGTAAATCACAAATTCCATAATTCAGCTTAAAATTTAGCAAAAACGTCACCACAGCTTAGCTAACAGCTGATATTATAGTGAACAGACATATTGTAAAATATGTGTAATCTTTTCGTCGCCATTTCCTTCTGCTGGATATTCAATGAACAATTTTACAAATGGACTCGTGGGGGAGCGCACAATGGGCAGCCCAATGCAGAAAATTGAAATGCATTCAGTGAAATAAAAATAGAACACTTTCAAGCTTGAATAGGGTTCAGAAAAAAAACAGATTGTATGTGGTCCGCATTTGAATGAATATGTCCGGCGGTAACAGTATTTAATACGAACAGAGTGATCCACAATGGCCGACAGAAGTGCTTACAAAATGTGTTTTAGAGTGGATACGTTGAAAGGAATTTATTGGTTTTGTTCTTTTATTCCTTCAAATATTGTTCAGGGTAAATAAATAGCCTATGACCAATTCATTTAGCGTCCTTACGAAGAAAGATTTTTTTAATTTGTTTCTCTTTGTGTCAACTCTATCAAAAATATAGTAGATTTTTAAAAATTTTATTACATATCAAAATGTAATAAAAATGTACAACTGAGAAAGATTTTTTTATTATTATTATAAGGCGAAAAACACATTGATGCTATTATCACCTCCCTAAATGTAAGTGTGAGTGTAAAGTGTTGAAGTCGTAAGTGATGTTTACATCACTTAAGTTAAGTGTGTGTTAGACGCGGATACCGCGAGTGTGCACCTAAATCCTCTCAATAGGTGTAGCTAGTCTGCACCCTCTTCCTGCGGGCAACTGAGAAAGAAAGAAATGCATAAACATAATTAATTGCTTACTAACCGATCAGTCTTGTTGTAAGCGAAGATGCCTTGTAACAGACAATTAATAAAGTCAATATTTAGACTGAAAAGTACTGATACATTTTCCTTATAACGTTATTTGTACATTATACGATACTACAAAACTCTGTTTACAGCGGCCCTTTCATTTCAATTGTCTAACAACTCTAAATGTTGTCTAATCTTAAACAGTACTGTTACAAAACCTGCAGTTAAGTAAAGAACAATTACCGATAGTTATTAAAATCACTTCACCGATAGTGATTAATAACCGATAGTTATTAAAATGTGTTCTTTATAACACATAAATGTATTTATTATAAACACATAAATAGTTTATTATTAATAATTAAATTACAATAAGTAATTATTTATTTGCTATTATTTATTGTCATTCATTGTAAAAATGAGGATAATTAAAACATAACCTCAAACGAACATATTTTCAAACGAACAGATATGCTGCAAAAACAGCTGTTTAGGAGAACATTTCCTCCACCTCACTTTACTGATCACTTTTTACTTATTTTTGTTTTATTACTTCGCTATTATTTCTTACTAAAGGATCATTAAAAATTTTATATTTTAAATTTTGTATATTTAATATTTTAATTTCTTATGTTTTGAAAAAATCAATCACATATCGCCTGCAAAATGCCGTTGTAGTTCATTGGTAAGGGTCATTTCATACTCCTTACCAATTGCTTTGTTTTATCTGAAGAACATTTTTTGAATCATAAAAAAATTCAATGTTGAAAAATCGATTTTTATAAAAATCAGCTTCAATAGTTTTTCTTGTATTTACAATAAATTGTTACAATCAATTATAAAAATCGACCAATGTCTTAAGCGTGTATAAAATTTTGAAAAAAATTATGAGTCGCTTTCCACAATAATAAGTTTGGTAAAAATTGAATAAATTTCTCAAAATCGTTTTACGCATGAAGATTTGTAACTCAAGATATTGTATAAAAGTTGAAAAAAATCTAGCGATTTGAAAACATTTCCTATAGAAATATATAAAAAATGATATAGGAATACATAAAACTAACCCAGTATACGTGTGTTTGTAATCTGAGAATAAAACAATTTTCCGCTTTCTTATTCAGTGCGATATAAAACTTAAAATGTCTCAAACGCCACGCTCTTATCAGAGTCTATAAAACATTCGCAAGAACTTGACAAAGATAAAAAGTTTTAGAAAGTTTTCAAAACTATAAAACTTTTGTTGGGGAAATAAAACAAAGTTCAGCAGAAAATGTAAGGTAAAGGGTTTGCAGTAATAGATTTATTTCAAAAATATTGCGGGATATGGCACACAAGTTTAATGAGTAATATTTTATTACTGACAATTTATAGTTACTCATAATAATAACGACTATACGTTAGATTTTGTTTCTTAATAAAATTGTTGCGTAACAATTAATTAATTTCCTAAAAATCTTGTTCAGTAACTACGGGAAAACCTGAAAAATGGCCTAATTTCTCAAAATCTGTTTATTAGTTTTGCTCAAACATTGGTCAGTGGTGATAATTTGTAACTGAATTCAGTTTTTTAAAAAAATACAGTTCGGAAGTTAATCGATACAAAAACATCGACAGCTATCGTTTGAAATTCTGATTCGACTTTATTTATGTTTAGAAAGATTGATTTTAGTAATAGCTTTAACATGTTTTTCCCAACAATATCCGTCCACCGTTCAAAACAGCGGATTTTTCGAAATTATAAAAGGCTCATTTTTTTTTATTTTACAAAATATGCATGTAAATCTGCATTAACTAGCACTTAAAATATTCAGTGTAGTTTGAAAATTTAAAATGTTAATTTATACTGATTTAAATTAGTATAAAAACTATTGAAATTATTAAGCTATCGAATAGTAAAATCGATTCAACAGTTTTAAAATAGGAAACATTCCAAGTCTAAAGAAAGCAAAACATTTTATATACAATTTTTTCAAAAATTTAATCACCATAATATTTAGCGTTAAAATCTACATAAGTTAGTATTTACAATGTAATTATAAAATTTTAAATGCTAATTTATACATATTATAACACTGAACGTGATGGTAAAAATAGATTATTTTTTAGAAATAAGAAAAAAGTAATTGAGGTTTTTAAATAAAAACACAATTTTAACCAATTACAGATCGTTTCACTCACTACCGGTCTGGTCATTTACGAGTGATATAAAGGTGTTTTTAAAGGATTCTTAATGACTTGTCAACGATCTGCCGAATCCGGTAGTGAGCAGTAAAGCACTGTACAGTAGATTAAAACTGTTTTTATTATTTATAAATCATTTTAAACTTTCACCTATCTTTACTTCAGTACTTAAAACCTCAAACTATAAAATTATTTTAAAAAATAATTTTCGAAATTTGCTTCCATGACATCAGCGAGACAGCTGCGTACGGCGATTATTTAAATTTTACGGTAAAATTTAAAAATATTCGAAAATTAAAAAGTTAATTCATTTGACGTTCTTAAATATGCAGTGCTTATCAATGAATATTTCAGATTTAGTATAGTGGTCATTAGTGAATTTTTATTTCAATTAGAGCGGCCATCGTGGTAAGAACCAGACCCAAAATCTTGAAATGAGCGCCGATTCCGCGCGCGCGCGCGCGCACACACACACACACACACACACACACACACACACACACACACACACACACACACACACACACACACACACACACACACACACACACACACACACACACACACACACACACACACACACACACACACATACACACACACACATAGCTTGAACAAGTTCGCTAACCAGCAAAATAATTTCAACAATTTCGAAATAGCGGCCATTACAAATAATTTTGAAATCTGATTTTGCCATCGTAATCAGCATTAAAAACTGCGTAACTTAGCACTTTGGATTTTCAAAATCCCTAAAAATTAAGAAAGAATTAATAAAAATAAAATCAAACTTAATGTGATGGAAGAAGGATTCAATTTCGTATTTTCAGTGCAATATATATAAAGAACAGATTTCAATTCTGTTTTTGATAGTGAAATAAGAGTTCAGAAAAGTGGGTGAGATAAAAAATTACTTTTGGAAATTCGCTTCCATTTCGTCAGAAATACAGCTATCTTCCGAGAATATTAGTATTAATCTTATAATACAATAAATTCTAGTAAAATCTAGCATTGACAGAAAATTTTATAGACATTTTACTACAAGTGTTTTTATGGACCTTGGTGCAATATTCTAGCCTCGCAGTGCAGTAATTATGCATTTTTTAAATAATATTTTTCAAATTATCGTTTTTGTATAAGATATTCTAATGCTTAAAGGTGATGGTAGTATTTACAAACAATTATAAAAGTTATAAAGAACGCTATATGTATAATAACGTTTTTGTGATGTGATTTTTTCTAACGTCTTCAAAACAAGTAAGAGAAAAAAGAATGAACGTTTACAGAGTCTCGTGTAATACCACTGGAAACTGAAGTGCTAAAATGTTAGTTTTGTTCTACACGTGTCTGGTGCTCCGGTTAACTAGCGGCTGTTATGTGTTTCCTGTAGATTCTTCCGACCCTTGCAAGGACAAGCTGTGTCCTGTTGGTGCCAGATGCGTTCCTTCTCCTGACGGCAGGTCGGCGACTTGCGTGTGTCCTAAGTACTGTCCACAATATGGAGACCACACTGCATCCAGACCTGTCTGCGGAACCGATAAGAAGGACTACAAGGATCAATGCGAGATGAGGAAGACGGCGTGCGAGAAAGGTGTGGAGATAGCGGTCAAGTACCAAGGAGCTTGTGGTGAGTACACTGCATTAGTAAAGGACTAAAAATATCCTTAAGATCTATTTCCTGGGTCCCTATTTATAAAAATGTCTTTAGCAAAACTTGATACTAAATTCTAAAACTTTTCTTCAACGTTACAAGCTCACAAACGTGAGAACCGAAATAAAATTAACTTTTTTCTTTTAGTTAAGATAAATATCTCTTGGCTACTGTAAATGTTTTCTTAAGTTAAGGTAGATAACGCTTGACTATTGCAAATGTTTCGTTAAATTAAGATAAATAACTCTTGAAAACTGTAAATGTTTCCTTAAGTGAAGATAAATAAGTCTTGACTACTGTAAGTAATTTGTTCGGTTAAGATAAATAAAACTTTACTAATGTCCCACCAATTAAGATAAACAAAACTTGACTACTGTAAATGTTTCCACCAGTTAGAATAAATAAAACTTGACTACTGTAAATGTTTCCTTCAATAAGATAAATAAAACTTAACTACTGTAAATGTTTCCACCTCTTAAGAGAAATAAAACTTTACTACTGTAAATGTTTCCACCTCTTAAGAGAAATAAAACTTTACTACTGTAAATGTTTCCTTCAATTAAGATAAATAAAACTTGACTACTGTAAATGTTTCCACCTCTTAAGAGAAATAAAACTTTACTACTGTAAATGTTTCCTTCAATTAAGATAAATAAAACTTGACTACTGTAAATGTTTCCACCAGTTAAGATAAATAAAACATGACTACTGTAAATGTTTCCACCAGTTAAGATAAATAAAACTTGACTACTGTAAATGTTTCCATCAATTAAGATAAATAAAACTTGACTACTGTAAATGTTTCCACCAGTTAAGATAAATAAAACTTTACTACTGTAAATGTTTCCTTCAATAAGATAAATAAAACTTGACTACTGTAAATGTTTCCACCTCTTAAGAGAAATAAAACTTTACTACTGTAAATGTTTCCTTCAATTAAGATAAATAAAACTGGACTTGTGTAAATGTTTCCACCTCTTAAGATAAACAAAACATGACTACTGTAAATGTTTCCTTCAATTAAGATAAATAAAACTTGACTACTCTAAATGTTTCCTTCAATTAAGATAAATAAAACTGGACTAGTGTAAATGTTTCCACCTCTTAAGATAAATAAAACTTGACTACTGTAAATGTTTCCACCAGTTAGAATAAATAAAACTTGACTACTGTAAATGTTTCCTTCAATAAGATAAATAAATCTTGACTACTCTAAATGTTTCCACCTCTTAAGAGAAATAAAACTTTACTACTGTAAATGTTTCCTTCAATTAAGATAAATAAAACTTGACTACTCTAAATGTTTCCTTCAATTAAGATAAATAAAACTGGACTAGTGTAAATGTTTCCACCTCTTAAGATAAATAAAACATGACTACTGTAAATGTTTCCTTCAGTTAGTATAAATAACCCTTGGCTAATGTAAATGTTTAACTAAATAATTACGTATGAGTGTAAGAGGACGTAATACACTTTATGGATTCTCATGTTGAACGTTCTAAAAATAATTAAAAATGCCGTTAAAGAACTACGTTAAAAATAAAATAAATATATATATTTATATGTGCGTATGTAATTCATTATTTTGGTACATTTACGTTCACGAAACATTTAAATGTGTGTGTGTGTGTGTGTGTGTGTGTGTGTGTGTGTGTGTGTGTGTGTGTGTGTGTGTGTTAGTAGTCACACGTTTCTAATTTTTCTTTCATTTCATTCAAACCTGACACAAAAATCCAATTTGGTAATAATTTGGACAATTTCTTTGCCAAGCAAAGCCATCAACAGTTTCTGCATAGCGGCTATCCTAAATTTAAACATTTACAAATTTTTTATCTTACATATTTTTTTAAAAACTGATTTCACAATAGTAATCAGCAATAATCCCAAATTTCTAAAGCCGAGAATTTTGGTGTTTTGACAGTAACTCCCAAACTAAACCTGATTTTGGGGAGAAATAAAATATGTTATTTTCCTTGACCAAGAGTTGAGTTTTCGTTATTCCAAACCTTTGCACGATATATGAGTAATTCTAAAACCGGCTTTTACGTAGCCTACTTGGAAATCTTAAAACGGTTTATTACAAAAGTTTTTCTATTTACTATTCTTAGCGAGGAAGTATTTACAGCACCGTTTAAAATTTCCACTGCATTAAAAACTGGCAGTAAAATACTTAATGTGTAATAAATTGTGTTCATGTAGACCTCCTTGTTCCGTGGCTGGGTAAGAGGATGAGAATCCTTCCCGAATAGCCTTAAGGAAATTACTGCTACTTGGCTTTACTAAGTTCGCAGAACGGTTTTCATAGAATTTATTAAGCAATTTGTCATTGGCTTTAAAATGGCGGCTGGGGAATAAAGTTTGGCACGCGTCCAATAAAAAGTTAGTTCATAAAGCGCGGTCATTAGGTATTAGACGGGTCGGCGAATAACCGGCGGAGTATTATCAATGTTTACCTGAAAATAAATGATGCGGGAACACTGAACGAGCAATTTTGTTTTCAGTTTTAAAAAATCACTGGGATATTGTGAAGTCTGTAATCTAGATTTGGACATAATTAAAATCGACAATGGTAGCCGCGACTTAAGATGCGATCTGTGTTTTAAAATAATTTTATAGATTTTTTTTTTTTTTATAAATTAACTGTGTTTTCACCACCTGTAATGATTACAGGTGATAATATAATATATATAATAATATATAATATTATATTATATAAAATATTATATATATATATATATATATATATATATATATATATATATATATATATATATATATATATATATATATATATATATATATATATATATATATATATATATATATAATGTACTGAACAGATTATGTAATTCGTATAACTGTAAAACCGGTTTTAAGTTATCCGAATAATTAAACATAAAAATCTCTGTAAATTAACAAATTTTTGTCTGGATGTGAACTTTCACATGATTATCAAAGAAAGATTTTGAAAATTTTTTCATTCAAAACTTCACAATCAAGAATGAATGTCTTCTTGGCCTTTTGATGTCTTCAACGGACGCGGCTGTTTCAAACACACTAACCGGCTGCTTAACTAACAGCTACTCGGCCCATCCCATCCCCTTAAACTGCTGATTTTACCAACCTACTGATTCTAATGTTTCGAACTAAATAATGAAATAACTTGTCGCTATGACAACAAAGAAATATAAAACAAAATTGTTATTTTAATACCCCAAACTAGTCCAATTACCCGTCGAGAAAACAAAACTTAAACTGTTTCAGTAATGTAATAATTTAGAAACATAAACAAATATATTAATAAAAGCGTGATCATCTAAATTCGTGATTATTTTACAGCCAATATGTAAAAATATTAAAACCTGAATATGTTGCTTTATTGTCTTCAAACGTACTCAATTGAATTTAAGAAAATCTGATAGCAAATATTTTTCTCCAATACAAACATTTATGTCTCTTTTATATTTTTGTCCTTTTAGGGGACCAATTCGAGGGGGGATGCTGAATTACGTGTATAATAATTTGTGTTGTAGAATATTTTGTTTAATTTTAAGAAAATCCGATAAAAAATATTTTTCTCCAATGGTACCTCTTTTTTACATTTTTATTCTTTTAGGGAATGAATTCGGAAAAATGTTTAATTATGTGTTTCATTATTTGTATTTTATAGCATATTTCTAGAATATACGATCAAAAAAAATATTTGTTCAATGTAAAATTGTATACCCTTTTTTACATTTCCTACTCCCTTTCAATCTCTTTAGGGGGTGAGATTTGGGAAATGAAGAAAAATACATTTCATTACTTATATTTAAGAGTGACTATGTTACATTTAAAGGTCAGATGAAAACATATTTTTTCCAATAAAAATTGTTGTACCTCATTTTTACCTCTTTAGGGGTTGAAAAATGGGAAGTCGTTTTTCAGTGCATGTGGTAGTAACCCTGAAAATTTCAAATCTTTAAGTATTATAGTCTCGGCTATACGTTAATTATTAAAGTTGGACTGGGTAAGTAGTTAAATGACGTTAAAATCAAATTTTTGCAAAATACTTTCTTAGTGCACGCGTATATGTAACATAAATGTACCCTCAAAATTTCAAGTTGCTAGCTAAAATAGTTTTGGCTCTGCATTGATTATGAGTTAGTCAGTCAGTCAGGACTTCTTTTATATACGAGTATTAAGACGATTAGGTGAATCTGTATAGACTAAACCGTTATCTCAGAGCTTAGCCAATAAATAACCAAAATTACAACTATTTTAAGTTTTATTTAAAGACTTAGTATATTCCTTTACAGTAACATCTTAACCACCTTTAGTTGCTCTACGTTCGTTTTTATTTCCGATGTATTTTCCACTGGGTTTGATAGTTTCTCAGTGTCCATTAGATGCTTGTTGATAGAGGTAACGCTTATAGGTTTTGCTATCCATAACTACCCCTAAGAGACAGCTCCATTTCCCTCCTACCCCCATGTTCGTAGCTTTTAAAGTATTCCTGTTTTGCTCTGTAGCCAATGTTATTGTGGCAGCATATGTTATAGTGGGAGGGTATAAAGAAAAAGTTTTACTGAAAATTTAACGTTTAAGAGTCGGCTAAACATTAAACCAGAACTTTGCAAGAGCACTGTGGTTACTAACAAAACATTAAACTAGGTTTTTTGGAGTTGGTACAGTCAATTTAAGAAAAAATTGCTTGTTTGGTGTTGTATTAAACAAATGATGCAAAAACATTGGTGATAATATTTTTAACTCAATTAAGCTGTTAGGATCTACACAAAATGTTTGGATTATCACTTATCCAACATCTGTACTTACAGCCATCGAAAAAGAAGTAAACTGAATTAAAATTTAACGTATTTTATTTTGTAAGTCTGACAATATTAATATTTTTTTGTGTTCCAACGTCGCGAAAAATATTTTAAATTACCGCCAAAATTATTAAATTTATTGCTATTAATCGAAATGAATAATTCTTTCTTGTGTTTGTTTGCAAGCAGAAAATAAATTTGTAATTACGTTTGAGCGGTATTGTACTGTTTAAGATGGCGCCGAAATTGGTTTTGTTTACCCAATATATACAATTTTAACTCGCGAGATTTCTCACTTCAAAAAAGTTTAAAAATAGTCAAATTTCCAAAAAAGACCCTTTTGAAAATAACTCGAAATTTCCGCCAAAGAATTGCGTTAAAATTGAAAACTCGATTTGCATAGTATTTTTACATATTTGTTTTTCATATATGCTAAGTATTCGTTATTCTATTCCGATCGGTTTTATATCAAAAATAAGAATCAATAAATAAAATCAACTTAAAATCGACAAAAAAGTTTGAAAACAAAATTCCAGGAGAAGTGTAAAGTGTTCCCGTGAGAGTGCAGGCTCAGGTGACTAATAATTGTATGTACCAAAACAGTTGATTGTTAAAAAAAAATCATTGTTGAAAGTAATATTTAAACTATTACTTTATCCAAGACTTAAATAATTATTGCTAATATAAATTTTGAAAGTAGGAATCGTTAATACAATTTAGGTCAATTCTAATGTGTAACTGTTATTACATAAAAATACTTTAATTTTAGTAAACAGTAAATAATGTAGCCTAATTTAGGAATGTAATGTAAAATCTGGTTATAGTAATTTTGTTTTGAAAATATTTCAGTAAGGTATAATGTTATAATTCAGTCATTAATTGTATAAGTTACAGTTTTATACACAAATGTAAAACAAAGTAAGGCCTAGTGTATTACATAACCTAAACATGATGAGTGATATTGCATTATTAACAGGTTATACAAGTATTAATTATAACTATATGTCTTTTTTAACAGAAGTTCATATTGACAAGAAATAGTAGGCCTACATGGTTTTGTAAATATTTTACTTAAGAAGATACATACAGTAATGTAAAAATATAACTATTGAATTAAAATTTTAAAATAAATTGTATTTGAGTAATTAGATACCATCCAGTGGTAAAATTTGAATTATTTTATTTAAAGAATTACAATTTTTTTACTTTCAATTACGGTTAGCGATTTCATAAATAAAAGTCTTAATCTAAGACCTTTTCGTTTCTGTATCAATAGGGAAAGTTATGACTGCCACATATATCATAGGCCTCTTCGAACATTGTTTCTAAAGTGGTGCTATAAGACTGTTGAAATTCTTGCTGTACATTGTTGTATATTATTCTCTTTCCCATTAACAGCACTAATATTTCGCATGTGACCACTAATATTTATTTTAATTATTTTTGTATATTTTATTTTTCATGAATATTGTAAAGTTTACATTTTTGTATCAAAAAAAGACACAAATTCATGCTAACAATTTTATAAAATGTATAATGGAATACGTCAGTGTCAAATCTTCTTATTATAATGACCAAAGAAGCCAAAAGGTAAAATTAGACTGGGGGATACTATACTATTCATTATAAATAATTGTACTTTAATCTTTTTTAAACTATATTTACTTAATTATTTTCAACTATAAACTACCTACGCTATTCTTAATGTGTTTATCCTTTAAATCCTTTAAAACAAAATCTGTTTTGAGGTAATTACACGAAAAGTAACTTTGCTCCGCCAAACAACCCTTGTTTAAGTATGATATTTTTTATTAGATTTATTAGCCTATTTATTACAGGGAGCGTTGTTTTTTTTACTTTAATGAGGAAGCATCTTTTATTAAGCCCGCTTTTAATTACTTCACTGCTAATCTTGTAAAATATTTCATACTTTGCGTGATTCATTTTGTGAAGAATTTGTTTCGGATTAGTGTGGAAGGATAATTTTAATGGCAACACTGATTTTTAAATTAGTCTTATTTTGTCAAAGTAGAATCTGAGGTTTGGAAAGATCAGCTGCTTTAAGTAAATAATTTATTTTGTAAGACAAAGAATTTATAATGAACGTTTAACGGAAGTCAGTTTCAAGAGAATACAATAGACTTGAAATTGTACTATTGTTACAATAATCTTTCGATAAGGTTCAATTTTAAAACGTAAAATAATTAATAATAGAAACCCATTTACTGTTTAGAAGCACTATTTTAGCACTCGTCTTAGTTGCAACATAGCTAATCAAATAATAAATAATAATATACAAGTATTTTTAAAAATACATTGATTAATACATATTTTCTTTTTATAATCAATTAAGTGGTGTGATCAATCACTTTATAATGTGAATAAGTTCATTATCCAGAAAATGTCATTCAACAGTTTTAAAATAACGATTTCAAAACTTTTAAATGTATTACTTCTTTGTCGAAATCTTTCTCGAAAAAAATAATTTCATCAACCTAATCAGCATATAAGTTAGTATTTTATATTTTCAAAATCCTTTGAAATTAATTAATGGAGTTCTTTTGTATTTTTCTTCTTTTCTGCTGTGAGTATTGTCACTATGTTCAGTATAATAATCTGCCTTCGCTAGCTTCGTCAATTCTACTTTCGTTGACGCGTTTCGGAGAACCTCCATCTTCAAAAACTATATCTATACTGGTCTTATACTGGAAACAGAAACATTTTAAATATTTTAGAAATATTCCATTCAATAACACTGCAAAGTATCTTGGAATGAACTTAGATGTGAAGCTGCGATGGGCAGAGCACATAAAAAAGAAAAGGACAGAACTTGACATAAAGTATAAAAAAATGTACTGGCTGATTGGTAGGAAATCACAACTGTCAGTACACAATAAACTTGTATTATACAAACAAATACTTAAGCCCGTATGGTCCTATGGGATCCAGCTTTGGGGTTGTGCAGCTAAAACCCAAATCAAAAAAATCCAAGTCTTCCAAAATAAAGTTTTAAGGAACATTGTTGACGCCCCATGGTATTATCGTAATGACGACCTTCACAGGGACTTAAAAATTCCAACAATCAGGGAAGAAGCTAAGAGACTGACAGCAAAGCACGAGGAGAGACTCCACTCACACATCAGCACTGATATTCTGCAGCTCCTGGAAAACACTCATTTAGAGAGAAGGCTAAAAAGACAGCAACCGTTTGAACTGGTTTAGTGTAAATACTGGGACCTCTGTTGGGAGTTCTCAGTTGTGATTAATTTATTTTAGAATAATATTGTAGGTTAGTCATCTAGTGACTAGTGACAATTGTATAGTAATAATAATAAATTATTATTATAAAAAAAAAAAAAAAAAAAAAAAAAAAAAAAAAAAATATTTTAGGGTGCTGTGAATACTTTAAAATGTATTTCAGTGCAATAAAAATTTAACAAAGTAAATTTAATAAACAAGGAACGACAATTATTTTGAACACGACAATTTATTTGAACAAGACAATTATTTTGAATAAGACAATTTATTTGAACACGACAATTATTTTGAATACGACAATTTATTTGAACACGACAATTATTTTGAATAAGACAATTTATTTGAACACGACAATTATTTTGAACATGACAATTTATTTGAACACGACAATTATTTTGAACACAACAATTTATTTGAAAACAACAATTATTTGAATATTAAAACCAAAACCTCTTTATTAGCGAAATGCTGTTAGTTCCTGCAGCATTGTGTAACACTGCTTCCAGTACAATATCTAGTAAGTGTTTTTTATGGCGCGGGTTAAAATGTTTTTGTTTGGGTTTAATAAACTTGGTAAATTAATTTAAAACCTTTATATACGAAATGAATCCATCAAGAATGTATACCACATATCGAGGGACCCTTCTTCTTAACCTATGAGAGAAATTGGAAGTATTTAAATTAGACGAGTAATTATACGAACAAAAATAATTCAAACAAATGTGTAATGAAACTTCCGAAAAACAGTGAAAACATTAACCCCCCCCCCCATGTTTCGTCGGTGTTCTGAAAGCTGTTTTTTTCAACTTTAATGGTTTGGAACCATTTTAATTATTCCTATTGGTTGTCAGCTTCTTTCATGAATAAAAAATAAAAAAAGAAACAGTTTCACTAATCCTATAAAAAAAGTTTGAATTTAGTAAACATTTCAAAATGTTTTGAAAATTAATTTTTACTTTTACTTTTTTTTAAAGTAATTTAAAGTAATGTTTACTAAATAGTACTATATTTTAAAATTACAAGTAAATACAAGAATTGTACCTTAGTAAGTTAAAGCTATTCATGTATAAATAACTTATTAATAGTTATTCATTTATAAATAGTAGGATCGGAAAAGCGTAGTAGGCCTATAAAAGTATTTTTTGAAGATCGCGCAGCATACGGTTATTGTATTACATTCGATTTTCCTCTAGCTTAAGACGAGCTTTTATAATGGGTTTTGATTAATGTGTGGTTTCAAAAACTCACACACGACTTACCGTACTTCATACAGCAAGGTTTTTACACTAATTTTGGCGTAGCGGGCAGCCCCTCACTATGATATCCGTAGAGGATTGGCCGCTACAGGATTTGGCTAATTCTACCCGTACTTAATCCATTGATCCACTTCCATCTTCAAAACTTATCGAGATCAAATTAGAATCTAAATTTATCATCTCTTTCTCTTCCTATCGAAATTCCAAGCCTAGTTGGAAAAGCTAACACCAAAGGCTGCGTTTTTCATTTCTCTTTTTTAGTCTACCGTTACCTACGTTACGGAATTTATAATTTTATTTCCCTACCTACTTCTGGAATTTTGATGGCCGGAAAAGCTCTTAAAACCCTTTTAGAGAATTGGTAAAAGTGGACATGGAGAGTGAAAATACTCGTACAGGAGGTAGAAACATGAAACTGTGTCACTTAAGAATATAGAACTTACAAGAAGTGGATTGCAGTAGACAACAGAGTATTTGCCTAAACTGTAACGGGAGAAGAGATGGTGTCGAATATCTCAAATAAATAAGGCAACAGCCAATTTTAAAACTGTTAGACAATGTAGATATGCAATCATTTATCAGGAGAACATAAAAGCAAATTGAGAAGAAAAGTAGCTGTAGCAAAAGAGATTCTAATTAAATGTAAAATCAGAAGACTTGCAAACATTGGACGTGAGAAACACAACCTTTATATGTTTGACGGGAAATTGTGCTCCAAGAACGGATGGTTGTTAGCCAGAAACATCTATTTAAAGAGTTTCCTCCAGTTGGACTTAGGAGAACAGTAAGGACACTGAGTGGAAAGCAACTCAGAAGAACGTTGGATTCTTCTAAACAGGGTAGGAATTTATACCACGGATAAACAGTATGTACGGGTTTTGGCTATACGGGACTAAAAGTCACATGATACAAGATTGTGAGGCTCTTACAAGATTGTGATACAAGATCAGCAGGAGGCGAAGGGTGTTTTTCTTCCAGAGCCCTTAGGAATGAAACTGTCAATGGACTGCACAAAGTCATTGACGGGGAAGTAGTACCTATCAGGCTTCGTTGCACAATAAAGCCTTTCGCCACGATGCAAGGGTTATCAAACCCCGTAACCTTTAAAATATATCAACATTAATTTGAAGAATTCATTTAACAAAAAACATTCTAACACTTCGCAAAACTGAGAAAGAAAAAACCAACTAACATTTTCATTCCATTTTAACATTTGTATTTTTTAAAGCTAAAAGATTTTGTTATCTCGGGATCAACAATATGACTGTTAAACTAGTTATTGTCTGCCTGGCATTGATCCTTAAACATTTCACATTTGAGTATAAGTTGCAAACTTTAAGCTCTTGTAATCCTTTAATCTTCTTTAACTGGCAACATTGTATTGTAATGCTTTGTAATGCTTTGATCTTTTAATCCTGTAAAGGATACGTAAAATAATTTAAACTGTTGTTTTGATTAATGTTCCACGTGTTCAGAGACGTCATCAGGATTATATTACTTAACGAGAAAACCACTGCCTGACTCGTGGGCCAACCCCAAAATTGCGAACTAAAACACACACACACACACACACACACACACACACACACACACACACACACACACACACACACACACACACATATATATATATATATATATATATATATATATATATATATATATATATATATATATATATATATAGTGTGTGTGTGTGTGTGTGTGTAATACAAATTTCAATTTACACTGAAAAACCAAAAATGAACCCTGATCGCCGTCAAACAATTTGTTTATTTCAACGTATTTTGAAAAATTAAAATGCTAATTGATGTATTTCTTAACACCATTTACGATAGTAAAATCAGATTTAAAATCAGATTGGGTTCTTTATATATAAAGAACCCTTCAAAAAAGTGATTTAGATTAGGGGGGGTGTCAGCATCGGTGTTAATTTCATGATCCCTGGTCTGGGCTTTACCATGATGGCCGCTCTAATAGCTCATTTTACCAATGAAAATTCACTAAAAGAGTATTGTATAAATTTTACTAATACACTTGACGTGGTATAAGGCTACGTTACTGGAAATATTTTCTTGCTGCAGCTGCCCTGAAATTTTAAATGAAACAAACTACTCAATGATAATTTTTTGCACACTTTTTGATAAATAATAAGACTGGACCACAATCATTTTTTTTTTTGTTTTTGATATATTCTCGAAATGGATTTATTTCAATTATTTGATACTACTTACTGTTACTAGTTTGTGTTTAGGTATATTTTGTAAATCGATTTCTAAAATCCAACTTCTAAGTTTATTGTATATTTACTGTTTTATTGATTTTTTTTTTTTTTGCTGTTAGAAAGTTCAGTTTTTAGGTTTTCTGTCAATCATAATTTTTAAACTGATACAGATGGAACGTGCAAGTTTGTTGCGCTGCTTGTATCAACAACCCTTATTTACACAGTAACCTCTAAACAACCCCTACGAAGCACATATTACACAGCTTACTGTATATTGAAAACCCTTTCTCTAAAAGTGCGGCTTATTTCACTCTAAGGTGTAGTTACTACCCTGTAGCAGGGCTCTATATAAACGTTACACAGTATTGCTCTAGTGCCAACGAACGACTCTCAGATGGGCTGTGAAGTTCCAAATTTGGTCCGGATGCGGTTTACCAACAAAACACACAGAAATATTGATATATTTGACTAGCTTGCGAGAAAACAAAACTCACTTTTGGTAGTTGTCTTGTTGTAATTTGTACATTTTAAATAAATTCGTATAAAACATGTGTTCTAGAAATTAAGATTTGTATTCACTTCATTGTTTCGGATCGATCATGGCTTCTCCAATTCTTTATTTTCTAATGTAAATTAGCTACTGCAATAACACAAACCCAAAGTTAACAACATAGGAACACCTGATGTAAAAAATCAGCTGTTAGAAGAAGGTTTTCGCAGCACATCACTGCGTTTTTAAGAACGCTTCGCTTCCAGTAGAAAAATAGGACTGAAACTTAGTACGGTTGTTAATTAATTAGAAATATATAAAGTACGGTTTCCTTTTTCACACAAATCTGTAGAATCGATTTTAAAAGTCCATAGCAATTTTTCGGTTTTTATTTACCTTCCAAACTATTGTTCTGAGGGAAAGAGCAAGATACGTTTTGTTCCCATTCGTAACTGTTTTAGTGAAACATATTTTAAATAATTTCATCGATTCTTATAAAAACTCATGAAATATTTTTGAATTATCTAATTCATATTATATTTCTGAAAGTTTGTGTGTTTGTTTGTTTGTTTGTTTGTTTGTTTGTTTGTTTGTTTGTTTGTTTGTTTGTTTGTTTGTTTGTTTGTTATTCAATCACGCTTTAACCACTGGACCAATTAAAGTGAAATTTGGTACATATATGGTTTAAGTATCAGAGATACATATAGGCCTATTCCCGTTTTACAAAACGTCATTATACTACTTACCCAGCCCAAAATAATTATCAGTTTTTAGTTTTGTAACATCTGTTAACTGTAGTTATTTACTGGACATGTGATTTAGGTACCTGAGATAAAGATAGATTCAATCCTATTTTAAGAATCTTAATCTGTGTTTTATTTATTGCAAAATTATTGCTTTTAATGTAACATTTTCAATATTTTAGTTGAATTTTTTTTCAAAACTGACCTTAATTTGTTACTTTGTGTTGAATTTTCAATATTAAATGTAAAAAAATCCTACACAGAGTGCCAATTGTAAGGTAGTATATATATTTGTGTAATTACATTATGGTAAACATGCAGTGAAGCATATCCTTATTTTTCGATATTTTGTTACTAAAATAAGCATTTTATGCCTTATTTAATACTAAAATAGTATTATGTGCCAAAAAGCAAGAATATAAAATATGAATGCACGAGAAGTACGATAAAATCGAAAATAAAAGTGACCAACATAACCTCAAAATTTCTACCCGGCGAAAATCAGTAACGTGTAGTAAATCGGTAAAACAATAAAAATACGTCTAACACGGGTTTTGGGTGATAAGAAACCAATTTTTAAAAAAGAATACAGCATAACCAAACTGTCACGGTAGTTAGGCCTAACAAGGTGATGCGTGAAAAAACCTTTATATTTTTTTAAAAATAGCCTACTATATATCCTGACACGGTTGTTGGGCCTATCACGGTGATACGTGAAAAAACCTTTATATTTTTTTAAAGACTACTACATATCCCAACTGACACGTTTGTTGGGCCAATCATGGTGATGTGTGAAAAAAACCTTTATTTTATTTTAGAAAACTACATAACCTAATTGACACGGTATTTAGGCCTAACACGGTGATGCGTGAAAAACCTTTATATTTTTTTAAAGAATACTACATATCCTAACTGACACGGTTGTTGGGCCTATCACGGTAATGTGTGAAAAAAACTTTATTTTTTTTAAATAGTACTGAAAACCTTAACTGACACGGTTGTTAGGTCTAACATGGTAATGCGTGAAAAATACTTTATATTTTTTTAAAAGAATACTCCATAAGCTAACTAACATGGTTGTTATACCTAACACGGTGATCCATTAAAAAAACCTTTATTAATTTTTTTTTAAATAGTACTTATAACCTAATTGACACGGTTGTTGGGCCTAATAAGGTGACGCATGAAAAAAACTGTTATATTTTTTTAAAAGAGTACTCCATAACTTAACTAACACGGTTGTTAGGCCTAACACAGTGATGCGTGAAAAACCTTTATATTTTTTAAAGAATACCACATATCATAACTGACATGGTTGTTGGGCCTATCATGGCGATGTGTGTTTAACTACTGGACCAATTGATTTAAATTTGATATGAACCGGTTTACTTAAACACAATACTATTCAGAATTGAATAATAGTGACTTTTTAATAATACGTTATAACGTGTTGTTGCAGATCCTTGCGAGAACGTACAATGCGTGGAGCCAGAGATGTGCCAGCTGGACGAGGAGCGGAAGCCGGTGTGTCGCTGTGGAGAGACGTGCTCCTTGGAGTTCACGCCAGTCTGTGGATCCGACGGCAAGACCTACTCCAACGAGTGCAGCTTGCGCCAGGAGTCCTGCAGGACGAGAAAAAACCTACGTATCACTTACAGAGGCAAATGTAACTCGGGTGAGTGTGTGTGTGTGTGTGTGTGTGTGTGTGTGTGTGTGTGTGTGTGTGTGTGTGTGTGTGTGTGTATGTGTTAGTCCAATCAACTCTGCACGTCTTCTCTTTGTATACACGAAATCTCACTCAAAATTTATCCACTAATTTTTCTCACTATACGAAGTACGAGTATAAAGAAAGTTTGGTGAAAGTGAATAAAATAGAACTTTTTGAGATGTTGATGTATATTTTCATTTCCAAGACTTTTGAGTTCAAAGAGTGGTTTTTACTTTTGTCTGCTTGTGGGCATGTGTTTATTCAGCAACCAAGTTCGACGTCAATAAAACAGCTATCACTTTGGGCGCAGATTTTTATAATAAACACCGCGTTGGGCGTTAATTATTATAATAAAAATTTAATTAATTATTGCAAAAGTTGTTAATATTTAAAAACGTATGGAAATATTTTAAGGTTTTATAATAAAGTTTTCAGTATCATACAAACAATTCTTTTAATTACAAATTAATTTTTCATGGTTCTTTGATAATAATCGTGTCTTCCATTAACTAAACTTTGAGCAAAACCTACTTAACCAATTTTTGTTTTTTTTTTCTTTTGATCAAAACGTTTTGTGAAATAAATTAGAATGAGAAAGTTTGTGTAATTTTAATGAACAATTTATTTGCTCTAGAGCGTACAAATTATACTAAATAACGCAATTTTTAGCGTTAAAATTTCGTTATAAATTCTTCCGATGTCCATCAGTAACCAGTATAACGAACGCAAGTATCTCAAATTATAACTATCCGATTTATATCAAATTTATATTTTATTTGTAGTATTGTCGTATAAATTTGAACCTAATTTTTATAGAGTTGAACGTATAGTAGGTTTAACATTGTCTAAAAATTATACAGAAACTGTAAATTATTTGTTTTTGTGATGGGTCAGTGTTTACCTAAACATCTGATTTCATAACACAGCTGTTCCTTCAATAATACTATTTCAACTGAGATTATTTATACTGTTTACGATTAATATAAATAATAACGCCTAAAAGTTAACGACCACAAAATGTAGCCTAGAAATCGTGATCCCCGGTTTGAAAAATTACAAATTTGGGAATGTTTTAATAATACGTTTTGCAGTTTAAATGTCAATAGTTTTTAACTATTTTAAATAGTTTGTAATTTACAATGAGTAAGTCGGATAGTCATACAAATCAAATATCTCCAAGATATAAATTTGCTTTTATCGGTTCGCGCTTCTATTCCCTTCTCGTTTCCTTCGATGAACTCAATTTTGTTTGCCCTAGTCTTACCTCAAAAAAAGAGAAACAATTTATTAAACTGTCTTATTTTCAATTACGTTGATAAAGCAATCCAATTTTCTGCAGTTGCTTTTTTATCTAAACTGAACACTCCACTGTCCCCTTCTCAAATTAGAAATAGTCTGACGCTATAAGAAATAGGAAAGGTTCAAATTACTTATAGTTTTAATTTAGTTTTTAATGCGAGTTAGTGAACTTTTAGTGTTAGTTGGTGATATAATTCATGCAGTTTGTCTTACTGTCCAAACACAAAATTGGGTCACGTACGATAAAATCAATCCGGAAAACGTGAATTGCCGAATATCATTTCGAAAATGAGCTCGTAACAATTCTCGAACAAAAGCTAAACAAAATTTAGATACCTAATGGTACTTACCTTGTTACATTTTTCTGAAAATATTTACTTTTAAAAATGAAACTTTATTGTAATAAAAAATAGATTATTGTGAGTTTTTGAGCTTTACAGAAAATGTTTAAGTATTTAAAAAAACAAGAATTAAAAATAACATTTAATTTCACCTTTGCACAAAAATCTATTTTAGTAATAGCTTGGAAAAGTTCGACTAACTCGACAGTGGAAAAATGAAAAATACATTTTCGTATTTTCAATGTAACTAGAAAAACTAATTTACACGGATTTTAAAGCTGATTACTACAGTGAAATCATATTTTCAAAAAAATGTAACGAAGACATGTTGAAATGCAATACTTTTGTAATACATTAAATTAGTGTGATTAACAAAAATCAATATGGGTTTACGATAGGTAGAAATTCCGTAAATGTTATATTACATAGGATGTTTATAATTCAATTCATTCTAAAGTCTTCCTATATTTTTGTTGACATTGTTGAAGCATTTATTCTTGTGAGACATTATTTACAGTAGGCCTACTTCTTTGCAAGTTAGAGTCGTGTGGGATTCGAGGCATAGCTCTGCAGAGGTTTCAAAGCTTCCTTCAAGGGAGAATGCAATAAGTGCACGTTGCAGGTCACTAGTGACTATGTAGTACTTAGCAGAAACTTTCCATAAGGTTTTGTATTGTCAGCGTTTTTAATATCTATAAACGATCTTCTAACGAAAAATTTTAAAGGAAATATTCGTGTGTTTGCTAATGGTATTTCCTTGCAATATATTGAGACCCCATGGGAAAGTCTTTGTATTCGCTATGACTTGATATTGTCAAAATGGCGTCATACTAATGAGATTTTAATGTTCAAAAGACGAATATCATTAATTTTGATTTGAAATTACAGTTTTGCTGAGTGATATCTATCTTGGTAAAAGCTGTAAAAGTTACAATTCCGTCTGTAGGAACAAAATTCAAAGTAGCAAATTAAATTTGTATATATTTATCTAGATTCTAAAATTAATTGTGTTATTATATTAAATAGTTACAAGAAAATAGTTCTAAAATTAGATTTTTTAATTTTTTTGCGTAAAATATTTTTTTAAAAACGAATTCTGGTGAGTCGTTCTTTTCATATTGGGTCTCGAATTACGCTAAACATTTGATTAGAGGGACATGCACAGAAAAATGAAAAATTCAATAAGAATATTGCATTAAGAAGGTAAAGGAAGGCTGTTAAGTAACTTCGAAAATTTAGAAATATATAAGTTAAAATGAAAGGGGGAGAAATAAAATAAACGACCAAGTACATTCACAAGCTGATGTTATTTTTCAAAGAATGAAAATGTTTACCAATTAAAAGGATTAAGTAAACTGTAAAGATAAAACACTGGGAGCTTCAATTAGAAGCAAGCACATTAATAAATAGAGACCGGACTAGACAGTAGAAGTAGGGAGGAAAAGGATTAAGATAGTATAAAAGAATTAACTTAGATTTATGAGTACAGTAAACAAATTTGAAAATTAAAGTAGTCCAAAACGTGTCAATAATTATCAGATATGTGCCTCTCAAACATTTTTTTATTTGTAAAGTGTTAAGATTTTTTTAATTACGCTTCTAGAAGTAATACTACAAAGCAAATCGAAATATCAAAAATGTATCGCAGTATATTTAAAAACTCTTTTATTTACCTCGGGCCAAACATGTTTCAACATGTTACCAAATAATATATGAATTATGAAAAGCCCAACACCTTTCTTATTACAGTAGAAATGTGTGGAGTAAAAATGTGGCTTTTCATTGTAGAAGACACCATTACTAAAAATTAAAGTATAGATTTCTTGCGTCTTTTTTTTCGGTGTTTAACGTCTGACACTTGGGCTAATGCAGACGATGGGATGATTTATAGCGTATGAAAATGCCAAGTCCTCGCCGGGAATCGAACCCAGGTCCTCGGCGTGAAAGCCTAGTACGCTATCCACTAGGCCACCGAGGCGGCTCACCCTTCTTGAGTTTCAAACAGATTGTTCATTATACTGATGTTTGAATGTGTGTGTGTGTGTGTGTGTGTGTGTGTGTGTGAGGGGTGTTTTATTTCCAAAGTTTATTTGTTATTTCTTATGTAGTGTGCTGTGTTGTGTGTTGTCATAGTGTGTGTGTGTTTGGTGTGTGTGTGTGTGTGTGTGTTTGTTTCCTTTATTTGTTATTTCTTAAGGGTTGGATGGCATTTTTGGGCTGAAATCTTTGTGTACAGAACTGAAGTAGGCTATAAACTGACTGATAATTTTTTAACTAGAGTTTTTGGGAAGTGATTTGATTTTAGAAATTTGTTTAACGTTTTTATATACCATTTATTTCAATTTAAAAGAAAGCCGAAAAAACCGACGGAGGGTAATGTTTATTATTAGTTACTTTTTACTAACTTTTATTGTTTTTCTTTACTCCAAAGAGCAAAACGTTTTATTTAAAATTCGGTACACTGAATTAAGAACAAAAGTTAGACACAACCCATGGTATTTTCTTTTTGTATTTCTGACTTTTCGAGACTTTTGCAAAACTCATGATTTTAACGATTTGTTTAATTTTATTATGCGATATGTCATTTTGTTGCGATATATTGCCCCAAGGAAGATTAAATTTATTGCGATAAATGTAAAATAAATTACAATTTTTAGCCATTTATTTATTTTGACATCATTGATGTTTACTTTGCAAGGATTTGCATATTTACTTTACATGAGAAATTTATTACACTAGATTAATACTCGTAAGTCACTAATCGTGGTATTTTTCATGCGCGTTATCAGTTTATAATAAATCATTTATTATCTTGACAGTTCTAATGAAGACATCATTCCAAAATTGCTGCCGTTATTTGTGAACTTTGCTATTTGCCTTTTTTCAGTTTTTTTTTAGGTTTATAATTAGTTCGACACACGATCCCACGATATGGTGTTAAAAAAACTACTTCAGTTTTTTTAACACGCATAAATGGGATATTTAGCCGCATTTCAATTTAAATACACATACGGTAATTTATAAGCAAAGGATTCACCATTTTTATAAAGCTGCTTTATATCCGCCTATATAACACTACTTACAAAGGTTGGTACTTATTAAGGAATACGAGTTATGCAAGTAACAACTGAGTTAAACATCCAACAATCTAGTCGAGTTAGTCGAAAGTTCCTTTTTTAAAAAAATATATGTTTTTCATTATTAATAACATGTATTTAATTTATCATTTTCATCATTAAAAACATGTTTCCATTTTCGAGCTGTAGTCATTTTGAGGTTATGTTTTTCACTTTTATTTTCACGTTTTTGTAACTTCCCGTTGTTTATATTTTGTTATATTAGTTTTACCTTTCTATTTTATTTTTTGCACTAACACATATATATGGTTATTGTATTTGTATTGCAAAGTATTTGCATGCAAAGATGTTCGTTATAAATTTTTATTAAATTTGATTACGTTTCAGAAATTTTTTCCACTACGTCAGAGAGACAGTTGTTTATTATTGCAAGTTACTCACAGATTAGTAATAGCTTTGGAATGTGATGTTACAAGTGTTTGTAATTTGAATTCAACAACCTAACCGTGTTCGTGTTATGTTCAAATTAGGGCAGAACATTACAAAATAACAATAAAAACAACAAAATTAACGCATCAGTGTTTAACAAAAATATTTATGTGCATTAGGACCACATTGCCGCAGCTGTGAGATACATACTTGTTTAAAAATAATTATAGAGAAATTATTTAAATTTGTGCCGTTACAAAGAAAAAAAACAAACCATTATGAAGCGGGGTAAATGAGACTTGGGGTTGCGGGTGGGGGCGAAATTTGCTAATGTAATTAGCAGGCACAACGGGTAAGGGCAGGGGTAATTTTATAATCCACTTCCTTGTCTGAAAACAAAACTTTTATTCGATTCCAAGGAGGAAAGTTTGAAATAAGAAAGTACAGCTTCAAGTTGTAAACTTTATTTCTTCTCATTTAAAAACTAGGTAGCCTCTTAACAAATATTTATAAATAATGTTCATGGCCTTAGCAACTGAACGATTGCAATGAGCTGCACTACTGAGTAAATGATATAGCAAAGGTATAATCAATCTTGAGATTTTGGTTTGTATATGATATCTGTTTGCAGGTGTGTTGAATCTAAAACAGAGGTTTGACTTAGGTTTCTGCCTCCACACTTTTTACAAACACTAAAAAGTGACAGATTTCGGGTAAAACGTGTTATGCTTGTTTCGTTTTCCCATACCTCGGAACTATTTTTTAATTTTGTTATCCTTTAAGCCATTTTTTGGTTAACAAAAACTTCGTGTTTTCTAAAGGTCATATTTGAATGTTTTGATCATTTTTTTTCTCATACGCTTTCAAACATTTCTCCAACAAAAAATATAGGTCATTCCTTGGTAAATAAGCTAAATTTCTCAAAAATTAGGTCGTCAAAATTTTGGTCATATCAGAATATTCATAGCTCAACTCAGAGAAACGTATTTAAAACTTTTTAGAAAATAATGGTTGAGGATAAATTTTAAAAAAACTGAAATCGATCCCTAACTTCTGGTATACAGAAAATTTGATACACCAAACTTGGTTATGAATCTTTGTGTACAAAGCTGAAATAGGCTACAATTTGACTGATACGTTCTGGGGAAGTAATTTAATTTTAGAAATTTTTTAAAACATTTTTATATCATTTATTTCAATTTAAAAGAAAGACGATTTTTTTTAACGTCCGACTATTGTGTACACTTGGGCTAATGCAGACGATGGGATAATTTATAGCGTATGAAGCCGCCTCGGTAGCCTAGTTGATAGCGTACTGGGCTTTCACCTCGAGGACCCGGGTTCGATTCCCGGCCAGGGCTTGGCATTTTCATACGCTATAAATCATCTCATCTTCTGCATTAGCTAAGTGTGCACAATAGTCAAACGTTAAACACTTAAAAAAAATCACTATTTTTCAATTTACAAAAGAAAGATTAAAAAACCAACGGAGGGTAATGTTTATTATTCAATTATTTTTTATATTAACTTTATTGTTTTTGTTTACTCCAAAGAGTAAAACTTTTTATTTAAAATACGGTACACTGAATTAAGAACAAAAATTAGTTCATTTAAACCCCTAAATTTATAAATAGCATATATACTCACACACTTGTCATGTTAACCTTTTTTACTGTGCTTCCAAATTTTTAAAAGCCAATTTTCTTGTGAAACGAAATTTTCTGTAAAACGATTTACAGTCCTTCTAATGGCCAAAACATTCCAATGAGGCAGAGTTTGGTTCTTATTATAATAGATACAATAACTCCCCCCCTCCCAAAGAAAATTGGCTCCAATGTCGAGTTACCCTCCCACACCCCGACATGTCAAGAAGCGTAATATTTTTGTGTTTGTTTAAAAGAACTTCAGCTCTGTTCATCCCGTCGTGAATGATTAAACCAGCAAGGCTGGCAGGCACGGCTGTAACATTAGGCTAATCCAAGCTTACGACTCGTTCGCTACTCTCGAGCAATGGGAACTGAAACAGGAATATTTTATCACTTTGCGTACGCTACTCTGAAGTTGGTTTTTATTATTCACTTTTTGATTTAAAATTAATTAACTCTCTTTTAATGTGTGATTCATAGTGAATTAATGTCTTAAGAGCAAGGTATTTCTATATGTTCTGTCCGTCGGTAACTCACCTGTAGCGTCTAAACGATAAGTCGAATGATTAATAAACGTTTTGTAAATATTCAGGAGAATAAATAAATTAATCGTAACGTTACTCAATGTTCCTGTGTTGGATTTATATTATTAAAAATGGTCTGAGAAAATTCACGGCCAAATGTGACACAATTGATTTATCTAGGCCTACATTTTTCTGAAAACAGGAACTAAGAAGTAATTTTTAAATTTTAATGTAATATATTTATTATGTATCGATATACTTTATGTATATTTACTAAGGAGGGGGAAAGTTTAACTTGATAAACCATTTGAGTTACAAAAAACTCTATATATCCATTTGTGTAGAAATTTTGAATTTAAGCTCAGAAAGTGTTGCCCATTTTTCTACCCTTTTTGATTTTACAAGCCGCCACTGGATTTAAAAATATCACACTAAACTCTAGGCGTGTAGAAATCTAAATGTTTCTGGAAGACAGATCAACACTAAATGATCCAATAAGTAAAATTCAATCAATAAGTGATCAAAAATAAAGTATTCAACAATTTTATTATACACGTTGATAATTGTTTACTATAAAAATGTTTGATTCAACTAACATTATACGTATTTTAACTCCTTCAACACACAAAAAACAAGTTAATAATTTTAAAATACTCAGTATTATGTTGATAGCCTCAATAATTTTATTAGTGGAAAAATCCCATAGAAAATAGTCAAACGGAATCAAACAAAAACTGTTACGGCACTTGTAGCCTACTATCCACAAATGAAACTACCATCTACATTAAGTTCGATAATACCCAATACTGTAGTTTTAAATTGAAATATATAATTAAAACAGAAATAAGTTAGACTTGCTTAACAAGTTTTAGCGTTGCACTATACAAATTGTTTGTTCCAGGTGTGAACCCTTGCAACAGCGTTTTGTGCTCTCACGGGGAAGAGTGCGTCATTACTAAGTTCGGCATCGCTCAGTGCGAGTGTCCAGGGGAGTGCCAGAGCGTGGTGCGTCCTGTCTGTGGATCCAATGGGGACACATACGACAGCGTGTGTCATCTGGAAAGAGCAGCGTGTCTGCAGAAAACTGACATCAAGGTGGCATACACCGGGGAATGTGGTCAGTTGATGGCAATCAAATCGAAGGTCACTGAAAACGGTTTTCTTTGAAAACTGTGATACACTAAGCTGCACTGTAACCGTTGTTCTCATTACTAATGTCATTGTACTCCGGTTTCCATTTGTTATCGTTGGTTGCTGGATACCACAGATTCTCATTATTTTGGAATCAAGGATCTAACAAAGAATATATAGAAATCTTTTTCCACTTCCTGCTCACAGGAATAGATAGGAATGGTTGCAACAGCCTTTTTGGCCAACAGGTCAGCCTCTTTTGTTCCTCTCAACTCTTAAAGTTGCCAAGTACAACATGTTGTCCGAACATATGACTGAAAGAGAAAGGCGAGAATTTCATACCAATCTGGATCCAACAGGAGTCGAGGAGCTAAGGCTGTAATAATAGCTCATTAACAAGAATATCTGTAATTTTTAGGACATTTTTATTCCTGGATGTTCTACTGTTTAAACTGCATAATCCCCACCTTGGAATATTGTGCAATATTTTTCTAAACTGTCTCCACAAAAATAGTTCTAGTAGTGTGGCTGTATCTGCTATACCTAAACTACACATTAGTCTGTATGCCTTACAAGTTGACCTGATTATTCAGCTATTTTGCATAACTTCCAGTCTTCTCAAGAAGTTAGCCTACTGCGACACACACACACACACACACACACACACACACACACACACACACACACACACACAGAGGCTTAGTAGGCCTGTGTCTAGCACTAAGTTCTTTAAAACTCTTAACAATATTGTAGTAGTGCATCTCAAGAATGCTTCCCCATCTCTATTAGTCGGTAGTTAGCAAAATCTCTAAGCAACAGTAGTGGACTTTTTAAAAGCTACACTGACTGGCACACATCTATCTGATGAAACTCACCAATTTGTAAAGGAACAAGTGAATTGTATAGTCCCTACAAGTAAACTTACAAACTCTTGCTAAACCATAATAGAAATGTAATAAAATTACCATTTAATCTGTTTAAAACGTCATAATGTCTAAACTGTGTAAAATTATGCAAGTTTGTTGTCGAATTCTCTTAACATTTGGAGATATGCGCAGAAAGTTTGGCATTTCAAAAGTTTAAATCCACATCTAACCTTTTATCAATAATCACTTGAGAATTTCAAAAAGCGTTCTGTATTCACTGTTGGGAAATTCATGATTATTCAGCTTCAGAAAACTTTCTGCAACATTCCTGATTAAATTCAAATTCAAACTTTTTTCAAATATTTTTTCATTCTTTCATTTTACCGTCTCAATATTTGCGTTGAAAAAGTTTATAGGGCTAAAAGCACTATATGAAGTTTTAGTATAACATTTTGAAACCACAAGAAATATAGTAAAATGCACATAATTTATTTTAGTAGTTACATGAATTTAAATGTGAAGACAATGTGATGTAAGGAAGAGCTTAAGTTATAAAATTATTACTATGATATATTTTGATACTATGATATATTTGTATATTCAATAGAGTGAAAAAAATAAACATGCCACAAATTATAAAAACCTTATGGATTCACTTGCAACACAAATTTTTATAGTGTTATTTGGTAAAAAGTCCTTCTTCGTCAAGTTGTAATAAAACTTAAATTGCTATTTTTCTCTTTCTACTACCAATAAATTAAAATTGTACAACAAATACTCTTGACTCAGCATAATTCATACAGTTATAACCTTCTTAAACTTACAGAACCATTTTTTATTGAAATTAATTTTTTTAAAATGTGGAGTATTACAGAACGAGAACACATGAAATTTGGTTATCAAACTTCTGTTAAATACTGTATTTCATACAACAGTTCTAATAGTGCAATTGTTCTAATAGTTCAATATAGTTCTAATAGTTCAATAGTTCAAAAGAAGATTGAACTTAATGTAATGAAGACGTAACGTTTTCCGTAACTCACAACAATGTAACAGAAATCTGCTCCATAATCTTTTCCTTTACTTGAATGTGTTTCTATAATGGGCATATATCAAATACCACTTGAAGACATACAAATCTCAGTCAATGTTTCAGTAAATTTCCCTTATGTCCGCATATCCTCCAAAGTCATCATCAGCACCTAGTGGATGCAAGAAAGTTAGTAAATAAAGTTATTATCTATATAAAACCATTGCAGGTGCTAGTGGACCTTGCAGTAACCATGTGTGCGAACAGGGAGCAGTGTGTGTGGAGAAAGCAGGTTTGCCAACCTGTGAGTGCCCTCAGTGCTCGGCCGAGTTCAACCCAGTTTGTGGTTCAGATGGAATTTCCTACGGCAATGAATGCAAACTTCGCCTCGAGGCTTGCCAGCACATGCGTGACATTACTGTCCTCTACAACGGACTTTGCAGTAAGTGTGTTCTTACAAGAATATTTTTCAAACCAATATGGTGTAAACAGATTATTAAATGGATAAAAATAAAAATCTTGTTTTTACTTTGGGTAACAATATATATATATATATATATATATATATATATATATATATATATATATATATATATCTGGACCCTATAGATCAATCAAATTTAATCATTCATTAACAAATAAAATGATTATTACAAATCGGTAATAATTATTACATATTTCAAGTTTTTGTTTCTTTATATATATATATATATATATACAAATTCTAAAAAATATGAGTTGTAACATTTTTGCTTACATTTTGGTTCAAGCAAATAAATATAGAATAAGTTTAATAACGTTTGACCATTTAGATCATCTTCAATCTTTATAAAGTAAAAGTAACTTTAATTGGTAGTATAAATATTGGTAATTTATAATAATATACTACTTTATGAGAGTAAGCCCTTGATTTGTGTGTGTGTGTGTGTGTGTGTGTGTGTGTGTTTTTGTGATGCCAAAAAAAGGTGGAAACAATCTTTTATAGACTACCTGGGGTAGGGTACACACTACCCCAGAGTGTGGGACTCAAATTAAGTTCATACTCAAGTTAAGATATTTTGTTACCTACTAAAAAAACCACCAAAAGCATTCCTCTTCTTTAAACCCCCCCCCACGAAACCACCGCCAGGCATTACTTCATGGGAATGTTTGTGTGTGTGTTGTGCATGTGTGTGTGTGTGTATGTGTGTGTGTGTGTGTGTGTGTGTGTGTGTGTGTGTATGGCTCAGTGATCGATGTGGCTAAATCACCAGTCAATCTGCTGCACATTTCAAGTTCTTAGTTTGAGCTGCAGTTACTTCCTTTGCTTTACCCTTACCATTGATTACAAACATACTAGAATGATAACCCTTATGAGAGTTGTGAGCATCACTGCTCGTGGAATGTTCTGACAACTACAGTTAAATAGATAATAGTACTGTCTTATTTACACAAACATCTCCACCTCTCCCCATCCTTGCAGCTTGCAGTGTTCCTAGTGACAGTCCATCCAATTACTTGGACTTTAGCTTCTGAGATTGAGCATAATTTTTATGATGGATGTACTTCTAGTATGTTTATATTCAATGCTTTTAACGTTACTGCTGATTCCTTACCCTCATTAGTTTAACTGGCATAGAACATAGATGTCAAGAAAAAAAAAGTGTTATGGATTATTTACGTGGTTGTACAGGAAATAGTTTGGAATTATTTCTACTCAGGATAAATAATTATTTCAATTTAGAGCAGGTAATTAATTATACTTGTTTTAAACTTGTTTAAAATATCCTTTTAAAAAACTTTCTTGCAAAAAGTTGTCATGTAGATTAAAAATGCAATTTCTTTGTTTTTACTTTTTCCATCACAGTTTTTGAAATTTGAATATTTAAAATATATACATTAGAGTATAACTTTTTATACATAATTATTTATGAAACAAAATTTCACTGAACTGACAAAAGTTAACATAAATTTTGTATCTGGCACAAGTCAGAAATTTTTTGGCAGTTAAAAATAGAGTTAAAGTTAGAATTCAAGTAAACATCAACAAATTTATAAATCTAAAATTGGTCAGCATATAACTACGTGGCAGCAGTTCAAAAATTGTTGTTTTTGTAGCATTCATACTTTATACCAGTTATACTAATTGGCGGTAATGTCAAGGGAAAACATTACAGCATTAAATCCAGTCTCAAACCTGTAACTTTAAGATGAGCAAGTTCAAAGACCCAGAAAACTGACTGGTGCTTTAATCACCTTGGATACGCTGGACCTGAAAAGAAAATTTGGGTTTTTTTATTATTTAAATGTATATTGTAATTTTCCAGATGGATGCGAAAATAAAAAATGTGAATTTTTCTCTGTGTGTGAAAGTGACAGCCAAGGAGAAACTCATTGTGTTTGTCCAAAGTCCTGCCCTGATGTAAGTAATAGCAATTATTAGCAATTTCTTGGTAATAAAAAAAATAAGTAGAAAACTTTGAATTAAAGCAATCTGTTTCATTCTCATGATTTTGCATTTATATTAAACAATGTTTTAAAAATGTTTTTAGTTAATCTTACATAAATTTGCAAAAACCAAATTTGTTTAGGTGGGCACAGCTGTGTGTGGAAGTGATCGGGTAACTTACAAGAATGACTGCGAGCTACGAAAAAACGCTTGTGAGAAAAAATTGCTATTGCAAGTATCTTACAAAGGAGACTGTGGTAGGTTGATACAATTATGTGTATTCAGTAATATACAATATATTTTTTAAAACAATGTCTTGAATTTTGCCAAGTACACATTTTTTAAAAAAACATCTTTTATATTTCTGGAAAATTTTGAGATATTTAGCATACACAGCACTCTTATATTTTTTTTATATTAAAACCATCCATTTGTTTTGTTTTGTTAAAAACTAAAATTTTTATTATAGAGTTTTCAAAATATTACATTTTTACATACATGGTAAACTTTTCACAAGCAACATTTATATAAAATATTTATTTATGGTTTAAATTTGTGCAAAGAAACTTATTAGCAAATTTCCGTTAAAAATAAGCTGTTTGAGCTCCATCGTGGTAAGAACCAGGACCATAATAATCACTGTTCCTAACCTCTAAAACATTTGAGGGATTATTAACTATTATATATATATATATATATATATATATATATATATATATATATATATATATTTGTATGTTAGCAACACTAGCATTTACAATTTTGACCTAATTTACTTGTAGTTACCACTTAGTACAAAAATTGATTGATATGTTAATTACACAGTAAATCAGTAAATCCTAATGAAGTATTTCAAAATCTTCATAACTTTAAATCTTGTTTGTTTTGGAAATTTTATTTCCACCATTGTTATCAGCATTAAAATTTGCATAAATCAACATTTTAAATTTTAAAACACTCAAGCCCAAACCTAGAAAAAACATAGTGGTTACAAATTCATACATCTATCAATGAGATTGAGAGCTTTATGTCAGATTAAGTGAGTGACATTTCTCATTGTAGTTAATTGAATTTTTGAATTTCAAGTTTAATTTCCATAATAAATTAAAGAAATTTTCATAACTAGTCTGTAACAACAAAACTGAAAAACTAATTTCTATGATTTTGTTTAAATTTTCAACTTAATATACTTATGATAAAAAACCATAATGTGTAAATACTATTTACAAAACATATTTAACAAAAGTCAAATCATAATTATTCTTTCAACAGACAATATTAATTTTGACATTAAGTATTTTCTACAGTCATTAAAAGCACAAATATTAATTAGGTTGGGTACTGCCATTTTTTCAAAACAGTATATACCTACTACTTCGCTAACCCAGCCACTACAGAGAGCCATAAATTTTCACTTATGACAACTATCCACTGTTCTTCTATTGGACATAACTGAATATAATTCTCGAATACCAGCTGATCTAGAGTTTAAAAAAACTTTGTAATGTTAAGTTAAACACTGTGCAGCTGTTTGCATTTTACAGTTTCACTTACAAATAAATTAAAGTTTCTTTGTCCCTAGACCTCTGCCAAGGTGTAAAGTGCAAGCAGGGTGCACGGTGTGAGGCAGGAGTATGCGTGTGTCCCACCGAGTGTACACCCAGTATGGATATACCTGAGGAACCTGTGTGTGCATCCAACATGGCAACGTATCCTAGTGAGTGCGAGATGCAGAAGCAAGCATGTCTGATTGACCCACCACTCTCGCTCACTGTCTTGTTCTACGGTGATTGTAAAGAAAGATTTGGGCCAGGATTAATGAGTGAGTAACTAACACATAAACAGGTATAAGTTGTACAGGTTAAGTTAGCAAAATAAATGATTAGACACTAATGAAAACTACAAGTAAATTAATTGTTTTAAAATAAACAAACTAACATTTTTACATACAAAATATTTGGGCTTTGATCAGATTGGCATCAATTAGGGTTTTGACCTACAAGACTAAATATTTAAAAAGTAATAGCATTTATTTCATTCATTCAAAAACTTTCAAAAATATTAATCATTTACAAAATTAATGTCTGCTATTTTTTTACTTCTAGAAACCTATCTAGAATAACGATTAATCATAACAAATCATAATCAATACTAATGCAAAAATTAACCTTGACTGCCTGCCATATTGTAGTTAGTTTTCATTAATAATAACCATGACTTACTTTCACAATGTAATTTAGGAAATACAAAGCAAAGTACAGGAAATATACTTCACAGAAATAATTATGAAATATAAACGTTCTGCTTTCATAAGACTGTTTTCTATTTTAACTAACATACTAACATTTCCATAGCAACTCCACTAACACCTGGCTCTATCCCACAACCTCCTGCTCGCACAACAGATGCTACTCGCCATGGCAGTGATGCCTGTAAAGATATACGTTGTGATTACGATGCTACTTGCGAAGTAGGTCCAGATAATTTTCCACGATGTTCGTGCTTGTTTGACTGCTCAAATGAGGAAACGAAACTTATCTGTGGCTCAGATCTAAGGATATATCAGTCTATGTGTGCTATGAAGATGGAAGGCTGTGAGCGGGGAATTGAATTAAGGTTACGACCACTCGATCTTTGCCAAGGTTTGAACTTAATATTAGCTTCTCTTTTTCTGTAACTTTAATTTTTCCATAAAGTTTCAGTTATAGTTCTCTGCATTTTTTTAAAAAAAAAAGTATACATTATTGTTTAAAGCCTACAAATTGAATATTTTGGCCAACATTTCTCCAATTTAATATTTTAATGTTTTATTTTGTATCATATTTTATTAATAAAAAAAAATTATCTTCTAAACCTATAGCAAATAATAGAATTTTTTTAATTAAACTTATAAGAGAAGAATATACACATCACAAATTATTACTGACCTTCTATAGTAACCAAAAAGAATAGTGAAAAATTGTCTAACTAAACAAAAAAATGAAATTGTTCTGATATATGGTTTGGATCCATGTTTATGAACCAGAAGTGTGGATTGTTGATTCAAAAACTCTTCAATCTCTATAATTTATTTTAGTGCAAAGGTTTACAGGTGTATATATTTATATTCTTAATTAGAAGTGAGTTAAATTATTTAGATCTCTTTTTACAATTACCACAGTTACTTTAATTGATTGTTGTTTTGAAAAGTAACCAGAGTACTAAAATAATCCACCAATGATTGTTAGGTTTTTTCAGAGACATAGTTTGTTATTTTTAATGATTTTTTTTGCAATAGCCTACATAAAAAAACTTTTTAAAGAATGTACTATAACTTTAACATCATTGTTGCAATAGGTATGCAGGTTAAACCTTGCAATGGGGAGGCTCCAGTTGTTGACCCTGCAAGTGGTAAAGAGCTGGACTGTGGCAATGGCCCACATCGCCAAGATTGTCCATCTGATAGCTATTGTCACCAAACACCTCAATTTGCAAGGTGCTGTAGAAAAGGTAAATTTTAAACTTTTCCCTTAAATTTATGCTGAAAATAATAAGTACATATTATTTTTATAATTATAGGCTATTGTGATTTCGAAACCTTCTGTTTCATCTTCAGTTCATAATACATAATGTCACATCCCTCTGTCGAAGTTGTCACAGATTTAAACAAAGCATTGAAAACATGTTACAAACACTAAACACAATTACAGATTAAAATACACACGATAAAATTTGATTTGGCCAAACCTTACGTGCAACTCGTATGCCATTACATTCCAGACTGCTATTATTTTTACAGTAGCTATATAACACATTACTGAAAAAATTAAATGTTCTAATTCAAATATCAGTTGGTTTTCTTGGTTAAGAAAAAGCACTGTACTACTAAATAATTTATTCAAATAAAAATCCTAATTTTCAAATACACAGTATAAATTTTACTTTAAAATATAATTGGTCTTAATTTGTAGAAACTGGAGTGTACCTAAAAAGCTGTGAAGACTCTTGGTTTGGTTGTTGTCCTGATAACAAAACCCCAGCACAAGGACCTGACAATGCAGGATGCCCTTCGATGTGTGGTTGCAACAAGCTAGGTAAGTGATGCTTACATTAAACAAATTGTGTTTCTAATTAAACCATAAATGTTCTTTCATTTTATCATTAAAAAAATGTTTAACTAAGAAAGAAATTTAATGAGTTTGCGAGGAAATATATTTTTTGAATATTCTGAGGATAGTTTACTTCAGAACCTGATTTCATACTAAACCTTTGTTAGTCATCTTAATATAAAGTATTTTTAAATTTTTTTGGAATAACATTAAAGCATAGGCTTTAATGTTTTTGACCAAATTGCTATAAATTGAAAACACTTTTTCAGGTTCTTATTCTGACACATGTGATCCTGACACAGAGAAATGTCAGTGTAAGCCAGGAGTCGGTGGGGACAAATGTGACAGGTGCGAGCCTGGGTTTTGGGGACTGCCAAAAATAACAAGTGGTCATCAAGGTTGTCTGCGTAAGTAAAATAGGTTCCATATAATGTGTATAAGCTTTATATATTTGAAGTTCTTATGTTGAAAGACTTAAAATACAAGTACTCTATTAAGATTTTAATAAAAAATTATTGTTTGCTTTCAGCATGTGGATGTTCATTGTTTGGATCAGTGCGAGAAGACTGTGAACAGATGACTGGTCGCTGTGTTTGCAAGCCAGGTGTGCAAGGCCAGAAATGTACAGTGTGTGCTGGTCCTAAACAAATTTTGGGCCCTAATGGTTGTGCATCAGGTATACTGGAACCTTGTTTGTTTTTAACCACTTAAATTTAAAATAAACACTATTATAACAAAATTAATTTTAAATTGTAATTAACTTCATACAAACAATTTAACTTTGTTTTATGCTATCAAAAATCTCTTTAAGAGTGTATATCATAAGCACATTCACTTTGTTTACTCATTTAATTTTAGCAATTTACTTGATTATTTGATTAGAATCTTTTTTTCTATTTTCATCTTTTTTTACATTGGATCAATTTGCCATTATTTTAATACTCTTAACAAACTAACTTCTTCAGCTTTACTTTATCAGTAAATGATTTTTTCACAAATGTTTTTAAATATTAAAAAGTTACTATACTGGTATCCTTCAAATGTTATTGCTTTCTAACAACTTGTCTTAGTATAGTTTGCTAATATGTTCATACGTTTAAGACAGTATAAAGTGACTGGTGCTTTTTTTTAGCTGATGTTACAGACATTTTTAGAAATTCAAAGCTATGTACAACATATAGCTCTTTCCTAAATACAGATTCCTGTTTGTGTCCCATTTTTGTTCTTGTCATATTCATGTATAATTTGTACCTTGTAGCCAAAACTAAAATCTTTACTAAAACATTTTGTTTAAATTATCTGAAATGATAAAAGCTATAGTTCATTATTAAAATCTTAACTAAATATTCTCTTTATTTGTTTCATTCAACTTTGGGGTATACTAAATCAATCACTTTTCAATGTTCTGTGCCTTCCTCATAGCCCAGTATTGCTTCATTCCTTGTGATCATGCTTTTCTTAACTAAATATTATTACATAGAAATTATACAGCAATGGAATAAACAGTTAAAAATAAATAAATAAACAAAACTAACATTTATAAAGGAAGGGATTTAATTATATATTAAAGACCACTATGAAGAAATATAAATTTACATGTTACAAGTAATTAGAAAAAAAGCAGTATGCAGTAATAAAAGTTAATTAAATACTGTGTAATGAAAATATCAATGAAAATGAAAAATCAAACACACTTAAAAGAAAATTCACAGTATGTGGACTAAGCACAGACTAACATCAGAAAAATCTAGAGAAAAACTGGCATAGTATTTATTTGTTTGACCAGACTTACTATCATGTATGCTGGGTGGCAGAAACAGACTTCCTTCCCTCATATCTCCTTATCAACATTTTGTAAACTATTTTGAATCTATTCACTATAAGACGAATTTAATTTAATTTAATTTGTATTACTTTGTATTAATGATACAGATTATTCCACTACTACTTAAGATTAAATTATTTGACATTTCATTTTAAAGATTTTGCATGAGGGAATTTCAAAGATCTTGTATGTGGGAATGTGCTCATCTTTTTACATTTTGTATACATTTTTTCTTTGTATCTTTGCTCCTGTATTTTTAATAGCAAACAATAAATGTGGTTTTTATAACTACATATGGTTATACAAGACCATTAAAATGATATTTTGTTATATTATTATCTTGTCAAAAACATTAAGCTGTATCATTAATTAACATTAATCTTAGAGGAAATAAAATGAAATGGCTGATAAGGTCCACAAACTCTTAAGTACAAATGAATGACATTTTGTCAAAAACAATGTAGTAGCAATATAATTACAAGAAAACGTAAGTCAAGGAATAACTGTATTTTTTATTTTCATTTATTTATTTTTATCATTCTATTATATATGTTACATTTTACAGATATATTTATTGGTGATATGATGATCATAATATATTAAATTATAATAACTAACAGTAGTAACTAACTTCAATCTAAAATTAATATAAAAGAAAAGAAGAAAAGTACTAAGTATAATTCCACAAAATGCTAGATTATAAATTGTCAAGATTAAGTTACAGTATGTATTTCTACAATAGAATTAGAAACCAGACATAATCTTTATTCCGACTATTGTGCTAATGCAGAAGATGGGATGATGTATAGCGAATGAAAATGCCAAGCCCTGGCCGGAAATCGAACCCGGGTCCTCGGGGTGAAAGCCTAGTACGCCATAATCTTTTATTGAGGTTACCTTCGTGATGTCTTTCAGACTATCTTGCTTTCATCTCTAAGCAGTTTGTGGTTAAGTTGACTTAAGACACTGGTCAGTCTGCTATCTGCTGCATTTCTCAACTGTGCACCTGAAGGTTGTAGGTTTGAGACTACACCTTTCTGATAACACCAACTCTTTACTTTAAGCCTCTTATGGAACTTAAGCAAAAAAAATCATTGAACCTCCAAACTGCTTTTCATACCTTCCTCAACAGAACATACATCTGTTACATAACTTTATTTTTTATTTACAGCTGATATAACAACACCGGCTCCAACATCTTGTGCTGAACTAAACTGTTACTTTGGTGCTATTTGTAAGGAGAGTGGAGGCCATGCTAGATGTGACTGTACATCTTCATGTTCTGAAGATTCTTCAAAACCACAGGTCTTTCAAAATTATTTTCTTGATAACTTTTTCAATAAAAGTTATATTACTGTGTAGTGATTCCATTTTCTAAACTATGTATGTTCTGTATAAAGACCTCTATAAAATTTTATTAATAATTCTTGTTCTGTTAAAATATTGATATTGATATTTTAAAGTAACACTAGTTTTATTCATTTTAACTAAACTTTGTAACACATTACTGTTTAATTTATTAATCAACATTATTCTGTGCATTTTTGTATTTTAAGTTTATTTTTCAGCAAGTTGTTTGTGGAAATGACGGACAGACATTTGGTTCAGAATGTCAACTGAAGCTGTACGCCTGCAGGTACCAAAAGGACATTGCAGTCCAAGCCTTAGGCCCCTGTAAAGGTATTGTACTTGTTTAAATTTTTTATATTTATTGTGAATTATTTTAATTAAAAGTTCTTTGTATTTCATACCTTTTTTAAAAGCAAGAAATATATGATAAATATTTTGTCTCCACCTAATTATACTGTTTTATTTTTAAGCACCATAAAAATTATGTTAATTGATACATTATTATTATTAAAATTGGTAGCGTGACATTAGAACTGTGGTATTGTAATTTTCTGACATTACGTTTAGTGACTATAAGTATGTTTCAAAACACAAGGCTTTTGTTAAAACTAGGAATTAGTTCTTAATAGTAATTCACTTCAAAATCATATTATTGTTACAGTAATATGACCTAATTGTTTATAAAGCAGCACATTACATTTTAAAAGTCCTACTTCAGAATTGTGCTTGCCATTATGAAAGCCAAAACATTCAGTTCGTTTTTATAATGATTTAAAATTTTTCAGAAGATATGTTTGTCGGCACAGAGTGGCCAGATCGCAGATGGACTTCTGGTAATAGGTTTACTGAACCCGAAGATGTCAGCTCACCATTATCAAAGTCAACTCGCCATCTTCTTGTACCAAATGATAGATACTTTGAGAACAGATTTGGAGAAGAAGTTAATAATTTTATTACAAATGGACGTACGAGGGGTAAATAGAGAAAACAGATAGCACTCCTTTGTTTTATGGATCCTAATTAGTACACACAAAATTTATTGATATTCAGATAGTTTTTTCTATTACTAATTTAAAACATAAAAGTAGTTTTTAGAAAATTTGCTTCTTCTAAATAGATTAAATGGTTAAACCAATTTTTATTAAGTTTTGGTAATTTGTATTGCCTTCTATGAGAGATTTTGATGTATGTTTTCCAGCTTTAAGTTTAAAAAAGATGTTTTAATAAACCTGTTTCTTTCCCTATGTGCACATCAATGGAAGCTAAATGAAATTAACATATTTCAGTCAAATTTGGCAAGTAAATGTAGTTCGCTTATAATTCAAAACAATTTTTCAAAAATATAACTTTTCAAACCCTTTTTTAATTAATAAACCCTAAAAATGGAACAGAGTCTTTTTAAATCAGCTCTAAGGATTTTGAGCAAATTTTACTTATCTTTGTTTAGTAAAGAAATTAAATAATTAAATTTATTTACTAAAATATATTTACTATACATATGTATTTTATTAATATTTGTATTAATATTGTATTAAAGTTCATACAAATAATCTGGTACACAACACCAAAATCTAACAATTACCTTAATTTCTAAAAATTAGATTTTGTTTAAATTTTGGTCATGTATGAAAAATTATAACTAAAAGTCAGTACTTTAAGTTTAAAATTTTTAAAAGTACTGTTTAATAGTAAAATTGAAGTCAGTGCATTGAGTTTGATTTTTTTAAAATATTGCTTCTGGGTAAATCAGAAGGAAACATATATAAGGCCTGATTTGGTGTTTTTTTTATTACTAACAGATTTCAGTTTGTCAGTTATAAAAAAAAACGAACATCAAAAATTAGAAATAGTAATTTGAAAGACAATATTTTCAAAATTTACATCACGGGTTTCAGTCAATTACTTATTTAATTAAACTATGATTATTCAGTGTACTAAATTTTTGGGAGAAATATAAGAATAAATATAACCAAAACCAGTCTGCATGTAAATAATACAACAAATTTTATTTTTTCAAGTAATAAAATTGTATTCCTAATATAAAATATCTGATAATTCAAAACCAAATCTATTTATGGACATTTGTGTACCCAATTACATTACTTCTGTTTTCTAAATTTGCATTAAATGATGAAATATTTATGTCATTAATACTGTTTAATTGGACATTGGCTATCATTTGTATATATAGCAATATAATACTCAGCATTTTGAGAAAATATGTTAACTCTTGTTCTTTGGTTTATGAATTATATGATATAGCTCTCTGATTTTACAAACTTTTTTGAATTATAATTATTGGCTGTGCTATGACAAGTAAGAATAAACTGTTCCTTCCTTGACTGAGTTAAGATGTTTTAATTAGAGTTAGTTTAAGTATTAACTTTTGTGTGTCTTTCCTATGAATCGAGGACTTAAAAATATTCCTATTTCTTTCAACACACACACACATCTAAGAATGTTAGTAAATAATCTTAATTTCTCAAAATCATTTAGATTTTGTTTAAATTTTGGTAATATTTGAAAATTATTTACTTTATTTTCCATTATTAAGAAGGTGGAATCAGATTGTTATTAAGCAAATTAAAAAAATGTTCTAATTTTTTACATAAAAAGTGTCATCCACATATCTAGGCCATACATTTAGTTTAAAATTAGAAGAGTCAATAAATTTCTTTTTGAATTTCTATATAAAAATATTAGCAAGTTTTTTTTCCGGCGAAAAACCGTTAAGGTTATCATCACCGAGAATATTAGCAAGTATTTACATATTAACAGTCAGAATATTTTGTAGCTTTTTCGTTTTTGTTTCATTTGTAACTTACAGTTTCCTAACCACAAAAAGTCTTAATTTTATTTTTGACTACTTGAAATATGCCATGCATGTTTGTTAGTTTTTAGCACTTTAACCTAAGCCTAGGCTTATATTGTAGTTGCATGTTTGTGTTTTAAATTACACACTTGAGAATGATAGTTGATTCATACTCTTGAAAAGTCTAGTATTGTTTCTATATGCACAGAAAATGTCTAATATCTGAATTAACTGTAACAATAACTAATACATTTGTCAACTTTTTTATCCAAACTTCTGTTTCAGGACAATTCCTCATTGCAGGATATCGCCCAACGCCTGCTACAGTACAAGTATACCCGGACCTACTTGGGGATTTGTGTTCAGTGGATTTACACTGCACAATACAAAACAGCATTTGCATTGGTGGAGCATGCACATGCAGAGAAAACTACGTGGAAACACCTGATCGACAGGAGTGCATGTGTGAGTATTATTCATAAAACTGTAGTCTATTATTCACTAAAACTTCATTTTGTATTAAACTAGTAACAAGTTTAATGTGCTGAACAAAACATGAACAGTTTTAGAAAATATTAGAAAAAACCTTTAAAATTCTGTTCAAAATTTTACAAAAATTATATTAGTATAGAAAATATCCTTAATTTACATATTAATATAATAAACCATCTGTATTGCAAATTATAGTTCTATATACTCTACTAGCACTGAATGCTACTATCTATTAATTTCAAAAAACATTAACTTGTATTAGAAAGATTACTTGAGAATTTTTATTTCACTCTTAAAGCTTCAAAATTACAAATACTTAGACCATTGCCATAGTATGTTTCACAACAATGCAAATACTGTATGTCATGTGATTATTTATAAATGCTATAAATATATATAAATAAAAGTTCAAGTGTTGTAGTTTTTTAGAATCCAAAACCATTGTGATTCAGATGTATTTTTAACACTTTCTGACACCTATAACAATTATAATGTAGAATTGACACACACATGCTAATGTTATAATTAATTTCAGTAATTATAATTATAGCTGTCATGAAGAAAACATTTTTGTTTGTTAAAATATTGATATTATTTCATTTTTGTTGTTGTTATGTTAATTATATAGAATAAATTTATTTACTTATACAATATTTCCATTATATTTCAGACTATGTTTTAAATTTTATTAAGTTTTAAATTGTTTTATTCATAGCCAACCAACCAGGACAGAACTCAGCTGAACTTTTTGCTTGCAACTCTGACCCTTGTGAAAATGGCGGTACTTGCAAAGATATCAGCAGGGATGAATTTTCATGCACATGTCTTGATGGTTATGGTGGTCCATTATGTGCCGAAATGCTCATTCCTAGAAGTAAGTGCCTTTATGACTTTCATATTTATAAATGCCTTAATACTGTAATAATTTTTTATTGACCATTATTTTTTTGTAATACTAATATCATTTTCAAATGATTTATGTAAATTTAAGTCAAATAATTTGTATTATTAAAACAAATTTTGCATGAAAATAGGTTCCAGTAAACTTTAAACTGGAACTTTAAAATAGAAAGTAAAGGTTTTTTCAACTTCTACTGTTTTTATTTTTGCTGATATAGAAATGAATACAACTTTATTATTGTATGAAAAATAAATTATTTTATATTGTAAGCTATATGTACAACAATAATTAATAAGTATCTTAAATTTCACTCTATATGTCTAATGTTTGGAGTACCAGCATTTTTTTCTATACTATTTAAGTTACACTATTGTAGCAAAAACAATTTGTTTTATTCTGCTAAGTTTGAACATGCATATTGTTAACAAAAGCAACAATATGTTTTAACATATGCATGGACAAAATTGTGTCATGGAACTGGAACATCCAGTGGAAAGTATAAAGGGACCTTTGAGGATGAGGTTTTTATATGTTTTGACTTCTTTTTCCATTTTGTTCTAGAAGTTTTTATAGTATTTTTTTAATATTTTAAAGCACAGGTAGTAGTGAGTTATCTAAAAAATGGATTGTATCACTTTTTTATAAAAATTAAACATTCATAATTACAATATGAGTTATACTAACTTACCACTTTCCTCGTTAATACTGAACAAACGTTTTCAGGTTATGAGATTGCAGCATTTAATGGTAACTCTTACATCCGTCTTAATCGACTCAAAGCATACCACAAGTTGACAATAGAAATAGAGTTCAAGACGTATGCAAACGATGGTATTCTGTTATATAATCAACAACATGCAGATGGGACTGGAGATTTTGTGTCTCTTGCAATAGTCAATGGGTAATTATTATTATTATTTTAATTATGATAAATTGGAATAGAATGCACAAAGTTGTATAGTTCATTTATATTTTTTAAACGATTGGATCAGAAATGTATCCAACACTTGTACATAAGCTCAAATATAAATATGCACCAACACAAAATATATGGGTTGTTACCTTCTTTAAGATTTTTACTTCAGAAACTGCAATCCTGTAAAAAATAGTGTTATATATACAGTTATTATATCTGGAAGTATTCCACGTTTTTCAGTTAACTATAAATGTTTATACAAAGAAATGTGGCAGTCGACAGACTAACTGACAGAAGTAAAAATTTTTAAAAATTGAAGTAATCATAGTGTTTATTGCTAGTTTATTGTATCGTTCCATCTATATTACTGAACTTATTGCTAAAATGAAATTATACACAGATATTAATGAAAATTGATATTTATCTATGTCATATACAATTATAAAACATCAATCTTGTACAATATGTCCAACTTTTAATGATATAAAAATAAATTTGTAATGGCTGGGCATGTAATGTAAGTGTTCATTTGTAACTTAAATATTTATTAATAAACTTATTATATACAATGTGCAAGATATATTTGACTGTAAACACTCTAAACAATTTTCACCAGACTGGTTGGTTATAATGGCTTTAACTATAATTTAAATAATAATTATTAAACTTGTTTATGTATATAATTGTAAAAAATGAATATTAAGTATAAAAAGGTTAATGACAGTTGCTGGTTTTGAACTCACATCCCTTACTTTCCTAATCAAAAATCATAGCACTGAGCCACAAATACATTACAAATTATCAGCTCACTGGAAGATTTAAATCTGATGTGACATCCGTGTTATAACGAGTTTTTGTTCTTCCCCTCATACAAAAACTTGCTAGGCCCACCTAAAGTAGTTTTTACTTTAAAAATTTACATTGCAGGTTTGTTGAATTTCGCTACAACTTGGGCAATGGCCCAGTAGTTCTGACAACAATTGAACGAATCCAGATGAGAAAGTTCCATAGAGTTGTCGCAAAGCGTTACCAAAGGGATGGTTTACTTCAGCTAGACAATAGTGACCCAGTGAATGGTCAGTCACAAGGAACGTTGAAAGCTTTGGACTTGGAAGAAGATGCTTACATTGGTTATGTGCCTACTTCTGTAAATAAGTAAGTTTTGTAGAATATGTTTGAAAAATTTAATTATCTATGTTAAAACAAGCAAGTTATTTGGTAAATAAAAAGTAATTAATTGTAAAGAAATATTTTTGTAATACAGTAAAACTTCAATTATCTGGAATTCCAATCATTTATATTTCTAATTATCTGGATCAGTTCAAGAAAAAAATTAAATAAACAATACATATTTTGTATAAAATTCGATATATACAATATGTATTTTTTAAATCATATGTGAGGTCTATCTAAAAAGTATCCACCCTTGAATTTTCTCTTGCAAATTAGTGATGCAAAGATAGCACCACTCTCCACAATGGAAGGAGATTGCTTAATGTGAGTGCTTGAATTTTGTCTCCATCTTCGAGTGTGTCGGTCACTGCCTGCTGGCTTTGGAGTGATGTGTTGTAGTACGTGCTCATTGGATTTTCGAATTTTTTAAGATGACTTAGTAAGTTGATCAGAGATTCTGCATCAGATTTTGTCAAAAACTTGGTGATTCTCAAAACAAAACAATTTTGTAAGATTTAGCAAGTGTTAAGAGACAATGCTATGGAGGTTACATACATTTATGATTATTTCAACAGATTAAAATATAGCTGCACATCTGAGAGGCAACAAACCATTCCGATTGCATCAGTTGTTGTTAGGGGGGGGGACAATCTGGTACTGGGAGATCATTTGACCATACAGAAGATTGCCATAGAAGTTTCAGTTTACATAAAAATTTGAACATGCACAGAGTGGCTTCGAAATTTGTGCCAAATCAGCTTTCAGTGGAACAAGAAGAACCCCATCTTGAGATTTTACAGGATCTGATTGACACAGCTGAAATTCTGAACACTGTGCTAAGTGGAGATGAATCATGACCATAACTGTAGATGAGTCATGAGCATATGGGAATGATTTGTAAACAAAAATACAGCTGTCACAATGCAGAACGCAATGTCAGAGATGCACACATTCCAAAAGAAACCTTCCCAAAGTGTTTTTAGTAGTGGAAGGATCAATGGGCTACGTATGTGCAGGCGCAAGCAGCCTACTTTGAAGGTTCCAGTAGTCTTAACCCGTTTATATAAGCATTCTAGTTTTACTAGCCAAAGGCCAGTTTAGACAGAACACTTATTTTGTCAATCAATATTAACATATCTAGTTCTTTTTACCAGTTATTGCAGTACATTACAAAAAATAAATTTTGGTTAATTTGGAAATGGAATGTTGATTATGTCAGACTCTTTCTCTTTCTGTTGTTTTGTTTTTAGACCATCAATAAGGTAAGGTTCTGAGCATCAAAATATTTCTTATATATATATATATATACCCGTTCTCATACATATACATCAAAAACAGTTTGTTTCATGTTATTGTTTTGTTGAAAATATATAATTATTACAGAAATTTCTTTCTCTTTATTAGCATTTGTTATATAAAATATTTATAAGACAATTACTAATTTTTTGTAAGTTATTTAAAACCTATACTTGTACTTCCTTTACCTTTGTGGTGTTGGGATCTTTTTATTTAGTTTCACTAAAACCTTTTCAGTACTGTTACTCCCAGTGTAACTTTTCAGACTTGTACAGATCAGTAGATGGTCTTGGTTCATTGTGGTTTTTCCTCATCACACAAAGTACACACATTCAGGTCTATGATAATCCTGTTAAAATGGGTGCCTAAACAATCATGAACCCAGTTCAGATGAAACTCCTGTGACTGCTATTGTTCATAGTTTATGTTTTTTTTTTTGCCTTTGCAGTATTTATACCCAATTATATAGATTCCAAACACATACAATGCACATCTTGATTTACTCAGTTACAAAGTAAAGTTTTTATACATTCTCAAAAAAAAATTCTTAGAGTTCAATAACTTTTTTGGAGGTTTATCCTTTTTTTATGGATTAGGCTTCTTAAATATTCTTCGCCTATATTTTTAATGGCAATGGGCAATAATTTTAGGACAGGTATAAAATATGTTTCTCCATGACACATGCAAAAAATAAAATAATGAATTAAAATATTATAAACAAAAAAATGTATGCACTAGAATATTTTTACCAAAAGATCTTGTTCCAGAGTGTTTGAAAACCTCGGAACATCAACAGGCCTAATGGGGTGTATAAGAAGACTGAAAATAGGACGGAAAACAGTTGAATTACATGAAGGTTTAGACTCCATGGTTCAAGAAGTGGTCAGAGTTAAGGAATGCGGAGACAATCCATGTGCCTCATTGCCTTGTCTGAATGGAGCTACCTGTCATCCAATAGATACGTTGAAGTATAAGTGTTCCTGTTCACCTAACTTTACAGGTGAGGTTATCTTTTTTTCTAATGTTAAGTTTTAACAACTCTTAAATTTACCATTTTCAGAAAGTTGCAACACTGCAAATAAAATCAAAAAAGTTAAATAATTTCTTAGTATAGTGAGAACACTGGCACACTGTTTTAAATTTCTCTTGATTTCATTTTTTAGGAGAAGTTTGTGAAATCCGAATTAATCCATGTGTATCCAACCCGTGCACTTTTGGGTCTACCTGTGAGCCACTTCCTCAGGGTGGATTTACCTGTAAATGCATACCTGGACGTAAAGGACAGGCATGCCAACATTGTAAGTAAACATTTGCTGATAAGTATCCATGTGTAATGTGTACGAATATATAAGTTATGGTTATAGGTATGTCATTAACTTCATTGAACTGGTGGCATTTTTATACACTTAATAACTTGTTTCAAGACCTCAATTGCTGTTTAAAGTTGAAATTTTACAGAATTATTTATTTTATTCTATTATTAAAAAAATATAATTAATTTAATAATTGATTTTTTAATTTGTTTTGCAGTTGATGAAGACTTTACAGATTTTCCTATACCAGAGTTTTTTGGAGATTCATACATAGAGGCTCCAAAATTAGAAAATGTAGGTCGTGCTTTCTCATTGGAAGTTCGGTTCTTGAGTTTTGCTGAGAATGGAGTGTTGTTATACAACGGAAGATCAACAGATGGCAGAGGAGATTTCATTTCACTGAATCTCGTTAATTCCCACATCCAGTTTAGATTCGACCTCGGCAGTGGGATTGCAAACATTACGTAAGAAATATTTTATTTTATGTTTAGATCATACTGCCTAATAATTTATGAGTTATTTTTGAGATCACTTTTTCATTTCAGCAAGTTTTCATGTTTATCAATAATAATAACTTCAGTTTTTCTTTTGCAATTATGATTGAAGAAATTGTTACAAATAATTATATGACACCTGTAGTTATTTAACCCTTTCTAAATTTAACTAAATTTAGAAGTATTTCGTCCTGATGAACTTCATAATATTTAATATTTACTGAGAGTATAATAATTTCATATTATGATAATACTTATTAATAAAAATGTTCTTCTTATTATTATTTCTCAATTTATTTATTTTTCATAACATTTTCTTTTACAGTACAGAAGAAACAATCAAACTAGGTACATGGCATAGTGTGCAAGCAAGCAGGTTCGATCGAAATGGCACTTTGAAGTTAGACAATGGGACTGTAGCATTTGGTTTGTCTGGTCCATCACTCAATGAGCTGAATTTAGAACTTCCTCTGTTCATTGGTGGAGTTGTGTAAGTTCAGTAATTAAATATAATTTTTTAATACAAAATAAAGGTATGAGGCAGCGATCTACCCCATCAAAGCCTTTCACTTAACCTAGATGCATAATACTATAAACATATGTACTGCTCATGAAAAGTAGGCCACATATAAGTAATTTGCAAGAGAAATGTACAGAATCAAAAGACAATGCAAAGTTAGTTAAAAAAATGTGAAACCTTTATAACTACTACATCAAATATGGCTGGAAAGCACTCATGGTAGAATTGCTCATTTCATATAATAACAGGAGACAGTTTCATAAAAAAAGGTTAATTTTACTAAATTACAAAATGTTTAAGCTTATATATATATATTTATTTATTTATTTATATATATATATATATATATATATATATATATATATATATATATATTTATTTATTTATTTATTTATATATATATATATATAAGCTTAAACATTTTGTTTAATAAGGTAATAGGCACTTATATACAAGGGTTGGTTCTACTAAATAAAAAGTTTTAAAACTGTAAAAAGTAAAATGTTGAAAATAAATTTCATAGTCTACAAGACCTATTTTGATGAAAAAAGAAGGCTTTTGTTTATTACAGTTGTAGGTAATGCCTTTTTTTTAGGTATTACAAAAAGGTAAACACTTTTGTTCTGTAATAAGCAACGTATTAAAAAAAAATTAAAATAATTGTAATTTTGTGAACTAGGTACTTATCAATTTTAACCAAAACTGTATCAATTTTATCATTATATTTTTTTTTAGATCAGATAGTTTCTCATTATTTTTCTTTATTATTCAGCAATATTACAGAAGTAAACAGGGAAGCAGGCATCACTTCGGGTCTAGTCGGAGCGATACAGCAAGTATTTGTAAATGGTCACCCCTGGACACTCTCAGGTCTTAACAGTTATAAAGTAAACAGATACCGTAATGGCCCATGTCCTCCTGACAACAACCCTTGCCTTAACAATGGGATTTGTTTACCCATACTCAACACTTTCACCTGTAACTGTGCCACAGGGTACTCTGGACCTACGTGTAACAAAGGTAAGTTCATTTGCTTAATAAAAGTAATGTTTCAGAAACTGAATAAATATCTTATATTCAATCACATTGATAAAAATATAAATGTATATAAATCACTTTAAAAACCTGCGTACAACTGTTAATTATACCTGTGTCTAGAAAAAAACATTGTTCCAAATGTTCTACAAAAATTATTGTATCTGATACCTTCTAAGTAGTTCAGTGATTTGTGATAAGTTGCAAGAACACACTTTCAGCCACAGCAATATGGGGAGAACTTTTTCAACCCCCAAGAAAGTTCTAATAGTAGTAATAGTAAATTTATCACTTTCTTCTAAATTGTTTATATTTAAGGCCGCTGGTACTTGGTGGAAAACTATTACATTAATGAAATAATGACACGTTTTTATATTTCCACAATTTTTTTATTTGAGTCTTGCCAACTAAGGTTTCACTCATTAAAACATTGCCAAGGCCACTTAACAGACAAAAGTTAAATATTATATTTTAACTATAGTTAGTATAACAGACTAAAGTTAGTAAAACATGTTTTTTTCTAGGGAAAACTCACTGCACAGGCCTAAGAAACTTCCAAGAACTAGGAAGAGGGAAGAATTATTCATTAAAAACTAACACAGATTGACTTTAAACTTTTTATTTCTCAATTCTCTAAATTTGAAGTTGAGCTATGAAGACACTAGTTTTGCTAACCACTTGAAGAGTTCATAATGTTTCTGATTTTTATAAAAATACAAATTTTTATATATTACATGCATTTAACAAATCCAGGAAATTAAATAATTTAGAGAAAAATCATTTAGTTTTAAGTACATCTGTATTAGTTTTTAATTAACAATTAGGCTGAAACACCTCTTTTAAAACCATTATTAAGGTCATTATCCTTACTTTTCTCCTAGTTCTCTACATAGTGGGGTTTATATAATGGGGTCTATATAGTGGGGGGAATATAGTGGGTTTTTCATAGAAAAAATATAATGTACTACTTGTTTTAACTTTGATCTGTTAAGTGGTCTTGACAATACTGTAACAAGTGAAACCATGGTTGGCAAGACTCAAATAAAAAAGATGTGGACATATACAAACATGTTATTATTTCATTAATCATTCTTCTAATGTTTTATGTGTTGTATTCATACTATATGATTTTTCTGTAGATAGTTATTCAGTGTGCTTTACATGATGAAATCTTGACTCGTTTTTACTAGATATAGGACACAAACAATTTACTATGTGTACTGCAAACATTAGATATTTCATTAATGAATAAGCAAACATTTGCAATGCTGAAAATAACTTCCACAACATTAGAATTATTTTGCTTTTAATACATTTAAATCAATATTGTTTGGTAAATGTTTAGATTAATAGGACATTTTGTTTTTTAGTGTTCTTTTCTGTATGTTTTCATGGTTTGACTTTAATTTGATGTGCCATATTACTGTCCCTAATAAGATATTATGTAATAAAGTGATATTATGGGATATTAAGTATATAGATAAAGAAAATGAATTTAATCCTTTAATAAACTGGAACTGCAAAACCAAATCAGCTACAGACTTTCCAATAGTACAATTAAAGTTATTACAATTCACATTAAGCTTTTTTAAAATTAATTGGAAAATCAGCTTTTTTGATTTTTTCCTTTGTGATACAGTTATGTAATGTAAGCAAACTAGCTAGTGAATCTAGGTAATTATTTCATATAATAACCATCAAGTGCACACAAGTAATATATTATAATTGTAAGTTATATCAATATCGTTATTTTTATTTAACAGTGTGATACTATTTGTTTGTCTTTCAATTTTTAAAATACTTTTTATTTTTCAGTTTCTGAAGCAAACAAAAATGTAGATGTCCCTGTAAGATTTGATGGCAATACAATCCTGCAATATCCTAAGAAAATTCAAAATGGGCACAAAAGGTAAAACTTCAGATTGAATTATTAGTTATTTGTGTACAGTTATACTTAATGAAAAATTATTAATTTACTGTAAAAATAATCACAGCATTCAACTGTCTCGCTATGTGATAAAAGCAAATTTCCATAAATATTTTTCTTAGCTTACCATATTTGAAATGCTGATTTTACCATCACAATCAGCATTGAAATTTCCATATAATAACATTTTAAACTTTCAAAATCAAAATACAAAAAAAAATTTTCTGAATCAGAATCTGACTGAATTTTACACCATTTTTAAAGCTGATTAACAAAATTTCAAGACAAAAAGTAAATATTTTTAAAGCTAACACCATAATTAATTTAATTTGTGTGCCAAGTTTAAACCAAATCAGACCAAAATTGCAAATATGAGTGTGCTAACCCATATTTATGTATATATAAAAATTTTAATGACTCCTCAAAAAGTGATCTGGAGGTCAGGAATTGATGCTCGTTCAAGGCCTTGGGTCTCAGTCTTACTATGATGGTTGCTTCAATAGCTCATTTTTCCAATGGAAATTATCCAATAATTAAAAGTTAACATCCACATCTAAGCAACTGAAAGCCTTTTCAGACAATTATTCAACTTGTGTTTTCATACTTCTCATGCTTTCATACTAGCCGCCTCGGTGGCCTAGTTGATAGCGTACTGGGCTTGGCATTTTCATACACTATAAATCATTCCATCATCTGCATTAGCCCAAGTGTGCACAATAGTCGGACATTAAACACAAAAAAAAATGTTTTTATACAAAAAATAAATAAATTTTAAAAGCTTTTTTAACAAATAACAATGAAATAAATATTAAAATATTGAAAATAGTATTTTTGAATTTAACGTTTCCATTACAATAATGTTTGCAATCTCTCTTCAAATATGCAATAGTTGATTTTGTCCCATACTGAGAATTTATTTCTAATCTCAGTACAGTACCTAATTGCTGTTGTTAAATAGTTTCTTAGTTTGTCCACAATTGTTTCAAAGAATGCACTTAATGAAATTTCACAAATTTGAACACAATTGCAGATAGTATAAAATTGGGCAACTTTCAATAGCTGTAATAAAATAAGAATGGTGGATCAATGGACTCAACAAAATAATGCAATGTGTATTATATTCCACTGTGCTAGAAATAACAACACAAGAATCTGCTTGTAACTGTAGAAAGAGTTACAACATTTTCAGTATTCAGATATCCATAACAGTGCTTCATGATCAAAACATACTGACCATGAAACTGTTCTCAGACAACTATTCTGAATTACATTGTATCTAGCTAGTATGTACGTACAACAGCATGTTGCAGCAATTCACTTCTCTACAGAGATGAAACTGGAGTCAGCTTGTTAACCTTCTTTCCACCAAAAAGATAAAAGGTACACGCCCATATAAAACTCTATAGTCCCCTCTTTCTAACTGTGTTTAGTTCATTAGCAGCATATTGTTGTAGATTCAAAACACTTTAGAAATGGATGAACATTTCAGATACACAATGTCTTCTCGTTGTGGTATAGTTGGGCAGAGTTAATTCCAGTCCATTTACAAAGATTTGTCATCCTCAAAATTCCTTGTCTACCAGATTTTTCTCTACTTTTCCTTGGATAATGTTTTGTAGTAGATGGTATCTTCAGTCATTCCTCGTAACGAAAGCCAAATATTCAAACTTTCTACATTTTATAATTGGCATAAGCATAAGTTATCCATTCTACTGCACCTTCTGCTTTGGAAATGCAGTCCTTCCAAAATATTCTGAAGATGCAATGAATACCCACATTTCTATGGTCTCAATTTTACTATCTATTGCCTGAATATTGTCCAGCATTCAACAGCAAATAAGAAAGTCTAGAAATGTACAATTTTTACCTTTAGAGATAATCTAAGCTCTCTATACAATAAAAGTGGTTCATCTTGAAAAGATACCTCTGGCACTTTTTATTCCATACTTGATTTCAATTGAGCGGTACCATGCTTATGCACAATTTACTATTTATTAAAACTTGTAATATTTTAATTATAACAAATTACATTACAGATGAAAGTGTTATAAAACACTTTGAAGCCAGCCTAATTTATAAATATATCACTTATTGTCTTTAACTATTTAACTTTCTAAATGATCCAAGAAATACCTAAAATTGGTAGAATAGATGTCTTATTATTTCAAGGATTCTTTACACTTCTGTAAACTATAAATTGCATGCATAGCATATTTCATTCTTCATTTACTTTGGCCTGGGTTTTTACTAGTGCTAACATTTCCTCTACTAACATCACTAACCTAGTGGAAGATTACTGGTATGAAGATGAAGATATTGAAGAGGAACTTGAAGTGGAAGAAGAAGAAATAGAAGCAGATGAAGGTGATATGTATGATGAAGAAGATTATGAATTTTTCGATGAGTAAGTAAATCTGTGTGTGCTTTAAACTTTTAACAATTATGGTACAAGTTTCACTATGCTTGAATTAATATCTGCTTTTGAGCCTTATAATTATGTTTTTCCTTTAACAAATAGACACATTAGCCTCCAATATTACTAAGAATATGCTGCAATATAAAATAATATTTTCTATAAGAATACTTTTAGAGATTAAAGAAGTGTAATTTTACTAAACATTAAAGATACCTGTAATTTTAAGCCCTATGTACGCATATGTAAAACATACTAGTCAGTACATGGGTCCTCAGTGGCAGAAAACTGCAAGAAGCAGATGTGGAAAAGAATGGAAGAAGCCTTCACCCAGATATGGGCCTAGTTTCCTATTTCATTGTGATTTTGAATGTTTTTTTAAATGTTTAATAATTTAATAATCATTCTTTTTTATTTAATTTAGTTATAATGTATTTTCTGATTTTCTTTATTAATTATTATTTTAGATTGTATAAATACACACTTGTATAGCAAAAACTGTAAATTTTGTAGAGTAGATACAAGCCTTTCCTAGCTTCAGACACTTCATATTTGTTGACACATTTTGGTATACTTCCATTTTTCAAAACACATCAACAAGTTTTTGAACCTAAAGAAAGGCATAGCTATGTATTCTGCAAAAATTACAACATTCCTTGTGGAAAAAATATGATTATATAAAGAAAAACTGTAAAATTAGGGCGCTAAAGAAAGGCATTATTATGTAAAACATGGACTCTCTTCCGAAATCTTGGTAACTACAGTCTATCCCATATCTTACTTGAGTTAAAAGTACATTAATTTATATTTATAACAAAAAAATCTACCAGATTTGAAGAACTCAAGCGGATTTAAAAATGGAGTTAAATGAGTTAAAATGAAAACTTGTTTCACTTGCTTAAATATTTTTGCAATAAGAAATGTCAGAATGTTTTATTTCAGTAAAATAGATTGTAATCTGTTAAAGTAGCTGAATGTTATCAGTTTTTTTTTAGGCACAATCTGTACTTAATTAAATGAAATTATTTAAGGCTCCATAGCTTCATGAATCAACTGAAATCAAATAAAGCATGTTTTTCTTGGATAGTTGTACTGCTTTGATATATAATAATTGTAGAATTTTAAAGTGGAAAGTTGCATTTCCAAATAAAACTTAATTTTTGAATTTGCACAGTTTTGTGCATATCTATAAAATTAATCTTTGGTGTTTTCAGACGCAAAGGAAAAAGAACTAACCGATACGAACTATCATTACGAACCAAAGAATCAAACGGATTACTTCTATGGACTACCAAAGGAAAATCTGTGCTAGGAAACTTTCTAGCTGTTGCAGTTGTAGAAGGATTTCCTGAGCTAAGTTTTAATTTAGGAAAACAAGAAGACTTAGTGACAGTTAGGTCTAAGGTAATAAAATATTTTTTTAACGTAACATTGTATTACTCAGTGGCAGTTTGTGGATTCCTTCAAATGAAAATATCGTTAGATATTTTACTCAAATGCCAATTTGTGTACATCCTTGCTTTTGAAACCATTGAACGATTGTAGTGGTAGTTCAATTAGGTAGATATCCTATATTTTCCTTCAAAAGTAAATTTCACTCTATTTGTTCCAAATTAGATATACAAACTCTTTGATTATGATCAGCTGCCAGTAGAGTGGGCAAACCCTCAATTAGTGGCCAACAGCTGTGACAGTGATAGGCAGCGTTCTTGAGTTTTGTGTAATGTTGTGTTTTAGATTTTTTTATATTTGTGTAAATGGCAGATTTTAAGGAGCAAAGAACTTACATAAGATTTTGCTTCAAGCTTTAAAAAACTGCAGAAACCATCACATGCTTGTGGAAGCATTTGGTTACAATGTTAGGAGTCAAACATTTTTGTGGTACAAATGATTCAAGGATGGACAGATGTCTGCTGTAGTATATAGGTATTTGTATTGCCCTATGGTTGGCACCACTTGTGGCTAGTTGTCGCACCCCGCCGCACGGCGTGCCAGTGCTACGGTGACTGCCACACCGATAACATGTAGCTCTCACAGTTAGTATAATAAAGTTACTAGTTCATAGTAAACCTGAAGAGTTTTCATTTATTTTAAGATTATATTCACGATATTACATATTGGCGATGAGGTAAATTTTTTTTGTGTGAACTAGTGTGAAAAGTCTCAACTAGTGCTGTACAAGTTGATAGCAACGAGTGCGAATCGAAAAATAATAGCAACATGGCGACCGGTCAAAGTGAAAAAGCAACAGCGGTGATGCAGAAGGTCAATATTTGTGCAGCAGTTGGAAACCTGAAAGAATTTAAGATCGGAGACAATTGGGAAATTTTCGCTGAGAGGCTGGAGCAATATTGTATAGCAAATTTCATCGCCGACGATAGGAAGACATCGATCCTCATTACAAGCATGGACGAGGAGGTCTATAAGGTGCTAAGAGATTTGTGTGATCCTGTCCTTCCTAGAGATAAAACATACAAAGAATTGTGCGAAGTACTCAAGAAGCAATTTTCCCCAGAATCTTGGTATTCAAGGAGAGACAAGATTTCTCTGAATTGAAGCAATCCACTGGTGAAACGGTTAGTGCGTGGTATGCGCGTGTTAAAAAGAGTGCTGTGAATTGCGAATTTGGTGCAAATCTAAATTCTCAAATAAAAGATAAATTTGTGACCGGCCTACGGCCAGGAAAAATCTTAGATCGCGTCATCGAGGAAGACCCTGCAACAGCTCTAGAGACTATTCTCGAGACGGCTTTAAAAAAAGAAGCAACGATCGCCAACGCTTTTTCGGAGGAAAGAGAAGTAAACAGAATTTCGACCACTAAAAGCCAAAACAAAAATACTCGCGCAGGTCATAAGAAGAAACAGGAGTCTTCCAAGAATAGGTCTGCAACGGGTCAAAGTTGCCGGCGCTGCGGTAATGATAATCACACGTCGGCTGACTGTAAATATAAAAAGTATGAGTGCAATACGTGCCATAAAATAGGGCACCTCAGCAAAGTCTGTTTTCAAAAGAACAAGAATGCTGAGACGACAAACAATTCTCAGAAAAATAGAAGCAGAGGCAGAGACACCAATTTCTTGGAAGGAGAGGAAGAGGGGTCCGAGGCGCTATATGCAATGTCTGACGGCGGCGCCACCTCACCACCACCCATGTGGGCTCGAGTGAAAATTGCCGGGAAAGAAGTGACGATGGAAATCGACAGTGGTGCTACTGTGTCGGTTATCCCAGAAGCTCTATATAGAAGAGAGCTGAGTCATTGTAAATTAGAAACATCAAACAGAGTGCTCAGTTTCTCTGACGGAAGCTCGATTTTGCCAATAGGGAAGATTACTGTCGAGCTCCAATACCGAAAAAGGAAGTGTGTAGGTACTATTGTCATTGTTAAGAGACAGGACAATAAAGCGCTGATGGGGCGCGATATAATGTACATGCTAGGTTTTCGAGTAACTGAAGTGAATCATATAACGGTTGATAAGAGACTTGTTGATAATATTTTGACTGAGTATGCAGATCTGTTCGACGGTAAACTTGGCAAACTCAAAGGGCGTAAAGTGCATTTAAAATTGAAAGAAAGTGTCAAGCCAGTGTTTTTGAGTCCTCGCCCTATGCCATTCGCTTTTAAAAGTGATATCGATAAAGAGATCGATCGTCTCGAACGCGATGGTGTAATTTCAAAGATCGATAATGCAGAGTGGGGTACACCACTCGTGCCGGTGCTGAAATCAAATGGTGAAGTGCGTGTGTGCGAGATTATAAAATGACCGTAAATAAATATCTTGAAGATTTCAAACACCCAATTCCGCGTGTCGAAGAGCTCTTCGCAGCTCTCCAGGGGGAGATACGTTTACAAAGCTGGATTTACTATGGGCGTATAATCAGCTGGAAGTGTCGGAAGAAACGCGATATTTGTTGGCGTGGAGCACACACCGCGGCATGTACGCAATGAATCGTTTACCGTTTGGCACCAAGCCGGCAGTTGAAACTTTTCAACATGAAATTGAAAAAGTGTTACAAGGTTTAGATGGTGTGAAAAACTTTGTTGACGATATAGTCGTGACGGGAAACGGGACTGCGGAACATGTAAAAATTTTAAAAAAGTGTTACAACGGTTACGGAAAAAGGTCTAAAGTTGAATAGAAAAAAATGTGCTTTTTCCAAGAGAAAATTGAGTATTTATGGCACGTTATCGACCGCACAGGCCTCCACAAAAATCCTCAGAAAGTCGAGGCCATTGCCAAGTTACCCGAACCCAAAGAGGTGACACAAGTGAAAGCCTTTATTGGCATGATTAATTATTATGCGCGTTTTATACCAAATTTGGCAAATAAATTAGCGCCGATGTATGAGCTGCTAAAAAAAGGTGCTGAATTTAAGTGGACAAAAAAATGCAAAGAAAGTTTTAAAAATGTGAAGAGCGAGTTAATGTCCGAAAGAAGTTTGGCTCACTTCGATGCGCAGCTGCCAGTCAAGCTTGCCTGTGACGCTTCCAAGGAGGATCGGAGCAGTGCTGCTACATGTGTATCCTGGCGGCTCCGAGCGTCCGATATCGTTTGCGTCCTGAACGCTAACGAGAGCAGAGAAAAACTACGCTACGATCCACTTGGAACCGCTCGCTATATATTGGGGTGCCAAAAAATTCCAGCAGTATCTACTGGGCAGAAAATTTACGATCGAGTCTGATCATCGACCTTTACTGGCTCTCTTTGGGGAAGAGAAGGGGATTCCCCTAATGGCTGCGGGCAGGTTGCAAAGGTGGGCCTGGTACCTCAGCGGCCTACAGTACAATTTGAAGTACGTCAAAGGTCAAAACAACGGAGGAGCGGATGGACTGTCAAGGTTGCCGATGGAGCATAATGAGAAAGAAACTGACGAGTCACGCGATTACTTCGTGTTCCATATAGAAGAGAGAACACCAGTAAGTGCCGAAAAGCTCAGGCAAAGCATCAAGAGCGATGCAATCTTGAACAAGGTCATGCTTTACACGATGACAGAGTGGCCAGGCAAAGTAGAAGACAGCTTGAAGCCCTACCACCTCCGCATAAGAAGAACTAAGTATTGAAAGCGGCCTAATATTGTGGGGTTACCGAGTCATCATACCGAAAAATGCCAACTGGAGCTGTTGGAAGAAATCCATGCAACTCATATGGGCTCCAGCAAGATGAAATCGCTTGCACGGCAATTTTTCTGGTGGCCGGGCATGGATAGCCAAATAGAAAATTTTCGCAAAGAGTTGCGACATCTGCAGACGGGTTGCAGATAACCCGAAAAAGGCCAAGCTGATCAAATACGAAAATTGTAGTAAGCCACTCGAAAGAGTCCATATAGACTTCTTGGGGCCATTCAAGGAAAAACCTACCTAATTTTAACAGATGCCTACTCTAAATGGCCCGAAGTCTATACAATGGGAAGATGTGACGCGGCATCGACGATTGAAAAATGTCGAGACTTCTGCTCGCGTTTTGGCTTGCCAAAGACCGTAGTTTCGGACAACGGAGCGCAGTTTACATCCGAAGAATTTACTTTTTTTTTGAAGAAAAATGGTATACGACATGCGAGAACGGCACCAGCGCATCCGTCGACGAACGGCGCGGCAGAAAACGCAGTCAGATCCTTCAAGAGCGGCATGAAGAAAATGCTTCTAGATCCCATGAACCAGGGTATAAGTAAAGAATCTCTAATTTCAAGATATTTAATGATGTATAGAACAACTCCACACTGTACGACGAACCAAACTCCAGCAAAACTCATGATGGGAAGAGAACTAAGAACGAGATTAGATCTGCTCAGAGAAAACAAGTCACCTGATAAAGCTGCAAAGCAAATAGAATATTATAAAGGCAATCGAGATCTAATTTTCAAACCAAATCAATTAGTTTATGTTCGCGACTATAGAGTGCCAAATAAACCAGGGTGGAGAAAAGCCGAGATCGTAGAAGTCCTTGGTCCACGAAATTACCTCTGCAAAGTTTTGGATGATCCACGACTGGTTTGGAAACGACATTTAGATCAGATCATTGAAGTAGGCACCTTCTTCGATGGATTTGATAGAGAACTGATGGTACCTGCCAAGAAGAGTGAAATACCTGTGCCCAATGATCTACACGTACAGAAGTTTTCCAAGAAACCGAGTCAGCTGTTCGACAAGAAAGTGTTCCAAATGTTATTGATACAAGTGGCTCAGATAACGAATCGCGCCGCGATGAAAAGTTAGTTGTGCAAAGTGATAGCTCGTCAGTGACTGAACATGTATCGATAAGTGCTGGTGATGATACGATTGATAAACCACGACCAGCTAGTGCAGTAGTGAAAAAGACTTTTCCAATAACTCTTAATGTTAACGAAAGACCCAAACAGAACATTTCAAAACCGAACAAATTAAATCTTTAATATTGTACCTTTTTTTATATATTCATTTTTACATTTCTTAAATAAATAAAAATTAATGAGAATTTTTATATGATATAATACCGCCGAGTTAAGGGTGGAGAAATGTAGTATATAGGTATTTGTATTGCCCTACGGTTGGCACCACTTGTGGCTAGTTGTTGCACCCCGCCGCACGGCGTGCCAGTGCTACGGTGACCGCCACACCGATAACATGTAGCTCTCACAGTTAGTATAATAAAGTTACTAGTTCATAGTAAACCTGAAGAGTTTTCATTTATTTTAAGATTATATTCACGATATTACATCTGCCAACAATGATGAGCGTATAGGACAACCACAAAACAGGAAAATATTGAGAATGTATGACAAGCTATGTTGCAGAATTTTTACCGTCTGCTGAGCAGCAACCAAAAAGATCATGACATAGTTGTCTGCACTGAATTTAAAGTTGGAGCAAAAGATGATCCGCAACTTCATCTCCAATGTCATAACCAGTTATAAGACAGGTTTACAATTACGACTCTGAAACTATGCAGCAATCATTGCAGTGAAAGTTACCATCTTCACTGCAACCAAAAAAATGCATGTCAAGTTTTCAGCAACATTGTCAATTTTTTTTAACATCAAAGGCATTATCCACAAGGAATTTTCCTCCTCATCAAATTTCAACGAAAAAGTTTTCTTGTGAAGTTTTAAGCAGCTATGTGAGAGCATTAGACACAAACATTCAGAAAAAGAGCTGAGTTCTCCACTACAACGCGCCTGCACACACATCACTAGTCGTTCAGAATTTTTTCCGAAAAACACATAATGATTCCCACTCATTCTATTCACCTGACCTCACACGTGCAAAGTTTTTTTGTTCCCAAAATATAGTTAAAATTGAAAGGCCATTGTTTTGATAGAACTGAGGAGATCCCAGTAGAATTGCAGGACGTACTTCAAAAACTTACATTTGCAGATGTCTAGGGATGCATGGAATCATAGGAAAAATGCTGAAATCACTGTCCGTACCCAAGGGGACTATTTTGAAGGAGACGGTGAAAACTAGGAGTTATAAGCAATTTTATTTTTATGGGAAAATTCTCCAATCTTTTAGGTAGCACCTCACATAAGCTTCTATGATAGCATTAGTTATTAAAAATAAATTTTTATTATGGCTTTAAGGTTTAGGTTAGGGGCAATCAACTGTTCAACATTATGTTCAGACTCTGCCTTCTCTGGTCATTTTTTTATATGTAAAGTTTATTCAAAGTGCAGAAAAGTACTCAAACTATGACTCTTGTTAGCTCTCTGGCCTTCAACCTTTTGTATCTAATGTAGACGTTCAGTTCTGCATTCTGAAGGGAAACTGCCTTACAACCCAATACAGTCCTAGTTCTTTGATTCATTGTAATTTGCAGCTGCCTTATGAAAACTTAACAATTTGTAGTAATAAATATTACATAATTTAATCATATTACTAAATTTGATATATAAGCAGAGCAATTTGGGATTCACTGAACAGTGAATATATATCACAAGCTGCCACAGGTACTAGTAATTTTTTTTTTAAATTCTTACCAAATATCAGCCATTCAAAAGTAATAAATAAAAAGTAATTTTGAAGGTTAGACCAATATTTTTGTCTACCATTCAGGCATTTGTTTTCAATCAAGAAGCAATGTGGATCTAAAAATACAAAATTTAACCTTTTATAAAACTTCGTTAATTTATTTAACAAATTCTTTAAACTTATCTGAAAAATCTGAGTATTAAAACAATAGAAACGGTATAGTAACCAATGTTTTATGTTAGGTGCAACTAAATGACGGAGAGTGGCATACTGTGACGGTGCAACGGTGGCGACGTGTCGCTCAAATCCAAGTAGACAATGAAGTTCCTGTTAAAATTCAAGCTAACTCAAGAGGAGCCATGATTGGTGCTAACTCGAGGCTATGGATAGGTTTGTGACTTAGTGCATTATTTGTTACCAAAAAAAACCTTTTTGTATCCCCTCAACCTTTCAAAGTCAACGATTCGTCACTTTTTTTTGAGTCATTTCAAAAGGAGCACTTAAATGAGATGCTACAAGTGGTACAGTCCATGCGATGAGTTCTGAGTAACTAGCATGGCAGCAGTGTAGGTCATACAAAAGTCAGCTGATCCATTCTTGTTAATAATTTATATTTTATATAATTCTGTAAATCATTGTAAGCATCAGAATAAAATTACTTAAATCTAGCAAACTTTAAAAACGTGAATACTCATGTACGAAATTTATCTCCAGGTTACAAAACTAATACAAATATGAACAATTTATTGCTTATAAAATAAAAATAATAATTTGTTCTAATATGAATTGGGTTTTTTTTAAAAATAACTCTTTAAAAATTCATTATCACAAAACACTTCTAGTATAAAATAAATACAAAACTGATGTTTCTAATGTCATAAAACTAAAATTATGGATTAAACAAATTATTCGTGATTGTTCGACTTTCAGTTTCTCACACATATATTCAACGTTTAATATTCACATATTAACTGGTGTGTTCAGGGAAGCATACCTAATTGGATTTACTAAGAGTATTGTTGTGAATCATGGCCAAGGGACCTTCTGTCACAGGTAGTTGGGCAAATTACCTAAGGGTAATATAGCCTATAATCTCCAGCATCCCTATGAATGGTCATAGCAGGTAGCCAAGTGCCATGGGTGGATGTACACACTATTCTAGATTGCCTTCTATGTTAATTATTGTAATCATGTCCAATCCATTTATTATTGTAATCATATATAAAAGCTTATGATCATTAAACTTTTAATGGAAAATTTAAATATTTTGAAATGTGGAAACATATTTTATTTTTATGTATAGAATAAATTTACTGAAACATTTTCAATTGGTAATGACAAAAATAAATCTTACAACATTACTGAAAAATAATTAATAAGTGCATCTAGTGTAGTGCCTTTCGTTGAAATAATCCAGAAATTGTGTTGCCTACGTAGAGCAGTTTATATGGCACTGTAGGTGTTCACTCACTTGGTTTTATTATGTGTTTCTTTGGTACCCATTTCAGCAACACTACCTTTGTACTATTGTAGCACAACTTTTCCTTGCTGCTGCAAGTGCTGGATTCATCCTTTCTTTTACTAGTTAGTGATTTGTAGCTAAGGATGGCCATTTGCAAGTGGCAACACATTTACTAATAATGGCAACTACTTTAACCTAAGTTAGGTTTAGTAAATTCTTGCAGAAATATTTCTCTGAATCATCATCCCACTTTTTATGTTGAGAACTGATGTAAGCTTATTTCTTGTCCAAGCAACTTTTTTTCTTCCAGATAATCATCTCAAATATGAGTGACATATCATTAAATCATCAAATACAATTGTACTAAATTTAAACTGTAAATAGAAATAAACCATAAAAACACATCAGTTTTTTTTACATAAAATTTTCTCCTAAATTGTATTTTTTTTTTTTTTTTTTAATGTACAGGTGGTGCAGCAAATTTACCTACAGGTTTACCAACAGCATACTATTTAAATTATGTTGGCTGTCTTCAAAGGGTAGTTGTGGACAAAAGAACAGTCAATCTGTTGAGACTGAACACAACGTTACCCACAGATTCTTGTCTCGACGTATGATAAAAGGTAAAGTATTTAAAGGGAAAAAACAAGCATTAGTGAAAAATACCAATTAGCAGTTGATAATACTGTTTGTGACACTTTTTCAGAAAAACTACCAAAGGTGCAAATCATGTTAAGTTTTTGTAAAGTAGATTTTTAAGGAAAATTTATTATAAAATTTGTTAATGAATATTTCTTTACCCTAAAATACTGAACATTTTAATTCTAGTAAATTCACTACTAACCCTATACGGGTTACTCAAGTACTTTATACAGTGTGAAGTCATGTCCAAATTAGGTGCTATCATTCTCCTCTGGGTGCTGGGAGCTTTAAGAGAGAATGAGAGGTCAACAAAAAAGTCCCCTCCCATGAGTCATGATTAAAAGTCAACAAATTTTTGATACAGCAGCTATAAAAACTAAGCAACTAAGCTCAAAGTTCACAAACTGTATTCTTATTTTTAAAACTTAGGAAAAGTGTGTTTTATAACCAGCACAGAAAAAATTTAAGTTGCTACCCGCAAAAAAAAACCTTAGATGGTGGTAGGAGTAATTTTTTAGTTTTTTTTTTATACTCTGAAACTATAAAAATCTTTTTATTGCAAATTTGGTGCTATTTGATCACTATTATTTATACAAAAAAAAATTTAGCAAATTATGACAATTTAATAAGTAAATTTTTCTGTAACTTTCCATACAATTTATTTTGTATAGATTTTAAAAGACCAAACCTATATTTGAGCTATATTTGATAAACACTGTTACATCCAATTTACATTTTTTTCTTTTTTTATATATTTTCGCATGTAAATAGTTTCCTAGGCATATTTAAAAATATCTCCAAATATGAGTCTGTTAGCATTAGAAATTTCAAATTTTGTTTAAAGTTGCTTTATGGATTTTGATTAAATTTTTGCTGAAATGTTCAACTTACTACTCAAACATACACTTTTGATATAATCTTCAGAACTTTAGTTTTATTTCTAATGTTATTTGCAGATATGAGGCAAGATTGTGGAGCTGTTTTCGACTTCAACACAGAAGTGAGAAGCCACATTCTAAACCATTATTGTGATCTGTTTCACCGTTAAAGACTATAAAGGCGATATTTTCTTTTCAACTCTTACGTTATATTTATATTTTAAAAGTGATAACAAAATTAAAATCAATGCCAATTTATCCAGTATTTTATTAGTTTTTATTTTAAAAGATGATTATATTAGACGAAATGTGTATGTATATAAGAAAGGGAGGGTTCAGAAAATTTGAAAATGTATCTGCATAATTTATTTAAAAATTAACAACTGAAAGAACAAGTAAAGATAGCAAATAAAAATTTCCATGACTGTTAATAATAATATGTTCACAAAATTATGTTTATTTAAAACACTTGGATGATTACAAAAATTTTAAGCAAGTGACACAATTTCATAATTTGACTTTTTTCATTCATAATGATTGTTGGAACCTACATGAATAAAGTCCACCAAATTACCATTATATATTCATTCATTAGATAATAGTTTTTACTTATAAGCACAAATAAAATAATGCTAGATAAAACTTTTGTATATGCTACAGAATAATTTAAAAAAGAAGTGTTAGAATTTTATTTAAAAATGTAATTATTATAAAACATAATTTGTAAATAGGTCTGATAATGACTTTTTATTTTTAAAATACAACCACTTCTCAATTATCATTTATTTTGGTTTACAATATGCATACAATATTACAAACTGAATAATGTATCACATAATTATGGTTTAATTTATTTAAAAAAGTTGTATATTTTAATGTTGATACTTAAAAAAGTGATAATAATATTAAAATATTTTTAATATAATTTTTAGGCCCCTATAGTTAAATAAAATTTACAGAAATAATAAAATATTACCCTCACATTATCATCCAACATTATCTGACACAGCTTTGTTTTGGGAGTAATTTACCTAACCTGCTTGCAGAAGTTCGGAGTCTTGCATACTGTTCTCGTAAATTCACAATATTAATATTTAGCAAATGACAGCAATGCACTAGTTATTTGGTCCGATGCAATGCTAGTCCAACAGATAGACAAAATATTTTCTCATAATGACTGGACATTTTAATGGGATGTCTTCTGACAATCTATGCCTATTGCTATGATTTGCTCGCAAAAAGACATGGTTGTATTTAGATGTTTGTAGTTTTAAGTGAATGAAATAGCAGATATTTGAGTACTTTGTTATTATAATTTGCTAACATACATGAATAGTACAAGTAATATTTTTATGCTAAGGAGGGAATGTCATAACATAAAAAGGACAAAAAATTCGTTAAATATTATTTCATAGATATAATAATTTTTAAACTTAATTTTTTTAAATAAAAATGTTAGAAAAATAATATGAATTCATGTTTTTTTAACTTTTTATAAAAAAGTCTAAAACCTTGTTTATTCTAAAACATGCTGGACCATCTTATAACACAATCAAAGATTGTGTTTAACTTTAAAGATGTGTTTAATGAAGATATTTCCATTAAAAACTTTTTAACCTGTAGCAAAAAATTGCATGCCTAAGTTTTAAATTTAAAGTTTTCTCTATATCTGAAATGACTGATGATAGTTAACTTCCTAAAAAAAACCTTGAAAAGCATGACATATTTTCAATTCATTTTTCTTAATACAAGTAATATTGGATCAGAAATTGCTAGATTTACTTATTTCCTAACAAAATTATTCACATAAGTACAATTATGACTTTTTTAACAAAATTAATTTATTCATAGAAGTGTCTTAAATTTTTAGTAAGCAACAGAGCTCATAAAAAAATTAAAATTTATATTACACGAGTGGAATATTTTAGCATAGTATCCTATCGCTCAATAAACCAAAAACTTTAATTTATTCAAAGATTTTTTATGATATTTACATATTTTATAATTTATGTATTTTTATATTTTTTTAGGATAATTATTTTAAAATTATAGTTCAGATAATTTTTTAATTGTACAATATCAATAATACTATATATTAGAGTGCTGCCTCGGTAGCCTTGTTGATAGCATACTGGGCTTTCACCCCGAGAACCCAGGTTCGATTCCCGGCCAGGGCTTGGCATTTTCATATGCTATAAATCATCCCATTGTCTGCATTAGCCCAAGTGTGCACAATAATCGGACGTTAAACACAAAAAAAAAAAAACATTATAGAGTTCAAATTCCACCTATGTATTGTAATGCTTAAATATTATATTAATAGTCTAATTTACAAATTTTTTAAATGACACTACTGTCAAGAACCAACAATAAATGAATTGCCTGAATATCACTTGTCTGTAAAACAGAGTATTTACCTTTTCAGGCCTTAGATTTCTTTGACAAGTCACATTTTTATTTGTTTATTTTGGAAATACTGTAGACCTAAGTTCAATTAATTACTGTCTTAAGATTAATTATTACCTTGAAAATAATTGTTTTGTCTACGCCAAATGATATATGGTACAACACCCATTATTTATCTAACTTAAACAACGACATGACATCAATTTATTTTAATAATTTAATATTAATGCAGGTTAAAATGTAACAACACCAATATTTATTTATAGATTACAATACTTCATTTTCTAATAATTAATGTTTGAAATAACACTAACTTCATTTTATGGAAAGATATTTTTTTAAATAAAATCAAACTCCATCATATTTTCTTATTTCAAGTTCTCTGAGAAAAAGTATACGCACAAAAAATATCTTTTTCAACAAATCATATAAAACAAACAATAACTCTAAAACTGTAAAATAATTGCTGTCATGCCACAAATAAATACATTTTGTTATATTTAGATTGCTCGAAAATGCTAGTAATAGAAACAAACATCTGAACCAGATTTAGGTAAATACAAAGACTATCATGCAACTTTATATAGATACAATATAAAACATATTTGGGATAAAAGTAATATTTTTTTTCCATTGAACATGACTGTTGTAAGATAAATACAGTAAAGTCTAACTTTTAAATTTTATTTTATAATTTTTTCTTTATGTAAATACCATACTGATAATATACTCTTTTTGATATTCTAATTTTTTATAGTTTAATTTATAAAATATCGCCTGTTGTGAATAGTTAGTGAATTGAATTGTAAAGTTTCATTGATTATATTCTGCTTAATTGATAGAAATTGTTAAAAAAAAGTAATAATTAAGGTAGTTTAGTAAACAAATACAGAGACTATTTTAAATGAATGTCTGAAAGGTGTGTGTTTTCAATTTTTTATTTATACGAATGAAAGTATGTCTGCCTGAAAAATCTTGTGTATATTGAACTGTATGACTTGAAGATGTTGATATCGATAAAATAATAAAATGAATGGTTTTGTTACCTGTGTGTTTGCTTCTTTTTTTTATAATCTCAGAAAAGGAATAATAATAAAAATATCATATTCTTAAAGCTAATAATTAATGGTAGAATATTGGTATAATAACTACTTTTTTCGAGTGTAGGTCAACCCAACTTAAAAACACAAAAACTAACACACAAGAAAAAAACCAAATGGGTATTTGAAATTCAGATCACCTATGGGCAACTGTTGTTCGAATTACTAGTTTTTTAAACGTACCTATGGATCTACATTTGGGAGGTAAATAGGCAGAAATTATTCTGAAATTAGTTTCATGATGGTGAACTTGGACAACGGTTTGCTCTATAAAAGACTTAGTAATTTGGAATCGCTTCATGAGAGATCCACCTATAAATCAAGGCTGCAGTTCCACTGCAGCACAGCCATTGATCACGAGTGGTAGATCTGAACAGTATGTGATATAGCATGAAATGTTGAAAATATTGTTAGTTGTGATTGTGTTTCTGATATTAGAGCAATATCTATGTTTCTGTCTAGGAGTAATTGTTGGATTTCAGCTTTACAGCTGACCATTACATTTGCTATTTGAGTTAGTGGCTTACTCATTTTTCATGAATAGACTAATTAGGAAGGAGAGGACTGTGATAAAATAGTCTTAAAGTCCTCAGTTGAGTTTATCTTAAAAAGGATTTACTTGAGGATTCTGATGAAGGAAGACATGTTCTGTCCTGAGATACATCAAAAATTATTATTAAAAATATATACTATATCAAAAACATTGAACAATTTATTTCAAGATAACTTGAAAACATCATATAATTTAACATCAACCAACTAAAACCAAACTTTAAACCAAACTTAAAACCAAACTTTAACCACAGTTGAAGCAAGTTAAATTGAAAAAATTTAATATTTTATTTATACAAGTAAAATTGATCATACTGAGACTGATCAACCATAACTTGCTTGTTTAGCAGTATTTTTTTCATAAATACGTAGTACTGCTAAGAGCACAGCAATACAGTAGCACGTAGCTCACAGCCTGCAGCAGTTCGGTTTTAAGTTCGGCATACATAGTGAGCCTTTAAGTAAAAAAAAAATTAAACCAGAAATAAGCAACACTCTTGTGTGTTGTCAGTCTTGTTACAATTTGTTGTGCCAGGTTAATAAGACTTCAGCCTATAACTGTAGGTCTAAGATGCCTCGCTACACTTGCAATAACTAGAATGCATTTCAATCAGTCATTAGTTGATATTAGAAAGTCAAATTATAACTTTCTGCACAAAATATTAAACAATTATTTTTAATTCAAATAACACTAATGTCTTATATATTTTCAGCATTTAAGCAAAATCAGCATTTACATATTTGAAATACACTCATGGACAAGACACCTGTTAACCCTTTGCTGTTAACTCCTAATGGATTTGAGATGTACAACATTTTAGTACATATTACTGTTTTAAATAGTATAGGAATTAACTTTATTGACACTTTACCCATCAAATGTTATAACTTTTATCTAATATAATATTAGCTTACACAGTATTTTTAAACTTAACTTTTTCTATCAAATATATAGCTTTTTGAACCACTCATGGACCCTGTAGTAGTTAGTGAAACCCCACACTTCATCAATGAGTACAATCACTTCACTTCAATATTGAGTGGGCTTAACATACATCTTCTTCAGCTATTTTTGTTTTTATCTGACAGTACATTTGAGAGTCACAGGGGTTTTCACAAAATAAAGAGTTTTTCAATCCATTTTTTTTTCAATCCATCACATACCATGTTTGAATAACATGTGAACATGTAACATGAGTTTACATGTTTGAGTCCATCATGTAACACAAACATTTACAATACAATTAAGAATGAATGGATACACTATTATTTATTATTGTTAGCCTATAATCGTATAATGTACACTGTAAATAAATAAAACTTTATGATATTTTGAATTCTGTATCAGTTCAAGCTAATTTTTCATACATACATAAAAACTGGTGCAACTAAAATTAAAATTTTTTCCACTGTTTTCACTTTTTTCTTTCTTCTTTTTTGTGTGGATACTTTTTAAAATTCTTTTATACTTTTTAAAATGTGGATACTTTATTTTCAAAACATTTTCAGATATCTATAAGCAGTTTTCACCATTGTTTTTCTTTTAAAATTTTGCAATTACTCAAGTATCACATGACCACCTTCCAATTTTAAAGTTTCATTCAAGAAGGCAGACCACTTTTTTTAATTCATCCTAAAATAGTTTTGTATTCAACTACGTTTCACATGTGCATCTCTCTTCAAATTTCACTTGCATTTAAAAAATACCATTTTCAGACTAGTTGAAAAATAAATTAATTTATATATTTATTTTATAGGCTAACTGGGCCTATAAGAGCACAGCAATTATACGTTGTCAAAATTGACAACAATTTTGATAATATATGTGTATTATAAATAATTGTATTAATATATTGCTGTTTTACATTAAATTCTTTTAATAGTGGTGCAAATAATGCAAAAAGTGTTTTAAATGGTTTAGCAGTTTCAACAAACACTGTAAGTTTCTAGGGTTCTAGTTTGTAGGTGAACCAACTATCCTTCACTTTTAGTTCAGGGACCATTGGCAGACAGACAAGCCCACATGTAAAATGTATTTATGTTTATATTTTAGCTACATGTATACACGTGTTGTCTTGTTTAAAGAACCTTCATAACAAACTGCCATTTATATTTACAAACTATTTAAAAAACATTAATGTTGAATAAATAATCAAATAAATGTATTTCACAAACACATTCGGCCACAATAAACACAAATACAAACAGCTGTCTATATGGTACAACCAAATAACGAACACGTAGAACATGTAGCAGATGACCGAACAAAATATCTTATACAGTGATACTTTAATTACCACTCTTTCAACTACCAGTTTCTGTCGTCAGTCCATTAAATTGTATTGTAAATGTTTTTACATATAGCTTTAAGAGAAAAGTAATGTATAAATAAAAATGTAAACAATAATTATTAGTACAATATACAATGCTCCCAATATACAGTAGCCAGATTGCAGTGAAAAATAATTTTCGCTTTATTGAGTCACACCTACTATAAACTATCACTCATGTCAGTTGCAGATGTTTTAGTTGTGAATGGCATGGTATCATGTCTCATTTTTGTTTACGTTATTTGTAGCTTAATGAGCCAGCTACTGTAGTGAAAGAGCATACAATTAAAACCATTGATTAGAACAATATAAGTGTAGTTCCCTGTAGTAGTGATTGCACCACTTATATTTTATTACATACCCTGTCATAAATGTGCATTTTTTAAATCTTTTGTTCATTTGTAATGCACATGGCAGGTTGTTCTTTAAGAATTTTTTGTGTATAATTTTTTACTGTGACATCATGGTTACAGTAGTGACTTTAACTGTTAATCAAAATTTCACTTTATAAATGTAAAATTTCTAAGAAGTATTAAGGAAAATATTTACCAATAAGCCGATATTACTTACAACCAACACAGAAAATCCTGAAAATACATCAACATTACACAACAACAGAACAGATTTGTTTGTACAATGTTGAACACACGATGCCATCGGAGTGGAATGATAACTGTGCAATATCAAACTTTAGGACAAATGATTAAAATATAGGAAATGTAAGAAACTTCAGAAATATTGCCAAACTTCAATGGGATGCAAGAAAGTGAATTAAAGTTCCATGATAGCCATATTTTCAACACACATATTTTCAAAAACATATAAATTCAACATATTCTCAGTAGTACAAAACTTAGAAAAAGTGTACTTCATTAGAATTTTAGTTTACCACTTAATCAAATACAAAAGTTTGACATTATTTTGTGTCTACTTACCGGCACCATTGAATCCATCAGTGTCTGCACAAATTGTTCTGGATTAACGTTTAATTCCTTGTACAAACCAAATATACTTGCAAGACGTGTAGCCAACATATGTTTACATGTGAAGGCATTGCCTTTGGTTACATAATGTGTATAAAATGTACAATTACAATAGTTAATTTCAGGAAGAATTGTATAAACCATGCCAGATGAACCTATTACCTATAAGAAGAAAAAATAACATCAAGTCATTCAATGCAATCCTTCAAATTTAATGATATGGGATCTCTACATATAATTAGCAAAGTTAATTAGAGAATGGTATAACCTTAAACACATCATTCTGTCGAAGCTGCACTAACTACCTTTCAAATTCACTTGGTATTTTAGACATAATATTATATTCTGCAAAAAATGCAATTTAAAAAAATTAAAAAGACCCAATTTCTTAAAATGGGCAAAGCTAGGTACGAAGAAATCTGGAACTTTAGCATGGGGATGGTAACAGCAAAGTGATCAAAGAATCATTGTCTCTTTCACTAAAAATTATTAGCGCCAGCTGATTTAGGTTACATTTCATATGACCTGATATACTGCAGTGTAACAGCATTGTCACAAATATATTACTATGTAGCTATTTTTCATTCTGGAAAAAATAAGTTTTTTTCATTTTTAAATCCTGCAAAATTAAAATCATTTTAAGAAACAAGTAATATTCTTGAAAATACTTGCTACATTGAGAAGAATTTACGCTAGTTGTTTTGATTTCATGTTTTAAAAATAAACTAAGATTAAATAATCACTAATAAAAATTTCCAATCATTCATCATGAAATAATTAAGTTTCAATATAAACAAAAGTTTTACATTTTTTTTTTAATAAGTTATATAGTGTGTGCACATAAATAGAATAACGTAACTTCATAGATATAATAAGTAGCCTAGTTATGTATATTCACACTGAAATCTAAATATTATAATATGCATAAATATCTACATCTTCACAATATTTCAAACCAATTAATTATAAAATACTCTTTGTTTTGACATAATTATAAATTCATTGATAACTATGTAAAATTATCACTCTTTGCCATTTGTTATAAGTCCAATTAAAGCCTGTCTATACCTAAACATAATTACAATAATTATCTTATAATTTGAACACTCAAATACAATGAAATCTGACCACCTACCTTATACAATTTCAAATTATTTTTGTTACATGTAAGTTGCTCAATATTTCCAGCCTCTAACAATGTTAAAGCTCGTTCAGAAACATCCCCAAATACAGAATGTAAGTTCAATAACATATCATCACTCACTGCAACATAAAAGTAGATTATAAAAGATTACTAAGCAGTACTTGTACCACACATTATTGTAAAACTAGCTTTTATTTAATAAATCACTACCTATCTTAAATACTCATTACCAGGCAAAGAAACTGACAGACTAAATAATAAGAAACATGCATACATGTCATCTTGCACATATTCACAGTTATAGTACATTTAATGATGTCCAGTTGTATGGCGTATGTCATAAATCATACATTTTGTGTTAAACAGTTTATATCATAAATCAGTCTCATGTAAAAATTAAATTTTCATTGAATGCACATTTTTTTCTACTCTGATACATTATCTTGTTTTATAATTTTAAAAAATACATTTTTAGTTTTCATGAAATCAAGTAAAACCTAAACCAGTCTTGGTTTCCAGAGCCCAATCTAATCTACAACAATGGATAAAACACATTTCACAAAATCTCTTATCTCAGTTAATAATTACAACAATATTCATTTAAAATATATTAATACCTTTGTTTGGTACTGAACTAAATGTAACCTGTAAATCCATACAACAACTGATTAAAAACAAAGTTAACATTAGTACCAAAATGTTGGTATAATACTCCAATTAATGTTTGGTGCCAATTAAATAATTATCTCAGGTGGGTGGCTTGTTTCACTAATAGCCAACTAAATTAATAGACTGGTTAATACACAGTTAGTGTACAGTGTGTTTGAAAAAGAACTCCCTAGTTTTATATGTAAATTTAATTGTGAAATTAATGAAAAACTACATCAACGAGTACATACAATGAAACAGAATACCTTCAAGTTTTTTTCTAATGTTAGTAAACTTTAATGTAGGATTCATTTGTTACCCTACACACGTCATGACGACATTCCACTTCTTACCAAATATTCAGCAACATAGCAGGTATAACTGTCTCAACAATGATTCTTTTCTGTAAATGGTTGCTCTTACAGATCTTTTCAGCATACACAAAATTTTTTATGTGTTCCCAAAAGAAAAAATCAAGTGGAGTTAAGTTCGGCCTTCGTGGTGGCCAAGAGATTAGGCCAGCCATGCCTAGCCACTTTCCCAAAAGAGAGTGTCAAGAGCCACGAGCACACGGTTACTGTAATGAGGTGGGGCGCCATCTTATTCAAAAAACACAAGCTCTATTTCCACCTCAATATTTTCCACTTGGGGAAAGACATACTATGTCAACATATCACAGTATACGTTCCTCTTTATTGTTTTTTCTATAAAAATGAAATGACCAATCACTAGATCTTCCACTCGATCTTCCATCAAACCGCACCAAACTTTAAGTTCTGGAGAATTACACTGATGCTGAATAACGACATGTGGTGACTCTGCCCTCCTCCAAATTTTGCAGTTATGACGATTAACTATTCCACTCACATAAAGTGTTGCCTCATCAGAAAACAAAACATTTTTCAAAAAAAGTGTTACTTTCATCAATTCTGTCATTTTCATCCAACTGCAATTTCTTGTTTTTATCAGCAGGTTTAATTTCATGTAACATTTGTAATTTTTTGGCGCACATGACGTCTTTTATGCACCACATCATACAAAGTACCTTTAGGCACTACTAATTGTAGACTTCTTTGGGCTCCGAATACATGAAACACTTACCTGTTCAACAGTAACTTCAGAAGTTCTCGGTCTACCTAGTGACTTCTTTTAAAACACTGCCAGTTCCCTTGAAAGACTGTAGCCAATAACGGATAATTTTTTGCTGTAGGTGGTTCACTAATATACTTGTGTCTAAAATTATGTTTTACTGTTATAACAGACTTAGTTTGCACAAGCCAAATAACACACTGCGCCTTTTGTTGCCGGAGTAGCACTGCACTGCACTGCACTGCATGCCTGAACTCAGCACTGTAAAAATTATTTTCAAGGTCACGCAGGCCTGCCAACTGCAGGAACTGAAATCCCATATTTACATAAGCAAAACTTGGACAGTTGATGAATTAAATACTATAAACTATAATAGTGCATGTCACTGTACAGATTCTAGGGAACATTAAAACTAGGGAGTTCTTCTTCAAACATCCTGTACTTAAAAAATTATACTATATTAATTAGAATAAATTGTAGATAATTTACCAGAACCATTTGTAGAATACTGGGATTCAACATTTCTTAAAACTTTATCAGCAATGTCAGTAAAGATACCTGATGGACCTTAAAACAAAGAAAATAAATGTAAAAACTTTTAAATTAGATTTTGTTAAAAATTAACTGTTAATGTTCAATAAAAAAAAATTAATTACACAGTTTCCTTTTAAGAGAGAAGAGGTTTTTTGGTGTTTAACGTCCGACTATTAAAAAAAAAAAGAGAGAGAGAAGAGGCATAAATTCCCTGTGTACATATCCATTCTACAGATTTATGTTAGCTTCCTAATAGATATTTACAAAACATTAATGCTAAACTAATAGCCTAGTATAATACAGTATTTAACAGGTATACATTTAACAATAGGCTATATATTAGGGACAGCATAATCATGGAAACACTGGGCCTACCTGATTTTTCCTCCTGCAAGTATACATTTTACTGAATTATAAACAACTGTTTATTTTTCACATGACACCAACAACTGTTTCCAGTTTTTGTTTACTAACATTAGATTAACACATTTAAAGTCGGGAAAACAAAAAAGGTGAAAAACTTCACCTTCTGATTAACTGCAGTCTAACAGAAACTGCTTACTGCAGTGTTGATTGTTGAATATTCTTTTAAATACATTTATCTGTACATGTTAGTGATAGAAAAATGAATAATACAGCCTATTATTAACTAAATTATACTTTTTATACATACATTACACCAAACACTTTCATTTAAACTTTTGTTATATATTATTTTTCTTTTTTAATAAACATATTACAACCTTTTTTTAATTTATATATCTTGACAAAATATCAATATGTGAATGACATCAATGGATTTGTACAATGTTGACATTAATGATCATCTTTACTAGTTGGTCACTTCATTAGATGCCCAATTAACTATTAATCTGAACAATAACTATTCAATTAGCATTAATAACTATAGCTACCAGTTTTTTTTTTATAGCTGGACCTAGGTATTTTTACTACTAAATGTAAAATGAACTTAACCTACCATTCATGAGGAGTAAAATTTTACGAAATATCTTAAGAAAGTTGCATGCCTGAAAATTCCTGCATATCCTGAAATTAAAACATGTTTTAGGCATATTAATTACATATTTACCATTAATAAATAAATAATTACTTCTAATTTTGAAAATTACTTTGATTTACTAAAGTACTTTGATTTTAATAAACATTTTTATATTATGTACTTTACTATAGAATTAAGAGATATTCACATGCAGAAGATTAAATTTCTTATAACTTATGATTTTAAGCAATGTTTAACGTAAAGCCATTTTTAATGGAACTATACTGTGCCGTCATTGCCATTTACTTTGCATGGAGGTTATGCAGTTCCTAATCATTTTGAGGTTATGTTTGCGACTTTTTTTTTGAATGAAATGTAACGAATTCAGCATATAATAAAGCATTTGGCGCAAAAATTACCAAAATACGTTACACTACATCTGCATATCTACCCAATATTTAAAATTGTAAACAATTTTAAAATTGTAATTAATTTATTAATTTATTTTATTTCAAAAAACAACAAAAACCACTTCTTCCCTAACACAAAATGCAGTATTTTTTTTTGTTAGAGCCTACTTACCTATATTTTTTAGTCTATAAATAGGTTATAATTATATTACTGTTCAATAACAAACAGTTTGTTACTTTAAACGTAAGTGAAAGGATAACATCAACACAAATAGAAAACCATTTTTGTTTGTTTTTGTTGCTTTACTCACAGATTAAAAAGCATAGCTTTATTTTACGTAGTGAGACTCTCTGACCTCTGACCAATTTGAAGATGTGGTAATACAACTGAAATACTTTAAAATAAAATTGCATATGATAAATTATAAACAAGATGTAAATATGAAAAAATGTATAGTTTTATTATACTACTGAGTCTATAATACACGTAAGTACTCATAAAGTACATTTGAGTATTATAAACTCAAACTATAACTGTATTACACTTTTTACAAAACTAAATAAAATTGCTATGTTTTTTTGTCAGAAATTTTGCCATAGAAGTATAAATTTAATAATTACAATTTAAAAGATAAACTAATACAGTAATATTTTAATTATTATTTTTTTACAAATAGTGACTTTTTATTTTTATACTCATATTCTTATACATGTGTCCTTAATCTATGACCACTGTTCCCTTGACCACATAGTTAGATCTGTGATAAGTATTGTTATTGTGTTTCTATAATTTATGGTAGAACTTAACTTGGCTCAATGTAATGCCAGAGTTTAATTTTTGTATTTAGTTATATTTGTAATATGTTAGTTTTGTACTATAAGTAGTTATGAAGTTTTGTTTTGAAAGTTTAACCATACTAAATTATACAAGTACAAGTTAAAAAAATTGTAGAACAATGGGGAAAAGGCAACACCAGAAAGACAAATTGTAAGTTGCAAAAATTATGGTTAAACTAAACTATTCTATTCTAAACAGAATAATGTAGTGTACTTTTATATATTAGAGTTTGGCATTATTGTAGATCTTTTTCTCAAACTAATTTATTGAATACATAGGGGTGTATAGCCTGTATAGAGCTTCTAAAATATAAGGACATTCCTGACCAAGCATAGGCTTCTATCACTTTTTAGGGCATATTAATTATAACACTTCAAATTAACAATTAAAATGAGTATTTGGTAAAACTGCTCTTTCAGGCCTCATAGAATTTTCCATTTTTGCTCAATTTTGTTGCTTTATTATATCCTCAATAGTAGTAATCCAAAATATAAAATCCCAGAAACAACAGGATTTTAGAAAAAATGAAAATAAAAGTGACAAACATAACCTTCAAATGAGTAGAGCACGGAAGTAGGTAACATATTTTACTTTGCAAAAATGATAAATGTGTATTATCAATACTAAAAAAACACATTTTTTTAAAAAATACCTTAACCACTTGTTGGGTGTATATATATATTTTTTTAAACCTTAAAAACGTACGGACTCCGTTGTTGAGTGCAATATAAACTTAAAAAATAATTTGACTTGGTTGTTGAGTGTAGTATAAACTTTTTTTTAAAAAAAAAAACTACACCACTAAACAGTGTTTCACGCGATGTAACATTAAAAAATGTTAGTATCAGATTTTAAATTGTAAGTATAAAATTATTGACCAAAACCAGTGAATTAAAAAATAGGTGTCAGAATGACACCTAAGTTTTAACATAATAACACATTAAATTGTATGACTTTTTTTTGTAATTGATTTGGATTGGTTTCAAAAGGTATACAATAAAACTTACTATTCCAGATACCTGACTTGTACAGAATGGATTACACTTTATGGTGGTAAAAGAGAAGGTCCTGAAACTTCCAACAACTTTAGAAGACTTCCTTACGACCATTGTTGTGTTAGTTTGCAGCCATTTGACAATCCTTATTGCGATCAAGATGGAAATATATTTGAATATGAAGCGATTTTGTTATATATAAAGAAATTTAAAACAAATCCAGTTACTGGAAAGGTAATCCTAATATATAACACTAAAAATTTAACTATAATTTCAATGTGTAATATTTTGTAATACAAAAATAAACAAAGGCTATATATATATATATATATATATATATATATATATATTTTTTTTTTTTTTTTTTTTTTTTTGTGCACACTTGGGCTAATGCAGACAGTGGGATGATTTATAGCGTATGAAAATCCAAGCCCTCGCCGGGATTCGAACCCGGATGAACGAATCCTCGGGATGAAAGCCTAGTACGCTATCCACTAGACCACCGAGGCGGCTATATATATATATATATATATATATATATATATATATATATATATATACATACATACATACAGTATGATAATATTGCAAATGTTTTTAAGGACAATCAGCCTAAAAAAAAAATGAAACTGGTTTCCTTTTCATAACACTAAAATAAATTTGTAATTAATCGCTACCACTAATTTTTTTTTTTAAGCGAAAACTCTTTATTTAATTTCTGTAAGTAATAATGAAAAGTATAAAAATGAAGAACTTACTGAAAAATAGGGGGGGTTACCTGCACACCCTAACCAATAATACAGTATGAAAATAACTAACATTGCGAATGTGGACATTAGCAGAAGCAGAAGAAATTGTACAAAATGGTAACTTACGTAGGGCATTCAAATATAAACGAAAATTTTTTCACACAGCTTTATTGGTGATATGTTAAAATGCAAATGGAGTAACGTATTTTTCAACATAGTTTTATGGAGCACATTTTCTCCATTAGGTAGTGAGCTTTTTGATCCCCTCAAAGAAAAAAAAAAGAAGATAATTCTTTCCACTCCTAATACCTCTTTAAATGGACCAAACATAATGGTGGTCACATGGGGACAATTTGGGACTGTAATAGTTGTGTTCAATAGTTTGAAAGTAGTAGTTACGTTGAGTTTTTCACGAGTTAGGACATTGCAAATCAGTTGCCAGTGTTGTTTTACAGTAAGCAGTCTTAGTTAGCATCATCCAGCAGATGGCTTATTAGGCCGTTTATTATTACTGACTTTCCTTCAAGTTTGTAAGTAGTCAATCAACAGTACACCTTTTTAACCCTAAAACACAGTTTCCATAACTTTCCCAGTTGTCAATTATCGTAGCCTTGATCGGTGCCCTCTCTTCAACTTTCCTTTCCTTCGTACTTATCCTCTTGTATTCTGTACTATAATAATGAACCTATATTTCATTGTAGGTCATTATATGCTCCAAAAAAAAAAAGCCTCCACTTCTTCAAAACAATTCAGAAGACACTGACTTCTGTCTTTCCGCATATTTCTTTATGCCACCTTGCTGATTCTTTGCTGTGTCCAAAAATATTGGACATAATGGTATGGATACTTTCAACACTTACACTCACTTGATACATTTTCAGCGAAAGTAATGTAATGATTGTCTTTAAAAAGCTCACTCACAGCCTGAATATTGGCTTCATTAACGCTGGTCGCTAAACACTATTATGGCTTTAATTTTCCATTTTATCAAAACCATTTTGAAATATCCTTGTCCAATCGAACAGTTGGTTTTCACTCAAAAATCACTGAACTTTTCTTGGAGTCTATTCAGTATTTCACTCATTTATGCTTTTGTTGGCAAGAAAACAAATAATAACGCATTGTGAAACAGACACTACATTTCTGTTTACTCGTAGTAATACTGAAATGGCAGATGTGACTGTAAGGGCTGTAGCCATAGTTATGTCCTCTCCTTATCACTACCCCTGATTCCCTGGTACACCATATTGCTCAGTTCACTATGTTAATCAAATAAACAAAATTCCAGTTTATATTTGAATAACTATCTTATTATTATAAAAATTAATGTTCGTAACAAAAGATTAATTTTTCTTAATTTAATAATAAAATAGGTAATAGAACAAAAAAAACTTTTTAAGTCATGAAAATAAGTGGTGCCTATTCATTACACAAATACCACCACTAATTTTACTTAGAAACACTATTTTTTAAAGATTAATTAATTTTAAATTTTAATAAAACTTCATGCAGTATTTCAGTAATAATAAACAAATATTCATACATAGTAAAATCTTGCGTATCAATACCAGTTGGAAGTATTTTTAATTTAACATTATTTGGCTTAAACATGTTTTTTTAAAATAATATACAGTATTTTGTTCTTTATCTAAGTAAAGTACATGGTGATATTATATATTACTTGTATATAAATATTTTTGTTTAAAAATAAATTTCATAACAGTATTTACAAAACTGTTAAGTACATATTGGCACAGTGAATAGTACTGCTGCTTGGTGATTGCCTAGTGCAGTGATATTTGTGGCTAAGTAATTCCTACAATGTAACATAATCATGTCATGGTCATGCACATAACTCGGCAGGCATAGAAAGTATACAATCTTTCATGTGTTTTTTAAATCTCACAAATATTATTTCATTGTAATAAGTAAAAAGGTAATTATTACTCATTGTGTTAAGTTAATGAGACTATACAAACTTGATGGTTATATTCAACAACAAACTACATACATACTTGATCTGGCTAACATGTTCACCTTAATATAATAATTATTATGTATTTGTTTCTATCAATTTACTATTAATAATTGGTTTGTATCAAAAACAGGTTTCAGGATTTGACCTAATTACTGCAAACACATTTTAAATTACTGACAGCTTTTAGTACCTTTTTATTTCAACTCTAGGCTTTCTCACTTTCCTTTGGTTTAGAAAATCCTGCTGATAATCATCATCCTTAAGTCTGGTAAACCACCCAACGGAACTAACTGATATCGCCCCATTAGTCTTATTTATAACCATGTAATGGAAAAGAATGTTCGTCAGTTTGAAATTAAGCCTTGAAGAAGTTCTTGTAATTCCGCAATATTTTAGATTTTTGCAAACATCAACCCACAGTTGAGCAGACCTATAGAATTTACTATACAGTCAGACAGACTTTTTTCCTTAAAGAAAAAAGAATTTTGTTCAGCTGCATTTTTGAATGTCCTGCAGGTGTTGACAGAGTTTGGACATAGGGTCTGCTATGCAAGATCAGAATTTTTTTGCATCATTATATTAACTTTGTATCTAACTGAGAGGGTTTTTCAGTTTGTCCTTATATAATATTTTCACATGCAATATTCAAAGCAACCAGACATAATGGTTGTAAAGTTGTTGTTTTCTTTTAGTGAAGCAAAACGAGTATGAGGTAGGTAGACAACTGCAAGGGCATTTGGATACCATTAGTACCTGCTTGGCATATAATGGCCAGATCTCCCAAATCACATTACATTATTTTTATTCTTTGAAGAGGCATCTGTGCTCCAATTAGGTAGTGTGGTATACAACTCCAGTCCACATCTGTTAAGTATCTGGGATTTCACTTTGACAGCCTGCTGACATTACATCAAAAAAATAATAAAAGATTAACAGTAATTTCAGAAACATACACTGGCTTCTGGGTAGAAAGTTTTCTATTTCACTTAACTACAAACTATTGGTTTATTGCTCAATTCATAAACCTATCTGGGTTTATGGCAATGAACTTTGAGCCACTGTAAGCAAGTCTAACATCTAACATTTTCAGAAAATCCAAAGTATCATTTTAAGAGTTATTGTGGATGCTCCTTGGTATTCCCATAATTCTGGACATCCACAACTATTCACAAAATGCAACTATCAAGGAAGAAATTGTTTGTTTTAAAATAAATCAAACGCCTATAGAGGACACCCAAGCCATCCATGTAAAAAAATTAAAATAAATATACAATACTACTTTAAAATAAATTTAATTATTAAACTACAAATTTTTCTGTGGAAGAAGTTACCATACTAACCAGCCACATATTGTAAAACAAAACAAATATAAAGTTCAACCCAGCCACTTAATTTTTATGCCTTCTGGAATTAATATAGCACAAATATGATGGGAATATATAAATACCCAAATTTAATGTCATGGTTACAAATAAGTTATATGTTTAATTAAAAAAAAACATTTTATATCTTTTTGTTTATTTTTAGCCCTTAGATGTGAAATCGCTGATAAAGTTACATTTCCATAAAAATGCTGAGGATGAGTACCACTGCCCCGTATTGTACAAACCTTTCACCAAACACTCTCACATTGTTGCTAACGGAAAGACTGGAAATGTATTTTCATTTGAAGTAAGTCAATTTGAAGTATCCTACTTATGTGTTCATTACATATTATAAATAAATTTTTCACTAAGTTAAATTTTAATTTTTGGTTTTTATTTAGCTCTACATTTGAAATGTTAAAATGCTTACCTAGTTTTATTAAAATGCTATCATATATAACATCATGCAGTTTTGATTGATTTATCAGTTCTCATTATTTAAGAATTAAAAATAATGAATTAAAAATATATAACATAATGCCTATTAAAAAACCTAAATAAAAAAGTTGTGAAACAAATAAATTTTGAGATTTTAATTGGTGTGACCATTTTCAGATCGCCTGTGAAAAGAAAATTATTTTTATGTGAATGTCTCTCTAGTTAGTGTGGTGTGTGATTGATTTTAATAAAATTTAACACAAGTGTAGTTTGAATAGGTGCATCTCTGAAAAATTGTTACTTTTTCCATGTTTGATGTTTTTTTTTAAAAAAAACTTTAAAACATTTACAAACAAAACTTTGGTTTTCTCAAAATTGACTCCTTAACTATCTAAACAAAAGGTATAGATGCTACCACCTTAAAATCTAGGATCAGAATCCAGTTATCAAATTTTGGATATAACACAAGTATAGTTGTAGCTGGCATAGGTATATTAGCGGTTTGGGATCTCTCTTAACTCGGGTCCTGTAAAGAATTAAATATCGGTAGTCCAAAAAAAAAACCCTTTAATATATTTAATTACATTAAATTACTATTATCTTATCACGGCTCAAGTACAGTTGATAACAACCCCAAAAATAAACAGTATTGTATTATTCTATCAAAATATTCCCATGAAATATGTCCCAATGTATTTAAACCAAAAAGTGAAAAGGAGAAGAAGTGTACGCAAACTGTGTCTACTTACATAGATTGCCAATTCATCGTTTCTCATCACTGCCTGACTAGAATGTTCTCTTCTAGTGCCTGCTGACGTACCACTCTTTGGTCTCCCTCCCGTAATCTACTAAACTTCCGGTCTCCTTAGAATCAACTGTCCCCACTTCTTCCCTAAGCTTTTAATTGAACTGCTGTTCTAAATACCTTGTTGTTTATTGCAATAGGCAGTATGTCAGCAGTTTCATAATTTTTCTGTCTTTGTCAATATTATTCTTTCGGCTGTGACCTCATTATAATATTTAAAAGGCGATGATAACCTTAACGGTTTTTCGCCGGAAAAAAAAATAATTAAAACTAATAACTAAAAATAATATTTTTTTATTTTTAACAGGTAGAATATTTAAGTGAAATCTTTGGATAATTCTTTCTGCTATAATATGCAGATGTAATTAAAATGTTGGTTCACAAATCCAGGATGTAAGAATAAAATAACTACATGTACAATTGTAGCTTATTTTACTTCATTTAAAAAAATGTAGCCTATTACTTCAGTTAACATTTATTGATTGAGTATTTATTTGTTGTTATTCATAATTATGTTTGTTTTTTCTGTATAGGCAGTTGAACAATTAAACATAAAAACAAAATCCTGGAAAGATTTAATCACTGATGAACCATTTCAAAGGTCTGATCTCATTACGCTTCAAGATCCAACAAATCTCGAAAAATTTAATCTTTCCAATTTTCACCACATCAAGAATAATTTGCGTGTGGAAGATGAAGGTCAGTATATAAAATGTCAGTATGTAAAAAGCAACAAAAACACAGTTGAACCTCAATAAACCAAACTAACTGGTACTGGAGTTGGTTTAGATAACCATATTGTTCAGCTTATCAAATGAACATAATTGTCACTAATAACTGATTAATTGTACAGTACTTTATTTAAATGGTGTTTAGAAATAATTATAGGCCTACAAAATAAAGTATTACCAGATGGCAGAATATCTACTTATTTAATATGTTAAATATTTATTTAATATATTAAAACATTATTTTGATATCATTCCTTGAAAGTTTGTTGTTGTGGAAAATGTATGATTAACAAAATGTTTAATTCTGAGAACGGTACATCTGAAGTATGTGTGGTTTGAGGATTAGACACGACATGAATCAAGATAACAGTATTCGCAGAATGTTTTGTTTTCAGTATTTGCACAAAAATACTACTTAGGATTTAGGTTATGGTTGATAACACAAATCTTTCGCATTATATATTGTTGAGAAAAAAATAATAGGACTGTGAAACTATACTTACCAATACAAAGCAGCACCAAACAACTGTGTATAATATCGTAGCACTTCCAATGCGACTAGCGACCAAACCTGTTACTCTGATGGGAAGAAATGAAATTAAAAAAAGAGGTTAGATGTTTAAATACACAAGACAAAAAAAAACCAAAAAGATATTAAATATGAGTGCTCTGAATGTTAAATAGGATTTTGTATATAACGTTGATTTGAGAGTTTCATTCAAAAAAACCTTTTAATTTGAGTAAATTTTATTTATAATTTTTATTTTGTTTATTTATTTGTCTAATATAATTTTTGTGAATAATAAACATTAATTATTAATTTCTGAACACTGTGAAATTATTTTTATTACTTTTGGTAATTCATTTTTTATTTTTGTGTGTTGAATCATACATTATGTTGTCTTTTACATTCATATAAAATATGAAATATAGTAACTTTTTACAGTATCAATCAATACAATATCAAATACAGTAATAGGTTATTACTTAGGTATATTGTTCTATTATATGTATTTGTAATTTTTACTATGCTAACTGGAATTCCACCTTTTATATATCACCTGTTACATTATTGTGTATTATTTGATAAGATTTATAATGGAAAGTATTTAAAAAACATGTCCACCATGTGAAACATGATTTGGAAATTTTGCTGACACAGACCTTTTAATTTTATGTAGAATCAAGAAATTCTGTGTAAAAATATACTACAGAAATTATCCTGTGAAACTAATTTATAGAGATAAATTTGTAATCAGTAATATTATTAAAAAGAAAATTTACTAAGTCTCTTGACCTTAAATAAAAAGTATTGGATCTTTTTTATTTTATGGGTGTTGAAATGTTGTATAGATGTTGATGCTAAATTTATAAACTGGACACTATTTTCTATGCCTAGGGAAATAGTTTCTACTTTACTACATGTCAGTCACTGTATCTGGGCCTTTGAGTGAATACATGTACTGTTTAATTGCAAGTTTTAAATTACTAAAAACTTGAACAGCAGCAGTGTATTAAATTTTGCCAAAGCAGATGCTATTTGTAAAATTCAGCAAATACTTGGAAACAGTGTGTTACACAAATTAAGAAGTGCCACAGTCGCTTTAAAGATAGATGCCAGTCATTCTAAAATAAACCGCATTATGACAGGCTGTCATAAAGCCTGAATTTCAGATGGAACTTTTGTCGTGGAGGATCTTTGATAATGTTTAAGAAATTGTAACAGGTTCAAATAAGCATATATTCGGTGAACATTCCGTTTTAACTGCAAAATGGAGTACCTTAAAAGAGTACCTGCAAAATTTGTGCAGAAACTGTTAACAATAAAGCAGAAGCAACTTTTGCTTTGAACTTTCAGATGAAATCTTGTACTATCTACAAAATGACCAAATTTCTGAGGACTGATCACTGGACTCAGTCTTCGGAGTGAAGACATTTTGTCATCCTCATAAGCAACATACAATAGAAGAAAGACAAGTGGGCAACAAAATCAGAAGTATGCTAACTGTGTTTCTGAGCTCAAGTTAGTATCATGAGTACTCACCTGAGATCCAAACAGTTACCAGGAATACTTTTTAGAAGTTATGCATTGTTAAAAACAGTGTCAAAGGCCAGAATTGTAGGCAGTATGTAACAACTCCATTACAATAAAACATTTGCTCCATTCTTTTCATTTAATTCATTTTTTACAACACTCAGCAATGCTATCCCTCTACTCTCTTAATATAACTTATTGAGATTTTTGGTTATTTATATCACTGGAAAACACTGAGTTGAATCTAGAACCAAATATTGTGTGAAAAACAACATGTGAGTTATATGGCAAGAAGACGTCTGAAAATGAATGTTTAAATAAAATGTATGTAATTGAAAATGGAGTACTTACAAGAGGGTGTCTATTAATATCCTTTGTGAGCCATGGATATAAATAAATTTTTATGCAGAAAATTGTGATAAGAGCCAGGCTGACATTAATAGACATTTTTAAGACACCAAAAAAAAATATTTTTACTTATTCTGTATGTGTTTATAAAAGATAATAAATACTTTCACACTTTCATTTGTATATTGTCATACGCTAGCAGTTAGTAAATTGTCAGCTGACATTAGGAGTATCAAACAATGAAGGTTTGCAAGACAAAGTGATGCCCTGTTGATGCCAAAGTTTGATGCCTGTTGTACTTATACATGTTCAGTATTTGATTTTTATTTATATAAGTGATTTATGTGGGTTGTACAGATATTTAAATGTTTTCGTTTATAATCTTTTAAAGTATATTATATTTGGATTTTGTGTTTATAGTAAATATTAGAGAATTTGTATCATATAAATAATTGTTAGAGTTTAATGAGGTATACATTTTTAGTGTTTAATTTTATTAAACATAGGAAAGCTTTTCTTTGGTAAAAAAATTACTATAATGTAATTTGTATGAAAATTGTATCTTATGGTACACTGATCATATATTACACTGTGTAGTAAGTTCATATCATAAATTACCGTTTGTTTGACAATAAAATATTACATATGTGTTAAAGCAAAAAATGTTTTAATGTAGCTTGTATTTTTTTCATAACACTTAATTTGAAAAAAAAGGCTTTATAGATATTAAAATTTTTTAACATCACCGTGTGGGAAATAAAGGCCAGTTTTTAATGGCTTGCAAATATTTGAAAACCTGTTAAGTAAATAAATGAATTTTTCCTTAACTGTTTTAATATTTTTGGAAAGTCCCTTGTAAAATAAAAATCTGTTGAAAATAATAACTAAGTATGTACAAAAATTATATTTTGTTTAACTGTGTGCCTATTTTTAATGCGGTTATCAGTTTTATAAAATAATTGTATTTTTATGTTACTGCTTACAAAGGTTTTGATGATTTTTGTCACAATGTTGTTAATGGTTGTTTTTTCTTTCTTTTTTTTAATGTAGAGGAAATTTTGGCTCGAGGTAACCCTGAAGCACGGCTCAAAACTGTTTCTAAAGAAGCACGTGACATTTTGGATGAGCTCAATCGTGACTACAAGCCTCCAGAACCTACAGTTCAAGAGAAAAAAGTTGCTGATAAGTTTAATGCTGTAAGTTACAATAGTGACACCCAATAAAAAAAAGGTTTTCCTGCTCAATGCAGTTTAAATAAAAGGAAATTGGTAGCTACTGTTATAATTAAAGAATTTCTACTGTAAAATTATATTTTCCATTAATCGATCTGCCTTTCTAGTACAGCACAGGCTAGCACTAAGTCTACTGTATCAAAACAACCTCATTAGAAATGCCTTATTTTAAAATAGTAAAAGGTATTTAGGCAGCAGATCTCAGTTTGGTCCAGAAGAAAAAGCTAAAGAAGAATGAAATTTGGGAAGGTGTAATTTAGAATGAAACAAATTTATTATACTGATAAGTTTTCACTCATTTATTTTGTAAACTTTTCAAAAAATATTTATTTAGAATATTTTTTTAAATTTTATAATATTTTAGAGTTAAAAAGTTTAAATTCATAGTTTTTTACATTTGATTTCTCATACATAATAATAGTGTCCATATTATATACTATGAATCACTGTTTCCAACTCTTGTACTTTTTAATATTTCTTTGAAAATAATATGTATATACTGCAAATCCAATTTTTATCCCAAAAGTTAAGAGTAAATAAAAAGGTCACCGTAACATGACCTTGAAATTTATTTTATCTTAACTTTAAAAGTTTTTATCTTCAATAACACCCTGAACAATATGTACAACAAAGAGCCATGCATTCATGTCTTAAGTGTTTGATTACAGGAAATAATTTTAATGGTTGTTCATACTTGTTTTAATGTGAATAATAAATTTAATAATAATATTTAACTTAATTTAATAGTAAACTTGATTATTTATAGGCTCATTATTCAACTGGGGCTGTTGCTGCTAGTTTCACATCTACTGCAATGGTACCAGAAACCCAACATGAAGCCGCCATCATAGAAGATGACCTTGTTAGATATGAAAGGGTCAAAAAGAAAGGTTAGTTTATAACGTGTGTATTATATTACATACATAATAATAATATTGTTGACTGATTTTGCTAAATTTTAGTCATACATAAAAAATAGTTACTCAGATCAGAGAAAAATTTTAAACGATATAAAGTTACAGTTTACAAAATAAAAGGGGAAATGTACCTGACTTATTTCATTGTTCGTGTTTCTTTTTTCCCGATTTGTTTGTGTGAACTTAAAATTTAACTTTAAAATTAACTTTAACTACTACAGATGCTGTTTTGGATTTACAACTGATAGGAGTGTGTACTTGGCTCAGAAGACCAGCTAGGCGTTGAGAGTGAGTGACTGATTATGACAGTGAAATTAGAATTTCAAAAATGGTTAAGATAAAGAAAAATACTTGTGGAAATTCATTTCTATCAAGTCAGCAAGGCAGCTTTGGGCTGTGATTGTTATTATTTAATGAATCTTTTGCATTGTAAAAATGAGAGTAAATTATCCACATCTGACAATCAGAATGTTAAACAGGCATGTTTAATTGTGTTTAGGTTATGTAAGACTGGTTACAAACTTTGGACCTCTAAACTTAGAACTTTACTGCGATGTTGTTCCCAAAGTGTGCGAGAACTTCATGAAGCTATGTGACAGAGGGTATTATGACAACACTATATTTCATCGCTCTATTCGCAACTTCATGGTAACACTTTGTCATATTTTTAAATTTTATTATTTATGTTAGGCTGTACTATTGTAAAATACTTTATTTTAATTCCAATGTCAACAAATCCCAAATAGTGCATGAATGTTTCTATTAAAAGGTAAACACTCTCACACTATTTACGATAATAACCATTTAGCATTTAAGTCAATCATGTAAAGTCACATGAATAGCCTAAGTGGTGCTCGGTGCTCTCACATATCTTAAGTGAATATTTGTCATAAAGATAATTGTAGATAATTTACTGTATTAAATACAGTAAATACCTATATTTGTAAAATTTGTATAATAAATAATTAGGGGTAAATAGAACATTTAAGAGCTTTATTATATTTTCCAAAACAATAAAATACATAATAAACATTACTTATTGTAAACAAAGTATATTATATTTTTATTGATCGCTGAAAGTACAGTGGTATTTCTGTTATCCATCTATTTTGTCATCCGTTACCACAACTATCTTGAGAATGATGGTTAATAGAGACTACTGTATCCATATTTCAGATTGGTTAAATTGCTAAGTGTTCCAAGATGCACTAACTGATGGCTTAGTGATTAAACTTATCAACAGGTTGTTATTTTAAATGTTGATATTTACATTTCAAATATACAGAATATAATTGGGTACAAAGAATTTGTTTATAATATGAAATGATTACGAGAAAGTGATAATTATTTATTATTTCAGATTCAAGGAGGTGATCCTACTGGGACTGGAACAGGAGGTGAATCTATTTGGGGGAAGCCATTTAAGGATGATATTAAACCTCATCTCACACATACAGGTCGAGGAATCTTATCTATGGCTAATTCTGGTCCTGACACTAATACTTCACAGTTGTAAGTAATCAGTTTCCTTAATAATAAAATTTTAAATATTATCAGGTCTAATTATATGTTTTGCTTGCAAAAAATGTAAAAGCTGTGCAGTTTATGAAAAAATAGTTCTTTCATTTCACTATTATTTCTCATGTTTTCATTAATGAGAAACATTTTATCATATGGACTTTTCTTAACAGAATCATTTATAACTTTCTTGGTCAGTCCTGCTCATTCTGTAAAGCTTTTTTAGAATCATGTTTATGCAAGAAATTAGTATTTAGGTATTTAATTGTAATCATTGTTTTAGACAGTCCCATATTTCTCTTTATGAGCTATAAATACTTATAGGCCACATCCTGTCTCATTCCAATCAATCCAGGATATGGGTGTTTATTGCATTCTACTACTATCTTCCTCTCCCACAATGCTCTTCTCTCCAGTACCTTCTTTCATATATAACAATAATTAACTAACGTAATGATAACAAGGAAAGATGTTTAAGTTATAATAGTTTTGTATTAGGCCCTGTAATATTAATAATTTTAGAAACAGAAAAGGAAAGGTTGTTTTTGTTTATTTTGAATCATGAATTTCTTTTATTTCACATTTGGTACACTGATCTGAGTTTAAAATCTTCATATATTATCAAAATATGAGTGAAACTGGTTTTGAAAAATTATACCACTTTTCCAGTTTTGTACCAATAGTTGTTAATATATTTTTGGGGAAAATACTTCAGCACTGTATTAAGTACTGGAGTATTTCCTTAAACTTCTTTTAAATTACTAAATTTAATAAGATAAAGTTGTGCAGTGTTTTTGTATCATTTATTTTCTTTTAGTTTCTTAACATATCGCTCTTGCCGTCACTTAGATGGAAAACATACAGTGTTTGGACGTGTTGTTGGTGGCTTGGACACACTGTCAGCAATGGAAAAAATTGAAGTTGATAACAAAGATAGGCCAATTGAAGACATTGTAATACAAAAGGCTCAGTTGTTTGTTGATCCTTATCAAGAAGCGGATGATCAAGTAAGTGATAAACTATATTTAAATATTTTACTGCGTCTTACAATTGAACAATATCTGAAAAGTATGAATATAAAAATGCATGAAATTTAAAATCTTTTCATAGCCATATGAACTTTCATTGCAATAATTTTTTTATATATTCAGTAGTCACAAAAGTAAAACTAAATTTTTAACTAGGGATCTGCATAGCCCTGAATTTTACGGGTCTGGTAGGGCTGTTTGAAAAGCCTGATTTTGGTTTGGAACAAGCTTACAGGACAGGTTGACCTAAGTAATATTTGTATTTTTAAACTAAAATGTACATAAATATATATGCATACTTATTTTCATTGCCAAAAAAAGCAATTATCAATGAAGGTCAAGTGTCTAACCTTTTTTTTTTTGTGTTTAACGTCCGACTATTGTGCACACTTGGGCTAATGCAGACGATGGGATGATTTATAGCGTATGAAAATGCCAAGCCCTCACAGGGAATCGAACCCAGGTCCTCAGGGTGAAAGCCTAGTACGCTATCCACTAGGCCACCGAGGCGGCTCAAGTGTCTAACCACTTGTAATCATATTTTATTAGTATTACTTGACAAAGCCAACTGTTATTTACCTGTCAGTGGGTGAAATATTCTCAGTCAGTGAATTTATTTATTGTCATGCTGCAGTTTGAATGGATTAAAAAGTACATTCAACACCATATCAAATTTGCAACGTCTACAATAGATTGCACTACAAACAGATGTTATAAACGTAACGAACGTGACTATACCCCTAGTGGACTGTGGAGGTTTACAAAATATAATTTCTTTTTCCTTGTCTTGTCAAATAAATATGTGAACTGAGTACACACTCAGTTGAGAAAACCTTCAGCATTCTACAGATATTCCTTTTTCAGAATGGTGTCATTTCATGGTTATGTCACTAAATTAAAAGATGTAATTTTTCAAAGACAAAAATCAAATGAAAATAAACACTATGATTGTAAATGAGAAATTTGATTTTACTACAATTATGTAATTGATTTTACCACCCGGTTATGTAATTGCCACTTTTCTTATTAAAAACAGTGTTTTGAATAAGAAGTTATAGTCAATAAAATATTGATTATTAATTGTGAGAGAGAAGTAGTGACTCATGAAGTGCCTAAGAGTATCTTAACCCATTGGTAACGAAAGACGTATATTGCCCGTCCTTCTCTCTCAGTGGATTAAGTACTAAAGACGGGCAATGTCCGTCCTCTACTTCCCTGATCTCTCTGCCGTATGTTTCTAGCCTAAAAGTCGAATATAGAAATATAAATCTATTTTCAATCTATGATATATTTTTACTTCGTTTATTTCCGTTGTTACTCGTTAATTTCCGCCAGTTTCTTTGTGAAGTTGTGTACGAAATTGACAGTTGTAGAAACATGGCTTCTCATGAGGAATTGTTTACTTCTTCAAGTGCATTTAGTGAGTTTGTTGAGGATATTTTAAATGAAAGTGGTTGTGAGATTAGTGATAATGAAGAGCAAGAAGATATTTTTGAAAATGACAGTAGAGATAGTGATAACAGTGATGATGAGATCTGTGAAAATAGGTTTAACTTACAGACAAATACTACACATATCCTACAAGTAAATGATTGGCAGTGGACTTCTAATCCAAATATAACTAAAATTCTGGTGAAATTTTATAGGGAAAATCCCCCCAACAAGCAAAGCAAGGCCATCTAGAAAGTGTAGAGTACGTACTGCAAAAGGAAAAAGGTCTGAAACAATTTACCAGTGCAAAAAATGTAGTGTTCCTTTGCATTTGGAAAATTGTTTTGAAATTTATAATAGTCGGACAAATTTTTGAAAAGGAAACAAAATGTACATAGTGTAAATATATAAACATAAAAAAATGTTAATATAGTGTTAAAAGTGTTGGCTAAATATGTGTTAACAATTACAACAACATTATGGAGGATAAAATTGGTAGGTTACTTGCTTTTATTATTGCACATAATCTTAGTGTAAACTACTGAAAAAATTCAGTACTGAAGGCCAATAGCATGTCAGTAAAATCCAGTTTCCAATGGGTTAATATTAAAAAAATGTGCTCTTGAATAGGATAACAATAATAACAACCTTTATATATATATATATATATATATATATATATATACATATACATATATATATATGTAAAGGTGTGTGTGTATGTATGTATGTGTACACACACACACACACATTATCATAGTATAAATAATTTTAAAAAAACTGTAACAGACAATAATTAATTTAAAACAAAAAATGTATTGTTTTAGTTAAATTTTATAGAAAAGTAAAAAAAATGAAAAATGGGACTTTTAAATATTATTTTAGGAATGAATTTAATCCTGAAATGTTTATTAAAATTCCTTTAAGTTTCAAAATATTGAAATTGTACTTGAAAAAAGATTCTTTTTTTGTGCAGTTGGCAATTGAAAGGGCTGAAGAAAACAATAAGAAAGAATTGAAAGTTGAAGAAAATAAGAAAGTCCAAGATGTGAAGAAGCAGCCTTTGAAAGCATTCCATTCTGGAGTTGGAAAATATATTAACCCCCAAGAAATGTCTTTGAGGTATGTTAAATGGAACCATAAAGATTAAAAACAGAAAAATATATATATTTTTTTAATTTCACAGTTTAAAATTATGTTTTTGTTGTGTTATTATGTACATACTTTGAGTATACATATGTTCAATTATGTGTCCCTATATTTAAGAGTTAGTGAATCCATTAGCTTAAATTTATCGTCCTATAAGGAGGTCTTATCCAGGTCAGACAGGACTGAAAACAAAGTGTATTTCACCTTTTTCATGATCACATAGTAAGTGATGTTTTATGTAGGTATTGTTATACAGTTAATTATCTATGGCATACAGTTGTGATACTGAAATGTTTACTCTTGTATTACAGCTGATATAATGACTGCTTGCCAAGTTGCTGGTTAGCAGAATCATTAAAATATATACATCTTAATGTATTTGTCATAATATGAGTTAGTAGTATAAGAAGCAATCAAAAAGGTGGCCAGAAGTAAGAATTCAGAAGTCCTGGCTTCTACTTCTTCCCTAGCAAGTTGCTGTACAAGCCAATAGTGGCATTGCACTTGGAGAACATTAGTATTATTAGTTGGAAGAGAGAGAATGAGAGGGAGATGCATATCTAATTCATATTATATTTCTGAAAGTTTGTGTGTTTGTTTGTTTGTTATTCAATCACGCTTTAACCACTGGACCAATTGAGATGAAATTTGGTACGTATATGGTTTAAGTAAAAGAGATACATATAGGCCTATTCCCGTTTTACAAAACGTCATTATACTACTTACCCAGCCCAAAATAATTATCAGTTTTTAGTTTATAACATCTGTTAACTATAGGTAGGTTTAATTACTGTTTATTGAACATGAGATTTAGGCACCTGAGATGGACATAGATCTAATCCCATTTTACAAATCTTAATCTATGTTTTATTTATTGCAAAAGTATTGTTTTTAATGTTACATTTTCATCTAATAATCACAATCTGGTATTTTTCATTTAAGACTATTCAATGTTTTTAAAGCAGAGTGCAGAATATATATATGTTATATATACAATGTTATGAATATGAATATATATACAATGTTATTAGGATACTTTAATTGTAAGGTAGTATATATATTTGTGTAATTACATTATATGAAAAAATGGTAAATATGCAGTGCAGCATCTATTGGAGTTTTCGATATTTTTCTTACTAAAATGCTTTATTATGTGCCCAAAAGCAAAAATCCAAAATATGAAAGCAGGAGAAGTATGATGAAAATCGAAAATAAAAGTGACCAACATAACCTCAAAATTGTTACTGACGAAAATCGGTACCGTGTTGTACTGATTTTAGACGTATTTTTATTGTTTTACTGATCTACAGATCAGTAAAACAATAAAAATACGTCTAACACGGGTTTGGGTGATAGGAAACCCATTTTTTAAAAGAATAGTGCATAACCTAAGTGACACGGTTGTTAGGCCTAACACGGTGATGCGTGAAAAAACCTTTATATTTTTTTAAACATTATTTGGCTACATATCCTAACTGTCACGGTTGTTAGGCCAAACACGTGATGCGTAAAAAAACCTTTATATTTTTTTAAAGAATACTGCATATCCTAACTGACACGGTTGTTAGGCCTATCACGGTGATGTTTGAAAAAAACCTTTAAATTTTTTAAAAGATCACAAAGTATATTAACTGACACGGTTATTAGGCCTAACACGGTGATGTGTAAAAAAACTTTTATATTTTTTTAAAGAATACTACATATCCTAACTGATTTGATTGTTGGGCCTATCATTGTGATGTGTGAAAAAAACCTTTATTTTTTTAAAGAGTATCCAAACCTTAACTGACACGATTGTCAGGCCTAACATAGTGATGCGTGATAAATCTTTATATTTTTTTAAAGAATACTCCATAAGCTAACTAACATAGTTGTTAGGCCTAACACGGTGATGCATTAAAAGAACCTTTATTTATTTTTTTCAAAAGAGTACTCCATAACCTAACTGACATGGTTGTTGGGCCTAATACGGTTATGCATGGAAAAAACTTTATATTTTTTTTAAAGAGTACTCCATAACTTAACTAACACGGTGATGCGTGAAAAAACCTTTATATTTTTTTAAAGAGTACTACATATCCTGACACGGTTCTTGGACCTATCACGGTGATGCGTCAAAAAACCTTTATATTTTTTTTAAAAATACTAGGCTACATATCCTGACACGGTTGTTAGGCCTAACATAGTGATGCGTGAAAAATCTTTATATTTTTTACAGAATACTCCATTAGCAAACTAATATGGTTGTTAGGCCTAACACGGTGAAGCATTAAAAAAACCTTTATTTATTTTTTTAAAAAGAGTACTCCAAACCTAATTGACACGGTTGTTGGGTTAAACGGTGATCCAGGAAAAAAATTAATTTTTTTTAAAGAGTACTCCAAAACTTAACTAACACGGTTGTTGGTCCTAACACGGTAATGTATGATCTTTAATGTATATTATGATTGCGGGCAAAGCCGTGACGGATAACAGCTAATCATATTATATTTCTGAAAGTTTGTTTTTGTTTATTTGTTTGTTATTCAAATAAACTTTAACTACTGGACCAAATGAGATTACATTTGGTGTGAACACGTTTTAGGTATCTGAGATAAACACAATACTATTCCAGTTTAATTGTATAATAATGACTTTTTAATAATACTGTATTTTATTAAAATATGACATGACCCTGTTCTAGCGTATCGAGTAGCAAAAATTTATGTCTTTGCCGAAAACCATAAATCATATAATATTGTATATAGCAATATATTAAAATAAAATGACCTATTCTGATTTTGAAAATTGACTATAAATTTTATTGCTTACATTATAATTGCAGGCAATGCCGTAACGGGTAACAGCTAGTATATATATATATATATATATATATATATATATATATATATATATATATATGTGTGTGTATATATATATATTTATTTATTTTTTAATTCTAATTTGATTGCATGGTGAAGTGCAGTACTGTGTGTTGGCTTGTACAGTAATTGCAAAGTGTAGTATAGTGCTTGCCCTCCTCATTGATTTCCAATATATATATATATATATATATATATATATATATATATATATATATATATATATATATATAGGGGGACAGAAATGGGTATTGTTGAAACTAGCAAAAGGACACACCAATGAAGAATGAAGCTAGTGTGTATGGGAGATACGAATTGTGTACTGGCAGAAAATGCCTGGGCAGAAGTATAATAGTCTAGTATTCCTGAGTTGTAAGACACTGCAAACTAATCAGAAGCGAGGATCTGTTATAGAAGTTTTATGAATGCTTTCTGAAAGCCAGGAGATAAGTTTAGGCATTTGTCATATATGTTGGGTCGTTATTAGTAAGCTCAACTAGTCGGTTGACTAATTAAGTTCGTACATTATTTAGGCAGTGATAACACTCCCTCTCACTCAAGAAGAGTCTTGTTCTTGCTTATTTTCCCATGTACCCACCAGTTTGTTATTTAAACCATTTTCTTGATATTTTTAGCAAACAGATCGGTAAGGAGACAACAGAACCTGCTGTCAAAAAGAAGAAATCTACAGGTTACCAGTTCGGCACTTTCAGTTCTTGGTGAGAGTGAACTTGACATTTTCATTTTTTTGTAAGTGTTTAGTATTCAAAATGTAATATAAAAAATATATTTGTACAGTGTATTAAAAGTAACATGATTTCTTTTTTAAATAACGTTGAAGGTTTTTTTTATTCACTATTCCTAATTCAACTTCCTTTTCAATCCTATATTCCACACCAAGTTTGTCAGGATATTACTATTTTAAATTTGAGGGTTTTCTTAAGTAAAGTCCATGTGTGAAAAACAAAGAAATTATGTACAGTATTTTAATTTTTGTGTACAAAAATACTTAGAAAAGTCCTAAACAGTTTTTTGTCCTTTTGTCAAAATTTAGTACTTGTGGGAAGACTAAATTGTGAAACTGTATCAGTAGTCTAATTTTCCTTGAGTAGTCTGGATGTAAGTATATTAAAGATAAAATGTAAAGGAATTAAATAATCTAGAATTGTGTTAATAATTAATGCAATATTGTTTTTAAAAATATTTACTTTTTCCAAAAAAAGTAGTAATTAGCAAACATTTCATGAGAAGTTAAACAATTCAAATTTCAAAATAACTTTGCTCTCTTAGGTAAGTTAATGCAAAATTATTAAGAAAATGTATTTACTTTTCCCAAGAAAAAGTAGTCATTGGCAAAAATTTCGTAAGAAGTTGAACACGAAGTTTGAGTTTTTAAAGAAGATTTGTAAGAGATTTGAAATTTTAAGAAAGTGTAATTTTTGGTTGTCTATAATATTGAATTGGGTTTACCAAATTAGTAGATAAATACTGCATTTGTATCATGGATATTCAGAATTTACTTTGAACTAAATAAGAATACTGTCACTTCAGTCAGTGACAAGATCAGTGAGAGGTACATATTACTTCACATTATTATTTTTTTTTTAGTAAAATTTTTTGCTGTCAGCTCAATGCTCTTTGTTTGGGTTTGAGCTTTTTAGCACACATGATTTACATGTCTAATTGTTGTGTTAAATGAAGTACTTTCCTCATTGATATTGGTAAGTTCAGAAATTTTGGATTATTCCTAACATTCACTTTGCAATTCTCAAATTTCTTAAACTATTCAAAAACCTGCATGTGAAGTAAACTTCTGTCAACAAATTGTAATTTATAATACTTAATCAAGGCCAGACTAACCACTATGCATGAATGAAGTTTTTTGTGGTAGTGGAGTAATATACAATGTCAATGACCCCACCCTCTATACCATCCACATAACCACAAGTCCAGTTCCTTTATTATCACATCTCATTCAATAGGAATATGTTTATTCTTCATTAAAGAATAAAATACAGTAGTAATAGTAACACAAATAGACAAAATATAATCTCATCTCTGTATTATTATCTATTGGTTTCAAACAATATCTAAGAGAACAGTGCAGTTTAGCAATGAATAAAGAATTATGACATCATAGTTGTGTTAGTTTTACTGGTTTTAATCTGGTTAGTTTTATAATTACTTCTGATTTTACTATTACCATGCAATTTTTAATTAATTATAATATACCACTCTTATTCAAAAAAACTAGTAAATTAATTTATATCTACAATGTGCTATATTGGGTACAATTTTCATCTCTTAAACCAGCTATTCATAAGCTACATCAAAATCTAAAGAATAGGTGGAGGGTTTGGGTAACTTTTTAAAAAAGGTCCAATTTTAAAATTAATAAAATTAGGCTACTGGTAAATTTAGGACAACTAAATGTTTTATCATTCATTTTTTTGTAAACTGTATAAATTTAATCAAAAACTCATATCCTTTATTTCATAATGTTTATATAATTTATAAAATAATAACAGTACACAAGTGTCTCAAGACATGATAGAAGACAATTTCCAATAGTATTTTGCTTAATCTTACCTTTTTTGAAATTCTGATTTCACCATTGTAATAAGCATTAAAATATTCACATATTGACATTTACCTTTTCAATTACATTGAAAATGAACCCTGACTGCCATCAAAATCTTTCTTAACTTTAATGACTTGAACATTCGAAAAGCTAATTTATGTAGTTTTCAACACAAATTATGACAGTAAAATTTGATTTTCAAAAACATTTAATACAAAAAAGTTATTTTTTAAAATTGAAATGGCCATTTTGAAATTGGGTAATGAATTTTGTTGGTTAATGAACTTGTTCAAATTATTATAATAAACAACTTTTGTGCCAAGTTTGAACAAAATTACTAATGTGGATTTTACACACACACACACACACACACACACACACACATATATATATATATATATATATATATATATATATATATATATATATATATTAACTGCTCCTTAAAAAGTCATCTAGAGAGGTCAGTGCTTATTTCAAGGTCTTGGGTTTGGGTCATACCATGATGAAAGTTTCCAATAACTCATTTTTGCAATGGAAATTCATTAATTACAGTATTAAATTTTTATTCTTTTTTTAAAACATTCCTTAATTTGAAATTAGATCTCAAATATTTCATCTAATTTTTGAAAGGTAGTAGTATGGACTTGTTATAATATTCCCTCTGGTCCATACCAGACTAACTAACTATAATATTACTAACTATAATAATATTGGGGTACAATCAAATTTTATTAATATTATTATTAGTCTAATACTGTATTAAAGGCCTAGTTTTTCTCGTTCTCTAAATAAAGATTTAAATGTAACGGCGCCAAAATGACGCTGTATCAACTTGATCACGTTACCAGTGGTAGAAGATAAATAGGCCTATTTGTGACTTGTCTGTAGTTATTTATGTTTTATTTAGTGAAGTTTTTCGTGAAAATTTGTCAACAAAGGTGATAACGGGTATCTTTTTAATTTCATTATGGATGACTTAGGTGAGTTGACAGTTATAATTTTTATTTATTTACTGACAGTTTATACAAAATGGGTTATGCATTTTAGGGTTAGGCTTCTGCATAGTTGGACTCGGAGGTTGACCTAGCTGTCTTTTCCTTTTTAAGAAATATTTTTATTAACTTTTTAACTTCTTTGAAACGAAGAATTTAACTGTTATTGTATATTTTTAATTTATTATATTTTTGTAGCCGATATTTAACCAACCTAATTACTACATATCCTATTGAAAAATTATGTTTAAAATGTTTTTATGAGGAATATTTTTTTAAACATCGATTATAAACATTTTTTGTATTTTATTATTAAAAAAAACATTAGGATATTTGATTTATTCAGTGTAATGATACATAATAGATTGTGATTTGTAAACCATATTCTTTTGGTTAAAAAAGTGCAAACCTAACCTTTTGTAGGTTGTTATTTATTGACCCATTATTTGTATTCTAACTGCTTTTATTTATTACCCTATACAGTTCATATATTTGCACAAGGGAGGAAACAATCAAATTAAAAAAATTATCTCATTAGGCCTAATATATTTATGTAATGCTTATCCTGCAAATGGATATTTGGGTGACAGATGATAGTTGGGATTTTTTTATAATTGAATAAAAATTGTTAAACTATATGTTTACTTGAGTCCAAGAATGTTTTTTCAAAATATTATGCTATAGTGATTTTTGAAAAATTGGAAATTGTTTTAATATCACATATGATAGGCAATCAAAAGTTGCATGATTAATGTGGAATTATAGTTTTATTACAAATAAAAAATCACTCAATGGCACAAATCTATAATGATGTACACAATATCAGTAATACACAAATCTACATTCCATATAAAATCATGTCAGTTTTGGTTAATCTGGTTTAAAAGAAAAACATTCTTATTAATGTACAGCCATCGTAATAGACGGTTATTTAAACATTATTTTAAAAAAAGGCTACATTTTAGAAAAGTTAGGCCAGTATATTTTTAAAGAGGGTTATTTTATATGAAGTGTTTAGGTCTTTTATAAAATATGGTAAGTTAAACATTTTTGCAAAATAAATTGGTTATATAATGGTTCAACAACATGTAACAATATTTAACAAATATTTGTGTCATTCTAACATTTGTCAACATTAGAAAGTTCATTAAAAAAAAAAAACTACTGCATTATTTTTATAGTCCGCTAAGAAATATTTTAAGTTATTTTAAAAAACAACCTATATTTATTAAATGAAAATTCAAATATCTTTGGTCCCGCTAATTTTATTATTGAAATGTTTTAAAATTTAATTATAAAGTGGAATATAATATGAGCAAAATATGAATTAAAAAAATGACATTCTATATATTGTCCTGAAAAAAAAATATATATAGAAGCATATTGTTATGGTGTAGCCTTTACCATGCTCTACATATATCCATTAGTTACAGTAGTGACCTACTGTAAACTTAGTCTGTTTCTGTATTGCTGACAGTAGTTGACTATTGTGTTAAACAACCGATCAATTAAGTTAGGTCATAGACTAGCCTAATTACAAAAAGTAACAAGTTTATATAAAAGTAACAGTAAATGTAAAAGTAACAGTTTTTATAAAGATTCTTAAATTTCGGGAAATTAACTGGATCTGTTTTACATGGTTTATTTGGTGTTAAACTCTTTTTCTATATTGGCTATGCTAACAAAACATTATGAAAACTATTTTGTAACATTAAGATCGGATAATGTTGTTAAAATTCCAATGCCTAGGCCTAATGTTTTATATTATAGTGGTCAGTAGTTAGGATACTGGTGTAAAGAGGCTTATGTGTAAAGATCTAATACGTATAGTTTACACATTGCTCAAAAACTTGACCATAAACTCTAATGCCCAAATTAGGCATATTATAAGATAAGGACTGAGTGGTTGATGTGGTAAGGCACTGGGTAGTCTGCTGCTTTTCTGAACTGCGTACCTCAAGGTTTCTTAGTGTTAACCGTATTTACTCCTGTTACTTTATCCTTATTGTTAAGGCTAATCCTTTTTCCTCCCTAGTGTCAACTGGTGGCTTAAAGTATGGATATTAAGAAAAAAAATGTAAGATAAATTATAATTTACCCCTAATTATTACAAAAATTCAAGACTGTTGTTAAGATTGCTGAGTTTTGAATATTTAGGCCTACTGTGGGTTATTTTAAAAACTAACAAATCTGAATATATCTTACCACACCACTAAACTGGATGGTTTACAGAAGCTAAGTTAATGTTTAACAACGAATCTACTGTTCCATCCTCTTTTTTTAACTACAGTCTACTGCTGGGAATCATTTCTTTTATTCAAAGTGTTTTATCTTAATCACTTTACTTCTTTTTATTCCTTGTAAACAAAAACATAAATATTTCAATATCTAACAGTTAATAATGATTTATTTGTTATTACATATATTCATTGTAAACAATGGCAGTAAACGTAAACTCAGTTGCAGTAGTAATTTGCTATTGAAGGAACATGTGTTACTGAGTCAGATCCACACATTGCCCCCACACCTCGAATCACTAAAGTTTTAATTTTTGTTGTATACTACATTTTATGTTTGTAGACTATTGATTTGAAACCTCCTAAACAAGTATATACTAATATGGTTTCCAGTACAACATAATTTAAATTGTAACCACAGTATAATTTTATAAACATGTTTGATTTAATAGTGAATTTACAACAATGGGACTGTTTGTTCCTATGCTAGCAGCTTCTCTAGCATTTGCATTACTTTTATTAAAAAATTACTTATTTGAGTTTGCTGGCCAAAGAATTGCTTTGTCCACAAGAGCCTGTGTGTGTCAGGTGTCAAGTTTTACCTGTGACACAAAACCTGTAACCTAGAAGAACTTATCTTCTGAAAGGATGATTAAACTACTGAAATTATATAACTACTGTTTGCGATATAAATAATTGCTACATGTAGCTACATGCAGCTGCCTTGCTGATATAATAGAAGCGAATTTTCAAAAGTATTATTCTTTATTTTACCCTTTTTGAAATTCTGATTTAATTGTTATAATCAGCATTAAAATATGCATATATTAATATTTTAAATTTTGAAATTTCATTAAGATATGAAAACATACCTGACTGCCATAAATACATATTTTAATTACAACACATTTTGAAAATTAAAAATGAATGCTGATTACAATAGTGAATCAGATTTTCAGAAACATACAAGAGAAAAGTTAAAACATTTTTAAAGATTTTAAATGACTATCATTTTGAAACAAATGAAGTTTGCTAGTTAAAGACTTTACCAAGCTATTACCATAATAAATTTTTGTGCCCAGTTTAGTCAAATTGGACTAAAATTATGAATATAAATTTACAAAAATACACACACACACACACACACATAAAAAATTTTTGACAACTTATAAGGTGATCTATATGTCACGATCAGCTCATTTCATAGGCCCATTCTGGGTTTTGGTGGCTGCTCCAGTAGATCATTTTCTAATGGAAATTCACTAATAAATAGTGCAAAATTTTTGCACAGACTTTTTCATATTCAATTATTAGTTTATTACCCAAAAAAGTCTGGTCTGGCGGCTACCAAAAAATTAACTTTAAAATTGAAAAAAACCTCAAAATCCGTTTATCAGATTTGCTCAAATTTAAGTTATGTATAAAAATTATAACAAGTCAGTCTACCAAATTTTAAATAAAAGAAATTTACTATATGAGATCAAATAAAAAATAAACATGACAGCTGTTTTTTTCGATTTACTACTGAACCATACATTTATATTACTGGTATTTAAAATTTTTCACCCTGATTTAAATATTTTAATGTAAATTTAAAATATATATTCATGTAGGCTAAAATGAATGTAGTAAGACCAAAATTTAAGGCAAATCTTTGATTTTTCAGTTTCTTTTCTTGATACAGTAATTTTTAAACCAAATTTTTTGGGAATATGGTGACCCATAAGTTTTGTTTGTGTAGCCTTACTTATAGATTGCTTTAGCAAACTTTAATTAAAATAATTAGAGCTAAATTTTATTATTTTTTTTTTACTAGAAAAGAGCTACAAGGAACTTCAAAACTAAATTTTAAATGGCTCCAGTTATGTTATTGTAGGCTACTTCATAGAATCTAGTTGGTATGAAAGCCAATCAACCACTTTATGAATCAGTAAAAACCATTTTAATAGGAAAATGACAAAAAATCACTTAATTTTTGTTTTTCAATTCCCTTTTAGTATTTGCTGCTCCCTCTTTTTACTTTGGTGACAATTGGATGTTTTGTAAGACATATATTTTAGATCAGGACTTTTACATTGTGTCCTATTTTAAGACTACTTCTATTCTGCATTCTCAAAGTTCACTTATTAAGTCATGACTCCTGGTGACCAACCTCCTGAGGCATTCTAGTAATGCTTCCTGAGGTGTGTCATTAATGCCTCTTGGTAATTAATTTCTTTTTCAAGCAATAACAATTAAAGGTACTATATTTCATGTTTCAAATCAGTCAAAACAGTTTTCACTAAGAATGTGAAACAAAAATACTTGATAACCTAAAATCTAATAAAATCTTTATTTTATTTATTATTTTTGTTAGGATATACTTGAAAATATGAAGATCTGTTCATATATTTACTTTACTTCTAAAAAGATAAGACAAAGAGAATTTTAATCAACACAATAACATGAATTTTATTAGATATTTTTAGTAGCATTATATTATTTTTTTCAATTTACATTCTCTTGTATTTTAAATAATTATGTTCTCAACAATAAAGTCTCCATAATTCATGGCATTACTAAGAGGAACAGTTAAAAAATGAGCAATTGGAAGAGCTATTATGAAATTTGCACTTGCAATTTTAATCTGTTATAAATCAATTTGGCATAAAACATCGATTCTGGTAATTGACTTAATCGCCATCCAACAAAATCTGTTAACTTCTTTCAAAATGATGGCAAGTCAAAAATCTTTTAAAAATCTGAATGTTTTTATCTTACTTTTCTGGAAATTTGATTTTGCTGTCATGATAGAAGTTAAAATTTGCACCACCTAACATTTTTAATTGAAAAATTTGATCGCAGTCAGTATTACTTTTTATATTTTCAACGAAATTTGAAATTTAAAGTTACTGAGATTTTAATTCTGATTATAACGGGGAAATCTGATTTTCAAAAAAGTATAACATGTATGCATGCTGTTTCGATAACTACCAGTTTGAAACGGATAAAGAAATTTTTCTGGGGATGTAACGAACTTGTACAAATGTACACTTTTTTTCAAAGTTTGATTTTTGTGTAAGCTTATATTTTGTAGTTTCTGTAAATCAACAATTAGCGAGACATTTGCGTATTGCGATGATTTTCATTAGCTCAGCTTATTATTTTTTGCTTCACCAGAATGATTCATCTACTCCAGAAATTGGCACACACACACACTCTGTCAAAAGTTGTAGATGAAATAAGTTGCCAATTTAGGCTGTAATGCTGTATTCATAGTGAGAGTAGAGTGTGACCTTGTGTTTGCCCAGTTGCATAACATTGTCGGCTATGGAGCTCGGGAGCAGAGGCTTTATAGTATTGTGCGAGTGCCAGTGCAGTGCGCGTACTAGATACAGTATTTTATTTATGCTGATAATCAGTACTTCTTCCATATAACCATGTGGGTAAACAATGTCTGCAATTCGATTGTTTACAACGGCCTTTTTGAGGTTATGTCGCGAGGCGGGAGTGCAGCAATCACTATTTTAGTTTTATCTTTATACGTACTCTTAAATAAAATACATTTTGAGATTTCGATGGATATTTTTGTTTAAGGGTTCACTGATTTTTTTTTCAAAGTGGTTTTTAGTTGACTGCCCATCTGTGTATATACGTGCACTTTATAAAATACACTAATTGACCCCTAATTTCGGTGAAATTTCACTCATAGTTTGAACATATCTCGGGAAAAATTAGATTTTTCTAATCCTTTTTATTTTAAAACCCTTACAAATAAAGAAACAGATGTTCTCAAAATCTGATGTAAAATTGCAATAATTTTTTTTCAAATACCGTGCCTTAATAGCAAAACAAAATGTATGCATCACTTTCTCCAAATTATACGGGTACAGATGCTGTCGTCAATAACCGGAAAATCGTCCGGTCAAATTAAAATTCATATTTCATGTAAGTGTAAAAAAATATATAGTTTCAAGTTTTTTTTCGATTTACTTTGAAGTCTTAAATTTCTTTTATATCAAATTTGGTTAACTTGATTGAGTTACGTGAGATACCACTCTAGCTATATTGGCGCCTTTGTGTTTCGGATATTATCTGCAGATTGAAGGATATTATCTGCAGATTCAAGCTACACAATGAAAGTAAATTGTTTTTCTTTGAGTAGATAGGCTATATACAATTTGCAAGCTCAAAATAAATGCAAAGAATTACACAACTTTTCACATAATCAATTATTTAAAAAAAGTCTGAAATGAGACCCTTAACAAACAATATCTCCACAAATTCTGATTCGTAGATTAAAAGTTAGCAGTAAAAAAAAACAAAATAAACATGGAAGACGGTCAAGTTTTTTTCCATTTATTCCCGTACAGTAAATACAAATAATTATAACAAATAAACTTTTTGTGAACAACATAGGGCCTATATCAACAAAATTTGAGTCGACCTAGTCGATTTATAAAAATATACCAATTTTCGACTTTTTGTTCCCCTAATCAGATTTGTCGAAAATTGCAATCCGTGTTTTTGTTTAGGTTGTTTTAAGGCAACATTTTAGCAAAATTTGATCTAAATCGTTTAAATCGATTTTGAGACAGTGTTATTTTTGTATTTTTTTAAAATAAAGTTTTCAACATAAAAGGCACGAAAACTAAAATTTTTGATCCCTATTTTTATACCGCTCTGTATAGTCGATGTTCCCGCTCAGATCAGATAAGCCGCAGTGGAACGCGCAATACCTGACTGGTGTGACATAACCTCAAAAAACTAAATCCAACAATTACGTTTGGCATCCGTGTTATCGCTGAGTAGAAAAATGATAATGGCTTACAGATAACAGATAACACCGGTAAACTACTATAGTTAAGTTAGCACAATAGTGTGTTTTGTGTATTGTCGTGTCGCTGGAACGAGCGTAGCGAGGGAGTGGGGCTCCAGTCGTGTTTCTAAATGTAGAAGAGGAAGACGCGACGCCTGTGCTCCTCGACGCTTTGACAGTCCGCCAACACGTTACAAATAGATCTGAAATGGATAGCGTCAACAACGGAAAACGGAAATAGCTTGTGGAAATTAATAATTTCGTTTTTATCGGCGTAGAATTTGTTGTTGTGTGGGTGCGGGTGATAGTGAGAGTGAAAATGGTTGACAGAACGATGTATGGGAAGATCATACCCGGCACTTACCAGCCGTACAGGTGCGCCATTAAAAACGGATCGTCGCCTGGATGTGAGTAGCGTTCAGCTGTTTTATTGGCTTTAGTTTGGTCAGTCACTGATACAAAATATGTTATTACCAAAACATGTATTAACAGTGTAAAAAACATTTTGCAAATTTTCTCACTTTCAACTTTACTTTTAAAAATATAACTACAAAACGTTTGTGTTATTGCTTTATGAAAACCTGTTTTGGAACCTTTAAAGAAAAACAAACAGAAAAATAGGATCTCGCTCAAACTATAGCGAAATTATGGATTCATAACTGAAGTTAGTAGGCTGAATTTTAAATAGACGGACAACTTGATTCGATAGTAAATCTAAAAAGCAAAACCAAGAAGGCGGTCAGGGTTTAATTTTTTGTTTTTTTCCTATAACTCCCGAATCGTACCTTTGTTTTATGTAGAATGTGTTACACTGACTTGAGTTTTGCATATTCATATATAACTTTTTTTAATGGAAAGTATCATGAATCGATTTTTAGAAATTAAGACGTTATTCCATTTCTTTCCGTAGTTCACAAACTAAATTTTTGGAGAGTACCGATTTATACTTTTCGTATAGTACCTTAGGACTTAAACATTTAAATGAAATTTGATCAAAACCGTCAAAAGAGATATTTGAGAAAATTTGTTTTCTTACTGTTTATGACCAAAAATAGTTTTCTTACATGCATAATTTCACGAAATTCAGGCAGTCACTTCAGCGATTCAAGTAAATCGAATTTTATGGACTCAATACCTAGTATAGTAAGAAAGTAAAATTGTAATTTCCTGATGGCGGACACTTTCGCAACCCCAGAATAACCTTACACATTTTTAAACATTAAGTTTTAAAGCTCGATTACCGTATGTTTTTCTCACAATACGCCTAACAATTAAGCATATTGCAGCACGGAACTGTCACTGTGCAACATTTACGCCGCTTGATTAGAAGTACTTTATTATCTTAATTATATTTTTGTTTTTGTTTTAAATTTGTGATCATTTTTATTTCCGTAGTAAATTAGTTTTGGTTGCTCGGCCTATGCTATTTACCTTATTGTAAGCTCTCGGTTTAAAGGAACCGAAGCAAAAAAATATCCGATAAATTAGGGTAAATTCTGAAATAAAACTCTTATTTATCAATGGTAAAACCAAATTTTCAAAGATAATTGTCTAATCTGTATTGTTTTGTGATTCTTTTAACGTTATTGTCACAGTTTTTTTATATAAATTATAATGTTTCGAAAAGAATGGTGTATTTTATTAATTCGATTTATATATAAAAAATCGCAGCACGAGGCTGTCTCGCACTCATGTGGTATCGAATTTCCAAAAAATAACAGAACTTAATAATATCACATATACAATCGTTTTACAGACTACATATTTGTATTTTGCAATAAAAATACATTATACATTATTACCTCCGTAAAAAGTTCTTACTTTTCTTTCACTGTTGTAAAACTGAATTCGCTATCGTAATCGGTGTTAAAATCTGCGTAAATCTTAAATGGCCGTAATTTTAAAACGGTTGAACGGATTTTACACACGCACATGCACACACATTCGGGCAGCTAATACTATTGAATATAAACGTAATAAAGTACAGCCACCATTATCTAGCGTGCTCGATATTAGCGGCTAAAGTCCAAGTAATTGGACTATTTGCCGCTGCAAGGACAGGAGTTGGAGGCATTTAAGAAAATAGACAAGATATTGTCTATGTAACTGCAGGTAAACAGTCTGTTGCAAAATGCCAACAGCTACGAGCGTTCACACATTTCTCAAAGGGGTTGCCATTCTAGTACGTTTATATTCAGTGTTAACACTCGTAGTTATCTTTATCTTAATATTTACAATACTTTGGATTTGGGTAATCGGTCTTATGTACACTGCGATGTATAAATTATCGAAACTATTGAAACATAGGGCAGAATTATTGTACTTAAATGACAGGCCTTGGATGGAGGGGACAATTTTTATGGCTCTTTATGTAATCTGTTAAGAGAAAGAAAATGTGTTTCATCTCGTGACAAGGTGTTCAATTTTGTGGATTACTAGAAAACGATGCTTTCAATTGAAGAATTAATGGGTATTTAAAGGAAAGGATTGGGTTTGCCTCGGTATATTCAGTAGGCGTGGCGGTATATGTACGATTTCATGAAGGAATTTAATTATTAATAATAGTGGTAATGTTTGTTTTTGGTGACTTTTGGTGTGGTATGGTTGAACTTTGTGTTAAACTTTTTTTAAATTATAAACAAAGAATGGATACTGATGTAATTAAAATGCAAATAGATGTGTAAGTAGACAAAAAGTGTACCAACGGGCAGACTGTCTGTATGGCAAGCCTTAAAATGCTCTCTCTCTCTCTCTCTCTCACACACACACACACACACACACACACACAATGTGTCAAAAATACAAAAGTAACTAGGAATAAATTGTCAGGACAATTGTTCGTTAAGTCCAGATTTTCTTAAACCTAGAGTTGACTCTATACAGTACTCGTAAATGCATAGGGAATGTACTATTTGTTGCTTTGAAGAAAAGATGTTTTATTGACAATACTTTAACAAACAAAAACACTAATCAGTCTAAACATTATTTCACTGCTGTCCGGCCTAAAAGCGATTAAAAATTTCGTCTTTTGACGAACAGAGTGTCTGTAGTTAGAAGGTTCCCGATATTAGACAGGTTTCAAATTTAAAAAGCGATTGAAGCTCCAAAAGTAATCTAATAAATCCATTATTCGCCTCGCTAATAAACACGTAGAGGTAAAAGACTGGATGTTTCTTCCAGGGTGGTGGTGATATATTGTATTATATTGTGTTATAATTATATACAGTTTTTATGCAGTTAGTAATATAGTAATCAGATTCCAATACGCGTATATAAACAGCTGATAATAAAAGTAATATACTGTATTATAGGTTAACTTCCCACTAACAGTTGTTCCTACTGTTTTAGAAAATTAAGTTGTCATTTCTAATCTTATTATTAGGAAAAACTAATTTGTATTTTAACTACAAAAATGTACAGTAGGGCTTATATCTAAAAAAGATCTTGAGCCTTGCTATTTCGGCAAAAAAATGGCCCGGTGCAACTTATAAAGTTTTATTTTTACAACTTAATTTTATTTCGTTGGTTTTCTTGTCAGTTTCTTTTATTTTCAAACTAAGACCGAGTGTTACGAGATGATCTTCATTCAGGTCCGTATAACTGTACATTTATCGATTTATAACGATTTCATTATATTAAACACACTAACGAACACAATTTTTTTTTTTTTTTTTTTTTTTTTTTTTTAACGTCCGACTATTCTGCACACTTGGGCTAATGCAGACGATGGGATGATTTATAGCGTATGAAAATGCCTAGCCTTGGCCGGGAATCGAACCCGGATCCTCGGGGTGAAAGCCTAGTACGCTATCAACTAGACCACCGAGGAATAAAAATCAAACAACGAACAACAAAAACTGTATTCATGCAAAACAAACATTTATTTAAATAAACACTCATAAGTAGATGCAATATAACCGGCTGTGCATGTTTTAAAAATGGGCAAACATGTTTTGTTTTCGTATAAATATGGTCCTGTGTGTGTGTGTGTTGTGTCCGTGTGTGTTTATTGTAACGAAACTTTATTGTTATATGAGATGGATCTGAAACATAATCACGATTTAGAAGATTGATGATAACCTCTTTGTAATATTAATATAGATGATATTTATGAATGATATGAATAAATAACAAAATATAAATAACTTTATGAACAGTTATTATGTATGCAGGTTTTTAGTTTTGCCTGTAAAAATTTAACTTCTATTTAAGTAATCGGGGCACGTAGCTGTCCCGCAGTCGTGATGGAAGCGGATTTCCAAAAGTGATTTTTTATATCGTTCCCTCTTTTGAAACTTTTGAGTTCACCATAAACATAATTGAAATCAGCACTTATTAGCACTTTTAAACTTTCAAATTGCACTGAAAATTCGAAAATTTAAAATTAATTCCGAGAATCTTAAAATTAAATTACTTGATTCCAAAGGATTTGTAAAATGCAAAATGCTGATTACTACGGTGAAATCATACGTTTAAAAACAATTTATATCAAGAAAGTTCTGAATTTTTAAAGATTTAAAATAACTGTTATTTTGACACTGTTGAACGAATTTGTCCAAGCTGTTTAACATAATCGTTTTTTGGTGCCAAGTTTGAATTAAATGGAGCGAGCAGAACCTCGAAAATGCCAGATATGATTTTGGCGAAACGTTGGAACAATGTTTCTCGTGTCGAAAGGATGTAAAAGTGACCTAAAGATCAGGATCGCTGCTCCTTTGAGGGTCTCGGGTGTGGGTTTTACCTTGATGGCAGCTCCAATAGTTAATAGCTCATTTTCTAATAGAAATTCGCTAAAAATATATACTGTATTTTCCGATTCTTATCTGATAAAATAGTGTACTTTAACGCAGTTTTACGAAAAGTTCAATTTTTGGGTTAGTAAGTTATATTGGTAAACAGTATCAATGTGTAATCTTCAATCCGATCATATAAATATCCTTTCGCGTAATGTGACAGAATAGCGTCTTATCATAAACATAAAAACATGATAAGGTTATCAATCAATGCCTGTCGCCCTGTAAGAATTTAAAATGTTAATTAACGTTCGTAACCTATTTGCATACAGCGGGCTTGTCTGAGAGGCAGAATTTATGAGTACAGTAGTTTTCGTTGTTCTGGGCGACAGGGATTGGTTTATTTGCTTGTGGTAGTGATAGTGGTAGTATCTGTGGTGTGTTAGTTGTGTTGCTTCAGCGTACATCTGCACTGAATCACGCCATGTCAAATCTCCAGGTGAAGCAAGGTTAGGTTGTTTGTGTTTGTTTTTGTTTAATTATACTGCTTGAAAATATTAGTATTAAATTAACAATGGTAAACTTATTGAGAAAAAACATTTAAACGTATTGTACCGTAGATGTGGTTTTGGTTCCCGATTGATTTTGTGAAAAAATAAAAATAAAAATTGACGCTTGTTCCGAGGGTCGATTTAAAAATGAAATTTCATTCCGTACAAGTCTTAATAGTTTTGCGAAATTTTATCACTGCTCTAATTACATTCGTTTATTGATACAAATTTTATAATTTGATCAAGCATTCCAATGTTTACTTTACGTTCTCAAGAAAGTGGCCATTGTCATCGTGAAAAATTTTGATGAATTTAAAATAGCCTAAAGAAAATTTAAGGTTTTGGAAGTAAAATAACCTAAAATACTTTCGAAAACATTTACTCTGAAACCTCTCAAATTATCTCATTTTAAAATTTGGTACACTAGGTGAATTGTAAATGTGTGTGCCAAGTATTTGAATAAAATCTGATGAAAATCTGATCAATTAATTTTAAGAAATTTTCGAACCGAAATAATTAAATGGAAAATAATTCCTGTAAGACTGCAAAGTTTATCTTGTCCTAGTTATGATGTGATATTGTGAAGAATTTTATTGCAGTTGATATCAGCAGTCACATAGTTGTTTAGGCACATTGTTCAATAAGCAACTATATCGGGTTTTGGGTTCCCAGAGTTAAAAAAAGTGATTTCACATGTTTATCTGTCCGTGTCGCTGCTGACTAAACACGAATGGACATATTTAAGTGAAATTTAGCGGTATGTGTGGTGTGCTCATATCAGGACCGAGTCCAACCATTTTCTTGCTGTAAAAATAATGTCTCCCCTAAATCGGCTCAAATGTAACCCAAAAGTGCGTAAACAAACCACAAGAATTTTTTACATTTCCAACAATCTGATATCGGTAAAAAATATCAAAATCACTTAATCACATATTAAGTGATTAATTTGGTTATTGGTTAAATTTTATGAGGATATTTAAATTGAGCTAGTGTAGTGAATTTGAATTAAAAGAAATTACTGTTTTGGGGTAAATCGAAAATCGGTTGCCCGAGTTTGAAAATCATCTTATTTCTACGGTTTTTAACATAGACAAAAACGTGTGTTTTAGGCCTGATTGTGATGTCGAATTTTGCTTGATGCGAGTGCAAAAATTTATATTTATATATAATAGTATATTTTGCGAGTCGCAAGTCTTATTAAATTAGTTATAATTAAATTTTTCTGTGTTTCCGACCGGGATCGAACCGGCAACATTGCGCGTGTGAAGCGTTCGTGATAACCACTACACTACGGAAACTACGAAGAAATTTGACCGATATAAATGCATGAAATGAATCGTTAATTTATTTTTTTATTAGGTAGTTACAGTAAAAGATCAGTTGTTTTATATTAATTTATAACGATCAGCTGATTTCACTGAACAGCTGATAGGCTATAATGAGTTTTAGGTTATATTGTGTTTTGGAATAAATTGTCGTAATTAAAATAAAAAAGAAGATAAAATAATTATTTAATACATGGTTTTTATTTTTGGTTCAATAAAAAATTGTTTGTTGATAGCTTAAAGACTGGCTTTTTTGGGGAAATAAGTAATTTTTTTAAAAAAATAGTGTATTATGTTAGTATCATTTATTTTTCCATTAGGAGAATAATGCCTGTCATATTGTTATTATAATAACTGATATCTCATTATGAAGTAACTACGTTTGTAGCTGTATGAGTATTCTTGCTTGAAAGTCACCGTGTTTATTGTGAAATGTAGGAATGCAAAGAAACTCCATTGCTTCTTTCTGAACGCCATAGTTGTACAGGTGTGTTTGTACAGCGAAGGTGTAAAGATGTGCGTTGAGCGAATGTGTTATTTTACTTTCATTAAGTGAATTGTTTATTTACGATTGGAATGCGCAGCTGGTGACCCGTCCATAACTTAGCACAGCCTATTAGTGCGGCCAGATTGAACTGGATTTGAATGCGGTAAAACGAGGCCAAGATGCTGTTCCACGGACGAATTGATTATAATGGCAGTGAATCTAAAATTACAGTTTAATCACCTCAAATATACACGTTACTTTATCTCTGTTTTAAGTTTCGCAGAATAGTTGTATGATAAATAAGTCAAGATGCTGTTCCACGGACGAATTGATTATAATGGCAGTGAATCTAAAATTACAGTTTAATCACCCCAAATATACACACGTTACTTTATCTCTGTTTTTAGGTTTCGCAAAATAGTTGTATGATAAATAAGTCCGGGTAGGGCGAGGCGCTTTTCCTGAACAAGCTGGCTTGTAGTTGTAAAGTGTTGGCTGGCTGAAGTAGTGTTGTTGTCCTCCTTGATGTCTTTATACTAGAAATTGTGGCGAAAGAACGCACCAAAGTGATATTTACGGGAGATTCGAAATAATACATAACTTCGACAATGAATATAAACGTGCTAGAATGATAACCCTGATGAGAGGTGAGTGTTCGCTGTTAGTACAATCTTTCGACAAAGTGTTCAACTGTAAATTGATAAATAGTACTTTCAAACGTTTCCACTCCCTTTGTCCTTGCAGCGTTCATAGTGGCAGATAGTCCAATGCCTGTAATTTAATCACAATAATGATGCCCTACATTTAAACACAGTTTTGATAATTTATACATCACAGTGCAGATAAGTACCCAAATCCAAAGTATTGTAAATATTAGGATAAAGAGAACTACGAGTATTAGTACTAAATATAAACTTACTAGAATGATAAACCCTTTAAGAGATGAGCCGCCTCGGTGGCCTAGTGGATAGTGTACTAGGCTTTCACCCCGAGGACCCGGGTTCAATTCCCGGCGAGGGCTTGGCATTTTCATACGCTATAAATCATCCCATCGTCTGCATTATCCCAAGTGTGCACAATAGTCGGACGTTAAACACCAAAAAAAAAAACCTTTCACAAAATGAATTGCGTTGTTATTAATTTTGAAATTATATTATATTAAAAAAAATCCTTTAAGAGATGTGCGAGCGCTCTTTGCTGTTGACATCTTGCGACAGAGTGTTTAACTACAGTTAAATAGATAAATAGTACTGTCTATTTCTCAAACGTCTTAAAACCCTGTCCTTGCAGCTTGCAGCGTTCGTAGTGGTAGATAGTTCAATTACTTGAACTTTAGCAGCTGATATCGAGCACGCTTTTTATGATGGTGACTGTACTTGCAGTACGTTTATATTCAGTGACTTCGACAGGAAATGCTTGCGCAGAAATGTTATATTGTACACCTGAGTTGAAACTACAATGCCAAATAATCAGAAATGTGTATTTGTTATGGAAGTGTTTTGTGTGCTTGCTTCGTAGACGTAGTATGAATAAAACCAGGAGAGAAGTGCAGTTGAGTTGTAGGTGCCTAGCCCGATTCCTACATTTTTTAGAGGCGACCGAACGCATGGAAAAACTAATTGTAGCAACTAGAAACAACACTTGTCCTGCGTACGTGTCCGAATTGTAGCGACTGCTATTTCGAGAAATCGAATCTTTTAAACTGTCACTTGGTGAATGCCGATAGCTATAGTTGTAGATGCTCCTCCCACATTCACTAGGCCTGTTGTCCATTTCAGCGTGAATGTGAGATGTGAAATGCGTGAATTCGATAGTAGAGGCCAACGAAGAAGCCAACGGAGTTTTCGTTGAGATTGCTTTCAGAGCGATTTTCTGAAGATATCTCTGCCCTTTCACCGCGAATTCAATGTCACAAACTTCAAACGATTCATTGACACATTGTTTATATTATCGTGGCGACTTCATTCATCACGTCACTGTCTTGTAAATATGTATATTAGAAGTGTTAATCATAAATTAATATCTATGTTTATTTTTTTTAAGTTAGTAAAATTGAAGCTGTTATTTAGGATATTTATTTTACGCTTTTGGCCAAAAATATAATTGAATAATAAATAATTATGAAAAATCTTTTCCGAAAACATTTTCATATATAAAATACCAGGGGGCCCGTACGAAATTTCGCATTATGAACATTTTAAGTAAACACAATCTTTTGAATAAGAGTAGCATCTATTGAACAATAGATAAATGCACGATGGAAGAAGAAATCAAAATATATTTGTGTCTTGTACAGCGGGCAGGGATAGTGGACTGTCGGTAGGGCCACATAACCTATACGTTTTTTTTTTTAAGGTGAAAAGCACATTGAGGCTATTATCGCCCCCCTAAATGTAAGTGTGAGAGTAAAGTGTTAAAGTCGTAAGTGTAGTGTTGCAGGTGTGTGTGTTAGACTCGGGTACCGCCAGGGACGTCTAAATCCTCAATAGTTGCAGCTAGTCTGCAATCCCCTTGCTGGGATATATAACCTATATGTGCAATGAATTTTAAGTAAATATTGAAATTCAGAAATTTTTGTAAGCACGTTATGCAAAAAGTGGTATTTGTAATGGGATTGTCTATTCGTGATTAATAAGTTTGCTTCGTAAAATATACAAAATATTGTCTGATTTGTGATGCCGCGCATGCGCCATGATGCCGTTTTGCCTATGACAGTTAAAAGTGTTTTTTATGTTAGAATTTTCCACAAACAGTAAGTTTTAGCGCAAAATAGTTTTGCAGTGTCAGACGCCGGTTAAAAAATATTTCTAAAGATTCCTGATTTATGCCTGTACGATTAGGGTGCGCTGAGAATTTTTTTTTTTTTTTTTAACGTCCGACTATTGTGCACACTTTGGCTAATGCAGACGATGGGATGATGTATAGCGTATGAAAATACCAAGCCCTCGCCGGGAATCGAACCCGGGTCCTCGGGGTGAAAGTCTAGTATAAAACTGAAGCGCTGAGAAAAAGGGATGTTGACTCGAGAAATAATATATGTGATTTAAAACTTTGAGGCTATTATCGCCTCCCTAAATGTAATTGTGAGAGTAAAGTGTTAAAGTCGTAAGTGTAGTGTTGCAAGTGTAAGTGTGTTAGACTCGGGTACCGCCAGGAACGTCTAAATCCTCAATATGTGCAGCTAGTCTGCAACATGTTAACTTTTTTGTGTATTTCAGCAGTGGTCCTACACAAAAACAATTTTGTTAGAATTTCGCATACGAAAATTAAAGAAAAAAATACTTAAGTAACTTAAATATTACAACAGTTGTATTTTTTGACATACAGCTTACTTCTCATCTGTTCCGATTATTCGTCTGCAATAACTTTTTTTAGAATTTTTTCCTTAATTAGATTGTGACATTCCGAAAAATGGTCTTTTGTGTTCTGACGTAAATTTTAAATGTGTCGTCGTCAAGTTCTGGAATCACGTCGTGGAATTCACCGCCTTGAATATAAAAAACTATTTCATCCACTAGTTGTATTTTCGTTTTTTCTTTAAGTTGATAAGGTTGAAGATATTTTCAACTTCCTCTTAGAACTATTATCTCTTAAAAGTAGTCGACCTAAACATAATTTTACGGAAGTATTTTGCCAAACACACCACGCGAGTGGTGACACGTAGCAAGCGAAAGTGAATCTTGCAAATACATTATCAGGCCTTATCTAAGAAGGAAGCATGGATGCATAATCTGACTTAGTCATTACCCGGTCATCGATGCTGCGTACCTAATTAGTAATAAATAATCCTCTGTTATTTATTGCACGCAGCTCTTTCGCAAGCTTGGTATCAGAAGCTAACAACATTGAATAACATCACGTAAAACACTATTTAGATACGCAGAAATCAAACTGGGCACTGAAACTGATTTTGCCAATTGTTTGAACATACCTGTTATCCAACGATATCATCAATATGTGAATCAGTATATGTCTTCAGAGATACTCCAAACCTTTGAATATAAACGTACTAGAATGATAAACCTTATTAGAGATATGTGAACGGTCGCTGCTGGTAGCATCTTGCGGCAGAGTGTTCAACTACAGTTAAATAGATTGTACTATATTTTCTCAAGCGTCTCTATCCCTTGTCATTGCATCGTTCGTAGCGGCAAATAGTCCAGTCACCATCAAATAATTGTTATCGCTTCTGATACCGAGCGTGGTTGCTTTAATAGTGGCTGTATTTCTAGTCCGTTTGTATTCAGTGTCCACACTCACGCGCGATCAGTCGTTGCTGTTGTGATCCAGTATTTTTACGTAGAGAACAACATGGGAGCGTTAAAAGACGTAAGGAAAGTTTTAGAACGTGTTGCTGAGGCAACAAAAGTTTCAAAGCTATTCAGCGTATGTGTGTGCAGCTACGCGAAATTGAAATGCGAAATGATGTTGAAGCAAATGACGTCGCTACTAATAACGACGAGATGGGCGAAGCTGAACCACAAGAGCGATCTACAACCAAGAAAAGGCGTGTTAATATTACAGCACCAAGAAAAAAAATCCTAAGGGGACACCAAAAGAGGAACGACCTGTGACTGGGCTGGACAGTTTCCAACTATAAAAAAAGTCCAGCCGCTTACAAAACGGCCTGATAAGAACAGTAGTGTGACAGAAAACAAATGTGCGAATGAGAGGTCGAGTCTCCACTCTGTCACCATATCACTATCACTTTTCTTTTTCCTTCACTATCACTGATGAGTAACAGTTTGTAGACCCAGATTGGTAGACCTTGTCACTGGAATAATATAAACTTGTTATAATGTATTTTTTAATTTCCTTTTAATTATCTTGTCATTTAAAACTAACCTGAATACTTAATATTATCGTAATTATGTCGTTTTTGGAATTCATTTTTTGTAATTTGGTGCAATTTACATTTTTATGGTAATACTTGTCGAATTGAAAAAGTTGGAAAGAATTAAAAGTTGAATTTAAGTTAAATAAAACCAGGAGGCCCGTGTGAAATTTCGCACTATGAAAGTTTTAGGTAAACACAGCCTTTTGAATAAGAGTAGTCGTTGGCGTGAGGACGGTAGTTGGAAGGAAGGGAAACATGTTAAAAAAATAAATCGAAAAGCGATCGGTTTGAAGTAATAATCACAAATTTATAAGTCATTGTAGTACATTTCAATACAGATAATTGTTTTTTTAATAGCAATTTTTACAGGACATTACAATATCTCGTTGTAAACGAAATTTGATGTAAGAATGTAATCTTCTTGAACTTTTTGTATTTTCTGTAAGATGTAAGATATGTAAGATTGTAAGATGTAAGAATGTAATCTTCTTGTACTTTTTGTATTTTCTTTTCTTTAATGGACACAAGCATGTTAGGTGATTTAGTTACCCTTGAAAAGGCTACATATAATTGTCCGTGAGTAAAGACCAATCCTGGTAAATACAATCCTGCTTTTTGAAGTGTTTGTCCCTGCAACTTGTTTACAGTGATAGCAAAAGCAATTTTAATAGGTAACTGTCGTCTAGTCAACTGAAAAGCCATATTTGATAACCTCTAACTGTATTTTGACATTTTAATTGTACTTCGTATTTTATGATGTCCGTATTAACAATAGATAAATGCACGATGGAAGGATAAATCACAAAAACAGTGTGTAAAAAACAGTGTCCAAAACATGTGTTTGGTATTCGTAATGCTTGTCCCGGCTTGTACGACGGGCAGGGATAGGGGACTGTCAGTAGAGCCACATAACCAATAAGTTTAATGACTTTTAAGTAAATATTGACATTGTTCTATGCATGTTATGCAAAAAAAGTGGCATTTGTTATGAGATTGTCTATTCGTGATTAATAAGTTAACTTCGTAAAATATACAAAATATTGTCTGATTTGTGATGCCGCGCATGCTTATCCATGATGCGGTTTTACCTATGACAGTTAAAAGTGTATTTTTATGTTAAAATTGTTCACAAACAATGTTTTAGTGCAAAATTGTTTTGCATTGTCAGAAGACGGTTTAAAATCTTTCTAAACATACCTCATTTTTGCCTGTACGAATAGTATGTGGGGAGAAAAAGGTATGTAGACTCGAGAAATAATATATATTATGATTACCGTACATGTAGTGACACCTCGGTTTAAGGCTCTGATTGTTGTGCAAGTAGGTACGGAAGGGAGAGGCTACATGATGAGCTCACTATGACATCACCCAACTGAAACGAAACTCATTTAAATGTCTAAACAACAAACACGGTTGTTTATAAACAAACTGCGGTTGTCCGAACCTATTCTTTTATTGTCTGACGCAATGTTTGTAAACGCTGTACACTTCCTAAACAATCTGTGAAAATATTTAGGCCTTGTCAGATGTTTGTTATTGTATGCCTAACAATCGCGATGACCTTGTTTATAAACAAACTGCGGTTGTCCGAACCTATTCTTTTATTGTCTGACGCAATGTTTGTAAACGCTGTACACTTCCTAAACAATTTGTGAAAATATTTAGGCCTTGTCAGATGTTTGTTATGGTATGCCTAACAATCGCGATGACCTTGTTTATAAACAAACTGCGGTTGTCCGAACCTATTCTTTTATTGTCTGACGCAATGTTTGTAAACGCTGTACACTTCCTAAACAATTTGTGAAAATATTTAGGCCTTGTCAGATGTTTGTTATTGTATGCCTAACAATCGCGATGACCTTGTTTATAAACAAACTGCGGTTGTCCGAACCTATTCTTTTATTGTCTGACGCAATGTTTGTAAACGCTGTACACTTCCTAAACAATTTGTGAAAATATTTAGGCCTTGTCAGATGTTTGTTATGGTATGCCTAACAATCGCGATGACCTTGTTTATAAACAAACTGCGGTTGTCCGAACCTATTCTTTTATTGTCTGACGCAATGTTTGTAAACGCTGTACACTTCCTAAACAATTTGTGAAAATATTTAGGCCTTGTCAGATGTTTGTTATGGTATGCCTAACAATCGCGATGACCTTGTTTATAAACAAACTGCGGTTGTCCGAACCTATTCTTTTATTGTCTGACGCAATGTTTGTAAACGCTGTACACTTCCTAAACAATTTGTGAAAATATTTAGGCCTTGTCAGATGTTTGTTATGGTATGCCTAACAATCGCGATGACCTTGTTTATAAACAAACTGCGGTGTCCGAACCTATTCTTTTATTGTCTGACGCAATGTTTGTAAACGCTGTACACTTCCTAAACAATCTGTGAAAATATTTAGGCCTTGTCAGATGTTTGTTATTGTATGCCTAACAATCGCGATGACCTTGTTTATAAACAAACTGCGGTTGTCCGAACCTATTCTTTTATTGTCTGACGCAATGTTTGTAAACGCTGTACACTTCCTAAACAATTTGTGAAAATATTTAGGCCTTGTCAGATGTTTGTTATGGTATGCCTAACAATCGCGATGACCTTGTTTATAAACAAACTGCGGTTGTCCGAACCTATTCTTTTATTGTCTGACGCAATGTTTGTAAACGCTGTACACTTCCTAAACAATTTGTGAAAATATTTAGGCCTTGTCAGATGTTTGTTATGGTATGCCTAACAATCGCGATGACCTTGTTTATAAACAAACTGCGGTTGTCCGAACCTATTCTTTTATTGTCTGACGCAATGTTTGTAAACGCTGTACACTTCCTAAACAATCTGTGAAAATATTTAGGCCTTGTCAGATGTTTGTTATTGTATGCCTAACAATCGCGATGACCTTGTTTATAAACAAACTGCGGTTGTCCGAACCTATTCTTTTATTGTCTGACGCAATGTTTGTAAACGCTGTACACTTCCTAAACAATTTGTGAAAATATTTAGGCCTTGTCAGATGTTTGTTATTGTATGCCTAACAATCGCGATGACCTTGTTTATAAACAAACTGCGGTTGTCCGAACCTATTCTTTTATTGTCTGACGCAATGTTTGTAAACGCTGTACACTTCCTAAACAATTTGTGAAAATATTTAGGCCTTGTCAGATGTTTGTTATTGTATGCCTAACAATCGCGATGACCTTGTTTATAAACAAACTGCGGTTGTCCGAACCTATTCTTTTATTGTCTGACGCAATGTTTGTAAACGCTGTACACTTCCTAAACAATTTGTGAAAATATTTAGGCCTTGTCAGATGTTTGTTATGGTATGCCTAACAATCGCGATGACCTTGTTTATAAACAAACTGCGGTTGTCCGAACCTATTCTTTTATTATCTGACGCAATGTTTGTAAACGCTGTACACTTCCTAAACAATTTGTGAAAATATTTAGGCCTTGTCAGATGTTTGTTATGGTATGCCTAACAATCGCGATGACCTTGTTTATAAACAAACTGCGGTGTCCGAACCTATTCTTTTATTGTCTGACGCAATGTTTGTAAACGCTGTACACTTCCTAAACAATCTGTGAAAATATTTAGGCCTTGTCAGATGTTTGTTATTGTATGCCTAACAATCGCGATGACCTTGTTTATAAACAAACTGCGGTTGTCCGAACCTATTCTTTTATTGTCTGACGCAATGTTTGTAAACGCTGTACACTTCCTAAACAATTTGTGAAAATATTTAGGCCTTGTCAGATGTTTGTTATGGTATGCCTAACAATCGCGATGACCTTGTTTATAAACAAACTGCGGTTGTCCGAACCTATTCTTTTATTGTCTGACGCAATGTTTGTAAACGCTGTACACTTCCTAAACAATCTGTGAAAATATTTAGGCCTTGTCAGATGTTTGTTATTGTATGCCTAACAATCGCGATGACCTTGTTTATAAACAAACTGCGGTTGTCCGAACCTATTCTTTTATTGTCTGACGCAATGTTTGTAAACGCTGTACACTTCCTAAACAATTTGTGAAAATATTTAGGCCTTGTCAGATGTTTGTTATTGTATGCCTAACAATCGCGATGACCTTGTTTATAAACAAACTGCGGTTGTCCGAACCTATTCTTTTATTGTCTGACGCAATGTTTGTAAACGCTGTACACTTCCTAAACAATCTGTGAAAATATTTAGGCCTTGTCAGATGTTTGTTATTGTATGCCTAACAATCGCGATGACCTTGTTTATAAACAAACTGCGGTTGTCCGAACCTATTCTTTTATTGTCTGACGCAATGTTTGTAAACGCTGTACACTTCCTAAACAATTTGTGAAAATATTTAGGCCTTGTCAGATGTTTGTTATGGTATGCCTAACAATCGCGATGACCTTGTTTATAAACAAACTGCGGTTGTCCGAACCTATTCTTTTATTGTCTGACGCAATGTTTGTAAACGCTGTACACTTCCTAAACAATTTGTGAAAATATTTAGGCCTTGTCAGATGTTTGTTATTGTATGCCTAACAATCGCGATGACCTTGTTTATAAACAAACTGCGGTTGTCCGAACCTATTCTTTTATTGTCTGACGCAATGTTTGTAAACGCTGTACACTTCCTAAACAATTTGTGAAAATATTTAGGCCTTGTCAGATGTTTGTTATGGTATGCCTAACAATCGCGATGACCTTGTTTATAAACAAACTGCGGTTGTCCGAACCTATTCTTTTATTGTCTGACGCAATGTTTGTAAACGCTGTACACTTCCTAAACAATTTGTGAAAATATTTAGGCCTTGTCAGATGTTTGTTATGGTATGCCTAACAATCGCGATGACCTTGTTTATAAACAAACTGCGGTTGTCCGAACCTATTCTTTTATTGTCTGACGCAATGTTTGTAAACGCTGTACACTTCCTAAACAATTTGTGAAAATATTTAGGCCTTGTCAGATGTTTGTTATGGTATGCAAATCGCGATGACCTTGTTTATTAATTTTATCACGCACTGTACAATGCATTGCGATAATGTACAATCGATTGAAACTTTATCTGGAGCAAACATTGCGCAAACGTTCTCTTGTTCTAATGTTCGGCCTTTGAGTAAAAATATCCAGTCAGTAATTGGAAGAAGGAACGAATTATAATCGTATTCGTATGTCTGTCTGTGTGTCGACAAATTAATAAGTTAGGAGACGTATGAGACTTTAATACCTCATAGTGGTTAAGCTTTTCCCATACGCAATGTGATGAAAGCTATAAAATAGCAGAAAATTAGTGGAATACGTTGTCTTGAGTTTCAGTGTACCCCTCATACACCCCTCATAAGATCCACGATAAACTTTGTTTTTAGTAAGAACCAATTAAAAAAAGTACACGTGTGGAACTCGGGTAGTTAGCGATAGAAACGAAGCTTTTGTTAATATCTTTGCTGAATACATAATAATTAGTTTGTAGATGTGTTTACAAGTATCTTGTTTTGTTTAAATAAATAATCCCCGCAGAAGGTGCAGACTAGCTGCACCTATTGAGGGGGTTTAGACGTCCCTCGCGGTACCCGAGTCTAACACACACTTACACTTACAACACTACACTTACGACTTTAACACTTCACACTCACACTTACATTTAGGAAGGCGATAATAGCCTCAATGTGTTTTTCGCCTTAAAATAAAAAAATAAATAATTTCTTGAACCTAGCTTAGGTATTATTTACTGTAGTTATAGTAAGAAGATCAGTTATTTTATATTAATTCGTAACGATCAGCTGATTTCATTGAACAGCTGATAGGCTATAATAAGTTTCAGGTTATGTTGTTAAAAACTATTAATATTAACAGTAATTATTATAAACGTTTATAATGATTTCAAATGTATTTTAAACGGTTACAATGTGCACGTGTTCTTCAACTAAGGAAAAATACTGAAAATAAAGACAAGAATAGAGAGACAAAATTCGTTTGCTCGTTGGTTCCATATTTTCCGTTACATTCTTCAGTTCGGCAGACTTTTTTCTATTTACTCCTCTCGCCAAACATAATACTAAAAGCTTCGCTTCGGAAATAAATATTTGACACAATCAGGTTCGTTATCTTTTACTCGATTCTTTTAAACCGTAAATTGCTTCTATTTCAAACTTTTTACACTGATTTGGCTTGAAACATTGACACCATGCATGATAAACATGTGAGGAAAATCTGCCAAGCCCATTTCGAGAAATCGAGTGTTTTGAAGTGTCACTGCTGGCGAATTGTCGAACTATAATTTTTGCTCGCGTTACTTTTAATTTTGTTACATGGGTTTGCGAGAAAGTTAATGCGAATTGCGTATCATTTAGTTTAAATTTCAATCATATTAATAACGCTAAATCAAGCAAAATTGTATTTCTACTTTGCAGGTATTCAGGTTCGGGTTGTATATTTAGTGCTTTAAATGGTGTTACAGGCTGTTAATAAAATCTAAACGGCTTCATAAATTAGCAGATGTAGAATATTTTTTAAGATATCAATTAAGAATAAGAATATTAAGAAAAATCAATCATATTTTATGAATATTTGTAACATCATGTTGTCTACATCGTGATGTAGACACTTTCGTCTCACTGTAGACAGAGGACAATTTCTGCAAAAATTTCTGTATATATATCTTTACTGTGACCATGTGTATTTCGAAGACCCAAAATACATACTGGCTACGTAAGTATAGGCAGAAACGTGTTGTCCAAAATAAAATGAAATGAGTCACATGCACGTTTATAACAGTAAAGTTGACCTTGTGTTACGAACAAACACGTTTCTGAGCCTATAATGGTCAAAACCATTTTATAAAAACAAAATGGAAACGTTCCAAACACTGACGTCAGAGATTATAGATTTAGACGAGGCACTCTATTATCCAGCGCCATGGTGCAGAATTTCGAAACATTACGGAGAATCAATTACATAAAAGTAAAATATTATGAAAACGTTATACATACTTCACGTTTCTCGTACTCAATTCATATCGGTTAATACAGAGCGATCCAAAAGTCGCGCACATCAAAATAAAAATCCTCTAAATAGTAGCAAGTTGAAACAGTTCTATCGCTCACCGCAAGATAGCACCATTAATATTAACGACAACTAATCTAGACGCAGTGGTTATTTCATTTGAATATTTTGACTTTTGTAGTAGTACTTTCTTCATTACTAAGTACAACTTTCAAGAGCAACGAGTTTCCGTTGTTGAAAGTTATTTCACCATTCGTTCTTGTGCACTTGTAGACGAATTTCGCCGGAAATATCTGGATCCGGCTATAGCAATATTAGTCGACCGTTTCCGGGATTGAGGGTCAGTTGCTGACGAGAAAAACAGGAAGGTGGACCATTTTGAATTGTGATAAACTGGCATAGGTTAGGACATTGATCGAGCGATAGGTTTCGAAAAATTAGTACAACCCCAGATTTCTCAGAGAGTAACGAAGACGTTGAAATTTCACGCATGTCGCGCCGCAAAAACGGAAAAGGAAATGGATAAAGGAACTTGGATGAGGTCATTTGTTGACAATAAAGGCATTGCAGAGATTTACCACCTTTCTTCACTGATGGGTTATGGTTTCACTTTAGTGGCTGTGTGAACAGTTAAATCTGAAAATCTGAAAACAGTTAAAAAAAAATGTTTTAGATGAGGGGTTCTCAACGGGGTCCCTCGAGGGTCTATTGAACTTTGAAGGGTGTCGATGAAATAAATTCCATTTTTAACCCCTTAACGCGCACTTCTTAAAAAATGAAAATGGTAAAGAAAATCGTTTTGTTATTTGCAAATATTTGCTTTTGTTTCTGCGCGTTCTCGCTTAGCTATGCCGTCGTACGGCCGCGTCCATTGGTATTTTACTTAAATTTCTGCTTCTATAAACATAATTATATCTTTAACTTATATCTAATAATACAGAATATAAATTATTTTAAAAAAATGTATTCTTCCTAAAACTGAATTGCTCCTAATAAAAGCTTCATTTTCGTTGATATTTGTGCAACACATTGTAAACATATGGGGGGGGGAGTCTATGGAATAAAACAAATTTATTTAGATGGGTTGAAGCCGAAAAAAGGTTGAGACTCCCTGTTTTAGATGAACACACTTTGCAGTGATAAAATCGAAGTGTAGTGAACCCATTTTCTTATATATTAATTTTATCGATTCCCAAAACAGTGACCTGATCGGCGCTTTTTCATCTTCCCGGATATGGGTCTTACCCCGATGGCCGCTCCAATAGCCAATTTTCCAATAGAAATTCGCTAAAAATCGGTTTCAAGAATTATCGACGAAAACTGATAATTGCTTAGTTTTTTAACTATTATTATAAAAAAATCTGCAAAAAACTGATTCATTACACAAAGTAGTGCCCCAAAACTATAATAGTAATAATAATATTTGTTAATAAAATAATTACGGATTCAGATAAGAAGGAACTAACATGAACCTTGACTGAAATTTTCTTGGTAGCTCTAAAATCGGAAGTTTGGAGATTTCGCTATATAATAACACTAGTTCTATTCATTTAATAATTCTACGAAAGTAAAAACATTTGTTTTACAGAATTCATTCTTAGGCTGGTCTGACCTGCACCCATTTGGATTTGAAAGGTTCACTTTAATTTAAATGATTGAATTTGTATTTTTCGTCGGAAAGAAAGGAGGCTGCAGATTACAAAGGACGCCGCATTTACGCATGTGTTAAGGGAAGGAAGCGGAAGTCGTGTGACGAATGAGTTCGGGTTAAAATAACAGAGCAGGTGTGTTGGCATGCACAGTATTTATAGCTAGCTTTGCTTCCGCACACTGGTCAAATTGAAATATGTACAGTTGGCTACACGCAATCAAAATACACACAAGCGTGCTCATGCGTAAATATTCAATTGTGGAAGCTGTCGATGGAAAACTTCTTAAAATTCGCTTTAAGTTTTAATTTGTTCATATGATTTTCTCAAATGTTACTGGTAAATAAAGAAGATTTTTAACTCAGGTCATTGAAGCAAACTTTAAAAAAGTAGTGAAAACTGTTTAAAAAAAGTTAAATAGAAAACAATCGCGGCAAGCAGCTCAAGGTATAGTTACGATTTTTCAAAAGTATCAACAGTTCATTAAAATAACCCTGCCTAACATACCTAACCTAATTTCCCAAACCAACCCAGGCCAACACAACAACCCAACCTAACCTCACAGTATTACAAAAAATTAAATTTTGTAGAATACAATTTTATCCTATTAGCCAAATAATATTTTGATTTATATTATCCACAATTATTCTATTGACATGAATTGTTGCTCGACCAGTAGAAGAACTAAAAACATAGGAATGTTAATAACATGAATATACTTTTCATACTTTACCAGTCTTGTAAAATACTATTTTATCAATTCACTACATTATATATTGCCATTCTTTATGGCATGGTATGATTTTTTTTATAATAGTCTATTAATATTTTCATATTAAAAAAGTAGCCTTCACCCACGTAAAGTTTATTACTTGTTATATTTTTTTTATTATTTTTTTTTACTTTTTGAAACTTTTGCCACGTTCATTTTCGCATTTACAGTTAAATTTGAGACATTGATTTAACTATAATTTACGATAGTGATAATATTTTAAAAAGCGTATATTTCAAGATTTTCAACGCCATAAACGTATTTGCTGGGTAACGAACGTGAACAGAGTATTATATTACGTTATTTAGTTTTTGTTTGATGATTGAACAAAGCTAGAACACACACACAGGGTTAGTCAAATGTGTCGGGACATCGCAAATATTTTTTATTATACTGTACAGGGTCATCGAAAAAAACTGCAGGGATTTCAAAACATTCCTTCTCAACCTACAGGAATAATATTTTCACTATTTTTTAAGTGTATTGAGACAGTTTTTTTGGATACAGGACATAGAACGACTGCGAGACTTCGACATGTGCTGAACAAAATGCACAGTGACGCACCGCCTCCGCCGATCTTGATCTTGTCTTGAAGCAGATAGCACAGTGCGTTATTTGGTTCACGTGCGATCAGAGTTCACGTTTTTGGTTACCAAGGAGTTTAGCTTTTAACTGCCAACATTTTGGATAGAAAGCTCAAGTTCGCACTGTTCTTTTACGTTAATCAGACGTTTAATATGAGGTGTCGCTCGGTAGGGATTTACATTTAAAATTTTTGTGCAGCCTCAAAAATTTTCAATTTGATGGAAGCAAAGTTACCCCCATATATTAAGAACATTTTTTTTTACCTTATACCATGTCATTAGTGGTTTTTCTGCACTAAATACAATAAAATGTTATTGTGGTGCCTCCACACATTTGACTAAATTTGTGTGTGCGCGCGCGCGTGCGTGCGTGTATGTGTGTTTAAACAGGGAATTCCTTGTTCCCTGTTCACTCCCTAAACGCACAGTACTGTTAGGCTACAAAGCTGAAATTTGATGTGTTCATACTACCCACATACTTGTAGAAATTCTGAAATTTAATTTATAAACAGTTAATTTTACATTGGTTTCGGGTTCCACCCTTAATTAAAAGTTATTTTTTTATTTATTGTCTGATTTAAAAAAAAAATTAAATTACTTATACTAGCTGTTGGTAAGTGCTAGCCAACAATGACCGAATCGCAAGATGGCGGCCATTTTGAGCTGATAAACAACGGTTTTTTTATCAGTCACTGTTTTTTTCCTTTTCGTTTGAGAAACTAAGGCGTGTTTGTACTACCCATATACTCCAAGAAATTTCTAAATTTAATTGACAAAACATTAGTTCATCTGGATCCAAATTATTGGGTAAAAAACACTACATTTGTATTACCTACTTGATTTTTAGATAAACTTAGGTAAAAAAAGTGTATTACAGAGACAGTTATTTAATATTGTTATGACTTAAATAGAAAACATTAAAAACCTTTGCTAATGCTGCGTTTTTACATTTATAGCAGTGGTATCTATCTACATTCAGACGAAAAATCGTTAGTGAGAAACTACTGTCTACCGCATTAAAGATTGTGTCTAACAGTGGTTGGTAGACCTCAAAAAAAATCTTGAATTCGGTCATTTTTGAACAGTTTTTTTGACATTTTTCACCAATACTTGCCAATAGCTAGTGTAATTTTGAAGTTTCATCAAAATCGGACAGTAAATAAAAGTTGTGTTTTTTAGCTAAGAATTTGAACCCGAGAGCATAGTAAAAAGTGTTTGAAATTCAATTAAGGATTTTTACAAGTGTGTGGGTAGTATAAACACAACCAATTTCAACTTTGTAGCCTTAAAAGTACATTATGTTTAGGGAGTGAAAACTTTAACATGGAATTCCATATGTCTAGGTAGTTAGATTGGTACCCACAACATTGGGAGCCAAGTAATTAGACTGTCTGCCGCTACGAATGCTGCAAGCAGCAAGAACAGGGCTGGAGATGTTTGAGAAAATAGTATTATCTTTAATTATAACTGAACAATCTGCCGCAAGATGCCACTAGCAGCAAGCGCTCATTTATGTATCATAAAAGTTATCATTCTGGTTATATTCAATGCCCACAATAAGCCACTACAATGTGTTGTTTTATAATTGAAATAAATTAACAGTCCTGTTGTTTAGTGTCTATAAACATGCATACGAATACTTGCTGCGTGTTTCAGCATGTTTTGTAGTTTTAATTGCAATTTTCGTGATGTGTACCTTGGTGGTGTACAGCATCAGACCCATATGGTCTCTGTACTACTGCGTCATCTGGTGTTTACCAATAAATCCTTGATACTGTACATTATTTATAATTTCATGCAATATAATCTAAAACGAAGGATATACGCAGATTTATGGCCAAAGGGATAAGTGGTAAATTACGTTCTTCCTAATTAGGAAACATCATATACGTAGTCCATTTAATCATTTGTAACAAGTTGTGTAACAGGTATTGCATTTAATAGTGTTGCACAAAAATTAAAAAATCGGTAAATGCTAGGGTTAAGGAAAGTTGCGGACAAGGTCGGCAGAAGGAAGTGGGTCATGTGACGTCACCATTGACCGTATACGGAGTCAATTTGCTTCTCGCGGCGGCCTGCAACCGTTTACCGTGAAGTGGAAGAGTTGTACTTTCTCACGTTGATGACGATCGGTGAAATATTAATTCTGTAAAGTGCCAAAAAAGGTATTAAGGGCATTTTAATTTATAAAGGTTCTGTTATTCATCCTCTTTTTTTGGCAAATCGGTTTAAAAAAACGATTCAATCAAAATTACTTAATGATTTTAAAAATTATGCTATCTTAAGAACCCAAACATCGATAAAAAATGGCCAGTTTTTTTCAAAATCGTTTTATTATATTTTGATCGTATATCAATTCTCAATCGTTTATTATGAAACAGTGAATTCCTAATCTTTTATCATTAAGTCATGGATTTTCTCAATCCTTTTTTAATCATTTAAAATTAAGTGGTATAAATTCTCAATCGTTGTGAAGTATTCTAATAAATTGGTAACTGTTTATTGTTACGAAGTAATGAATTTCCCCGATTAGTTTTTTAATCATTCAAAAATGGATTGGTATAAATTCCCAATACTTTATTATGAAGTACTCTAATGAATCATCAATCTTTTATTATTACGAATTAATGAAATCTCAATCATTTATTATTAAATAATTACTTTTCCCAGACCGTTTTGAATCATTTAAAAATGGATTTTTATAAATTGCCAATCGTTTTTTATGAAGTACTCCAATGAATCATCAACCTTTCATTATTTCGAAGTAATGAATTCTCAGTTGTTTAATGAAATGAATGAGTTCAATGCAAAAAATTTTAAATATAAGAAATTTATTATTCGACAATGAATAATGTCGGTGTATTTATTTGTACGTAGTTTATATTGAAACAATATTTCAGCTGAATCTTGTAAACCGATATTGAGAAATGAATTAATTTTTGTTGATAGTTTCCTAACTGAATTTTATTCGGACATAGTGAACACGTGCATTTTGATTGAGCGCTTCATTTTTAACATTTTTAAGTAATTTAATTGCATTTGAGAAGTTTGAGTAATGTTAACGCATTTATTTAAGCTGAAATAAAAAGCTAAAACTGGGCGTGCCTGATGTGTTTGTGTTCGTGAAGTGCGTGTTTTGTGCACTTTTTCCAAGTAAACAAGTTGAAAAACGTATAAAAAAAAAAACTTCCTCCAGGTGGTGTGATCTGTTTTATTTTGTACTGTTTCTGTTGATGTTATTATAATGGTTCTTAAGAAATCTGATCCTATTGCAAATATTCTATTGTTAAAATATCAAAAAAGTAGTTGAAATTATAATATAAATTTCGACAATCCTTAGCTTATTACGTTAAAAAAGAGAATATACAAATAATAAAGCCTATATCACCTAACTTATCCTCCACGGCCTTATTCAACTATCTTCATGGTTCGTCGTGGAATGCCACAACTTGTAAAATTGTTTTTATGATTGAAAGAATTAAAATCACAACTCGTTTTCAAAACCTGTGTGTCATTAGGCTTTATCCATTATAATCTGTTTAATAGAAGGACTGCATTTCCTTTTCTTTCGGTGATAACGTAGGTGTGTACGTGGGATATTTTAATAACAAATTCTTTGCAATATTTAGAATTGAGTTAAACAAAATTAATATTTTAAAAATCGTTGGTACTTTTCGTACTATAAAATATCGTAAAGTGGACATTTCAGAATCATTCAAAATAACCAACAAACTTAGTTACGTGTTATAACGTACCTTAAATCGGTATTACACTGTCATATTTCTTTGTCAAAAACGTTTGATCAGATCTTTTATAAAAGTAGTGCTGACCTCCTATATTTCATTTCATAAATAAACTATCGTAATAGAAATGTTTTATAAAAGATGCCTCATTCACCATCAGGTTATTTAAATTTTATTGACCGAGCGAAGCGAGCTGTTGTAACTCGACTGTTCGGCATTTTGTTTGTTAGTTACGAGTTTTGGCCAAACGCATGGACCGGTTGTTTTGAAATTTGGTACGGAGATACTTTGTATAAAGTCCGAACGACTTATATGTGTAAGATTTTTCCCCGTTCACTTCCATTTCAAGGTGGTGGCCTCTGATTGTACGCAGTTAACGCCTCTGATGACCAAACGCATTGACAGAATGTTTCGTAATTTTGAGCCAAGTTCTTTGTTTAAAGCCTGAACGATATATACGAGTATGTAAGATGTTTTCAATTTACTTCCGTTTCAAGATGGCAACCTCTCGTTTAATAATGCTAAGTGTAGTTGGTTTTCCTGTAATATTGGTTAAACGATAAGACTTATTATAATTTTCATTGCTTCTTGGAAAAAGAGCATACAATTTCCAATAAAATTGGTTCAATAACATTTTCCGTGATATTACGGTTACCGGTTAAATTGGCGGAAAAGGTTTACGAGCGCTGTGTTGGAGCTGTGGCCAGGCAATTAATTAAGAATATACTGCGAGGTTACTGTTCTTTGTATTACTAATAAAATATTTGTGACAAAGAATGTGATATATTTAATTACTGGCGTTATAAAGACACGCTTTATGTTATTAACTTTGTAAAACGTTTAATTCCATTTATATTTTAAAGTGAACTGCAGAACTCAGGCTGCATAATTACGTCATGTTACGTATGAAGCGGTGATGCATAAATCGTGACATAGCCAGTTTTGCTGTAGGTAAAATATTATCAAAAGTCATTGCAGCGTGTTAAAATCTCAATATTTCTGATGATTTTTAATATTTATCTACAAGAAGGTAAACTTTTGTCATTGTCGGTGTTAATTTGTTTTTTTCCATTAACTCTCGTACAGTGAATTGTTTTATTTAAAATTTGGTGAATATTTATGACTCAAATTCCACCAAATTGGTCGATATGGGAATTAACGCCAATTTTCAGATTCCTTTTTGTCGGTAACTTCTGAACCTGATTTTTGGAAAAATACGAACATATTCGATTTGTTCGGGTGTTTAAAATGTTTCTTATAAACGTCTTTCAATAATGTTATATATAAAACGAAAAATCCGTATGTTTGGATCTCTTGAAATGTTTAGCGACTTACAGATATTAAACACCAACATAAATTCGTCTGAAACGACATCCGAATAAGGAAACACTTGGGTACTGTCCCGTTGTTCTATCCGTACCGGCTAAACAGTTGCTTCACTCTACGTTTTGTGAATTATTAATCATAAATTCAGTTTTCTAATTCAACATTTTTTTTACCTTCTACCGTTGTCATATAAATGTGTAAAGCATTTTACATCGTAACAAAGTGAAGTATTCAGTTAGTTTAATCATTTGTGTGAATATGTGCCTAATAGGCTACTTTTTGCACTAGTTGTTTCACATCGTATAGCTAAAATTTTTTGAAATGTTGTACCTTCATCTTCTGTAAACTACACTGTAATTAATTCTAATTATAGGGGACGTTTCCCATTCCTTCCTTCTCATGAGCTGTTTGTTTGTTTAAACAACAAAAATGGCGCGTTAATGACCCAACGAACTAAGTTTTCCCTTTTCATTTAAAAATACAAAGCGCGTGCGCAAACACAGAAACACACAAACAATCATTAAATATAAACGTACAAGAATGATAACACTTGTGGGAGCTTTGTGAGCGCTCGCTGCGGGTGGCTATCTTGCGGCAGAGTGTTCAATTACAGTTAAATAAATAATAGTACTAGTACTGCCTATTATCTCAAATGTCTTCACTCCTGTCCTGGCACTTTGCAGCGTTCGTAGCGGCAGTTAGTCAAATTACTTACACTTTAGCCGCTAATATCGAGAACGCTTTTTATAATGGTGGCTGTACTTCTAGTCCGTTTGTATTCAGTGGCACAATTCGTAATAGAAAGCAAATCGGTATCGATATAAAACATTGGTATGATTGGTATTTTGCACTCCAAAAATAAATAAAAAAATTGTCAGCATTATTACTGAAGACAAACACCATAGCTCCTCTCTGAAGAGGAGGGTTGCTTTCCACCTTTGTTTACCAACATTTTTCTGGAAGGATTGCAGTAAAACGTCAGAACTGAGAATCAGTTTTAGAACGAAAGTTAGCATTCATGCATGTCCAGTCTTTGTGGTATTTTCATAGAAACACTGAATGACCAAGAGTAGTTGGCTAATACACTTCTTGCCGAGAGAGAACCAGAAAGTTTAAAGAATAATGGTATCAAGTACAGAACCAAATAGAGAGAAGAGGCATTAACACGAAAATAAAATTTCTGTACGTAGATGACCACGGTCTAAGAAAAATATATGAGTCAGAGGTAGAAAAAGTATAATTAATAAGCAAATTTTTAGAGAGCCAAGCATTGTTGCAAACAGAAAGTCAAAAACAAAAATAACTGTTTAAAAATATTAATGTATTAGAACAATTTGTTGGATCAGTCTTTCAGGATAGTGCGCACTGACGTTTGTCGGAAGAGTACGAACAGTGTGTGAAGAGGGAAAATAGACCTTAAAGGAGATGTGAAGGAGAATGCAAAAGTAAGGTAAAATATGCTGTTGATGAAATCTGGCATTAGAAGTGTTCTCATTCGTCTAGCGACCTGACATGACCACATGTGTTCGTATTTACGTAATATTATATCTGGCAAGTGGCGCTGCAAATCCGAATGGGTTTGTCTTACAATATCTCTAGCTCTAGGGAGGGGAGTCTGTGTGGCAGTAACGTTTTCTTGATATTTATTCTGTAAGGTTAGTTTTAAAATTTGTGTCCAAACAATTCATTAAAATTTATGAACTATTGATACCCCGCTGCTAAGATAGCAGCTGGAATTTATTAATAATAACATGCCATTAACGCTTTCATTCCCATAGACGTTTTTACAAGGACAAATATTGAATTTTTTTTATTTTTGTAAAAATTCTAAGCTAAATATAGTAAAAATAAATGCAAAACTAAGTTTTCATGACGTTTTTTACAAGGACAGACATTGAATGTTTTTTTTTAATTTTTGTAAACATTCTAAAAAAAAATTAAAAATTCTAAGCTAAATATAGTAAAAATAAATGCAAAACTAAGTTTCCGTGACGTTTTTTACAAGGATAGACATTGAATGTTTTTTTTTAATTTTTGTAAACATTCTAAAAAAAAAAAAATTTCTAAGCTAAATATAGTAAAAATAAATGCAAAACTAAGTTTCTGTGACGTTTTTTACAAGGACAACATTGAATGTTTTTTTTTAATTTTTGTAAAAATTCTAAGCTAAATATAGTAAAAAGAAATGCAAAACTCTGTTTCCATGACGTTTTTTGCAAGGACAAAATTGATTTTTTTTTTCTGTAAAAATTCTAAGCTAAATATAAGTAAGAAAAAATTGCAAAACTAAGTTTCCATAACGTTTTTTACAAAGACAAAAATTTAATGTTTTTTTTATTTGTGTAAAAATTCCAAGCTGAATATAGTAAGAAAAAATTGGAAAACTAAGTTTCCACCCGAACCGTCCACCGTTTAAGATGGGCCTCGCCCCTCCTTCTACAACAGATAGTCTCTTTGAGTTGCAGAGAAAAATCATCAGCTAATGCGGGGTCGAATCCGCGTACGCATCACGCCTATACCCTTAGTCCGCTCGGTCGTTTGGCCAATCTCAAATAGTTTCCGTTAACGCCTTGTAAATTATTGGTTATTTTATTAATATTGTTTGGTTATGTGAAACATGTTATTTTTTATTACTTTCTATTTTTTAAATTTATTTTTGGGAAAAAACATTGTCAGAGCTAATGATTGCCAGAATTAGAGTTATATTAAACGGACTTTGGCATCGAAATGGTTAAATCCAACGAAGGAGCGGTTTGTTTGAGAATGACTTGCTTGGTTGTAATGTTATTATAACAGCTGATAGATTATTATAAGCTGTACTGTGTAATAGCTCTGACTCTTTTGCTTATCTATTTTCATGTCCCCTGAGTTAAAAAAGTGGTTTAGTAGATATTTATTAGAACACGCACACATAGAAGGCTAAACGAAATGTCCAGTTTAAATAAAATTTGGCATGAAATATACTTTGCAATGAAAGGTCATTTTTAATTTAAAAAATTATTTCTTTCCATAATCTTTTTAGTAAAAAAAAAAATAATAAAAATGATAAAAAATAGTTTTTTGTTTGTTTTTGTAATATGCATTAGCGATTTTTATGAAATTTTGCTAAATATACACAATCAAAACGTAGGGGATCACTATATTTTCGAAAATTTGCTGTGGTAGCTGCAAAATTGGCTAAATTTTTCAAAGTCAGTTCATCATATTTTGCACAATTTGATTTTGTATGAATAACCAGAACTTAAGTCGGTGAATTAAATAAAGTAAAAATATAACGCTTTCGCATTGATTAGCGTAAACAAAGTATGCACATAAAAATTATTAGGCCGTACGCTGATTTGAACTGTGAAACATCAGATAGGTTATGACAAAAATTTCGGCAAAATCTGATCAACGGTTTTGAGAATCTAAACTGATTTGTGGAGGATATTTAAATTGATTACGATAAATTTTATATAGTGTGTTTGCACCTCAAGGAATATTCGCGTAGTAATAGTTTTTTGACTTGCATACGTAAAATATTAAGTAACACTGCATTAACTATCTATAAAACAAAGCGAAGCGAACGCCCACCAGCGCAGTTTGGATTTGTGCCATGCTAACTTTAGAGACGACTAACAAATACATAGTTAAAGCTAATTGATTGTTTGAACCTAAACTGAAACCATAGTTCAAACTTAGCTACGGCTTACTGTTTGATGCTATTATTGTTACCGAAAATGTAACCTATTATTGTTTAGTTTTTAGATCGACACTTTTTTCCTAAACTATTTATTTACTAATTGTTATAATTATTTACATTGATTGCGCCTCAAAACTTATACGGATGTGTCTTAAATTTTTAATTGAATTAAATTCGTTTAATAGAATTTGCAAACGTTGTAGGCTTTAACGTTGTTTACTGTAGTGAAATGAAAATTTCACAAATATTAAATTTTGAACCTTAATTCTGTTTGGCAAATAGTTTTAATAACGAACTTGTCCAATTTATAAATTTTGGTGCCAAATTTGTATCAGTTCGGTCCACACATTCCGCACACACATTCTACACACGCAAGCACACACATACAGGAAATTCTTAACGACTCCTCACATATGTTCTGTGGGTCATAATTTGCGAGCCATAATTGATGTTTATTTCGTGATTCCGTTTCTGGCTGTTACCGTAATGGCCATTCGATTACCTGATTTTCCGATGGCAATTTGTTAATAATGATGTGTTTGACAGATACAAACATTTATCGATGTTTATGTTCGGATTCTAAAAAAAATGTCATTGTACCGTCACGACAGAAGATAGGTATTTCATTATTAAGTATTAAGTATTAAATGATTCTACCTTAGAACCAGTGCGCTGTAAAAATTGTTCTTACGTCATACTGTTAGTTTAAACAACTAGACCAAGCCATATTTCAACACGACAGCTATTACACCAGCTGTTTGTGTCATGCGCAGAACTCAGTGTTTTAGCGTTAATTAACGACAATCAGCCTCATTAACTTTGTTTATTATATACGAGTATTATGAACTATAAACGTTTACTTTTGGCTATGAGCTAATTCCGATAAGTGGTTATGGAAGGGGAAGGTTAGCAGAATCATCTGATCCTACGCGAAATTTATTACGTTCAACGTAATTATCCTATAGCAATTCTTGTACTCTGTGTATAAAACGGTTTTGAAATATACCGTTGTTGAGCTGAAAAAATCGTTTAAGTGGGTCTTATCATAGGGAAATAGTTTTCGTTTAAAAAAAGAGTTTAATGCGGATAATAAAGTTTGCACCTAAAAATATAATGATATTGATAAAACCACCGTGAATGAGTGTTCAATCAGCTGATACTTAATCAGGTGATATAATGATTGTAAATATCAGTAATTAACTTTCACAAAATGAATTCGTGTCATTTAAGAAGAGTTATTTGTTTATTTAATAAGGTAGAAATAATATATATATTTATTTATAGTGCAATGATGTACGTAAGATATTTTAATGAAAAATTCCAACGACGAAGCTCAGTTTACTAAATGCTATGCCATTCATAAGTGTAGCGGGAAAACATGGGGTTGCTATCCCCGCATTCCCAGACGGATGTACACGATGATAGTAGGACCAGCTATCACATATGGAGCAGTAGCTTGGGCTGGTGTAACCCAAGTTAAGTACAGTTAGGAGATTTTAAGACAAAGTACAGACTGGCGTGCTTATGCTAACAGGAGGTATGATATTGTGCCCAACAGCAGTAATGGAGGATTCTAGACCTCACACTCCTCCACTTAGTAGTGGAGACAGCTGCTAAAAGTGCCCATCTCAGAATAGCTGGGAACAACACCAGTCAAGATAAGGGAACTTATCAATTGCTGGGGACTTCCAAGGGACTCGATCAAAAGCAAATACAGCTTTGAGAAACATTTTCTCACTGAACTTATCACTAGAAGTGAATGGAGCGCTATATCCATAACCTCACAGTTAGAAGATACCATAATATGGTTTAGAGATGGGTCCAAAACATCTGAGAGGATTGGAGCTGGGATACTTGGGCCATGAGGCGATGGGACCTGACAGAAGTATATGCTGTTGAGAGATGTGTGCAAAGAAATCTTTACAGGCGACACAGTGGGACAAATATCGCCATTACGTCAGATAGTCAAGCAGCCATTAAAGCGTTGAGTCCGCTCAGCAATGGTCTGGTAATGTCTGCAGAAGTTAAATAGGCTGGACCAGAACAATAAGTTTTACACTTCTCTGGATACCAGGACACGCTGGAAAACAGGTGAGCTAATTAAGCCTCACTTAGTTACTTGAAGATGTAAAGATCTAAGCTCTGGAAAGATAAGCGAGCGTTAAGATTGCCAACGAACTTTGACAAATGCAGCGTTCTGTATCGGCCTTAGCAAAAAATAAGCTAAGACTACTGACTTTGTTTTTTACGGGGAATGGTTTAAGACATATCTTAGGAATCTTTGCTTAGTAGAAGATCCAACTTGCAGATAGTGCGGGAGGGAAAACAACTCCCTGCCACCTGCTGGAAGACTGGGAGGCGATTGCTACAAGAAGAGCTAATATTTTGGGAAGTTACCAATAAGAAGTGAGGGATCTACCTACCTTGAATCCTCTCCCAATCCTAGACTCTATGAAAAGACTACGATTAGAGAGGATACTGTAACTGAGAAGTGTAGGAAGAGGGGCACAATAGACATACCAAGGTTGCAGGGTATTTGTAACCCGTAAGCATTCATTCAATCATACTGAATGTTAACAACTGTACGTAGCCACCTGGTTAGTAGAGCAATACAAATAATATCGTGTACAAAATCGTTCTACAAACTTGTTTTTTATTCTGTTAAATTTGTTTAAATTAGGTCGTTCTCTCCAGGATGTTCTGTTTTGTCGATAGCCATGGAAATAAAGGGTGCAAAAACATAACACGTATTTTCTCACATTCAATTATTTTCACAAAAGAATGTGTTTAAGCTAGAGCTTCCTCCATTGGAACATCGGCTCATCAGATTTTGCTTTTGTGTAAGGGCTGAAAAAATTCGTCAGTGTGAAAAAATTGAAATAAAATAAATGTAGTGCTCTTGAGTAAATAGAAAAATTTGCTAGTTTTTGTTTGTTTTTGGTTAATAGCTTCAGGGAACATTTTTTTCTGTAATTTTTTTGTAATGGCGCAAAGGGTAACATTTGAACAAAATCGTTATTGTATGTACGATGACCATTGTGGTGAGAAACTATTCAACAGTGTTGAAACGTAATTTTTGATTTTTGAGAAAAAAGGATTTTGTCATTTTTTAGGCCAGGTGAGCATCAAATGCGGAGCAGAGTTGTGTTGAGCGAAGCGCACCACGCATTCATAACCATAGGTTTTTGGTAGGCATAGGTTTTGAAAACGTAGTCCGCTCCTCTACGTATTTGTTCGCCACCCGCCTTAAAAGATTTCCTTCTTAAGGACTTTAATATTTAATTTATTTTCAATAAAAGGTCTTTTTACTAGAAATTATTAAAATAATCGAATATAAAATCGTGTGTACCCCTCGTAAACGAGCTGGTGCATATGCTTGTGGCTAAAAACAGAAAAATTGATCAAATCAATGTTCACAATTTAGAATTATTGTACACATTAATCAGTAATACATTTACTCTTTGGGAGTAACCTTAAACAAATAGGTAGCTATTGAACCAACATTATTAATGAGAGATTACGTTGGACCCGTTGAAGTTTGTTTATTTGTAAATTGGGTTGTTTGAAATGTTTTGTTTCGTTTAAACCTTTTTAAAATAATTTTAAATTAAAGTAAAAACTTTTCTGAAGTGAATTTATACTATTTTCACTAATGTTATTTTGCAGTAACGGTGACAGACTATTAATTGTGAAGCAAAAACTTTTTATTATCTTTGTAGAGATATACAATAATTGTAACATTTTATTTTGTTAATCCAGTCCATTCTATACAAGCGCCTGCTGTTGTCTTGACGCAACCAGCTTAACTGCATTGTATCAGTAGTAGCATGTGTGCCTTTTGCAGCACTGTTCCCGTGACAAATACTGAATTTTTGTCATTCTAAATTTATCAAATAATAGAATTGTTGTTATAGTAAAAACATTTACTAATAGTTACTGAATTATTTATTATATTGTAGGCCCCTTACTATTTCTATTGTGAATTCAAGTATACTGGTTTTTTAATAATACACTACATATTAGAAAATAAAATCGAGAAAATCTTTAAAAATATGGTATACATTAATAAATATTCCAGTTTTGGATTAAAACATTTAAGTTATATTATTATTAAATTTTACATGTGTTTAGTTGACTTGCACTATTTATCATATGTGCCACATTTCAGCAACATTTCTTCTTACAGAAGTTTAAATATGCTAGGCTAGACCGAACCAACTACATTAAAGCTGTAAATTTGTTTACTAATGATAACCTCTAAATATATCGTAACAGCTGTTGTTTAAAAATCATTTGTTTGTTGATGGTAAGATTAGATAGTTGATTAATTATTTAAAATTTTTTCCGGCAAAAACCATTAAGGTTATCATCGCCGAGTAAGCTTTTAAAACATACGCCTAAGTTTTAAAGATTTTTTTGAAGTATTTGTTTTTACAATTTTAATTTGACACATTTTGCACTTAAAATAAAAATAAATAACCAAAAATTATTAATTTATTAGAATTATTTGGAATTTCCCAAAACTATTGGAGCTGGCATTACGGTAAGATCCCGACCCGAGACCTTAAAATGAGCACCGATTCTGGCCTCTAGATCAATTTTTTTTGTATCGTTAAAATTGTGTGTGTGTGTGTGTGTGTGTGTGTGTGTGTGTGTGTGTGTGTGTGTGTGTGTGTGTGTGTGTGTGTCAGTCAGACACTTGTATCAGTTGGGATATTCCTACTAACAGTAATTTTTATGCATGGAATGTTATACGTAGCTTCTTCGGGAATTAAAAAGCGAAATGGACCGAAAATTCTCTTGCTCCCAGAAAACACTCACCACACAAGAAATGTTGTTAAATGAGCTTCGATAACGCAAATACATTCATTTTTGTACTTCAATTTCTTGTTAAACAGTTTTAGGCTAATTAAAAAAATTAATTTTAGTGTTTTTAACGTTGGCTACTTATTGATATTTTAAGACTAGGCCTATCTTTTTTTATTTATGCTACTTGTGATGAGTACTAGCGAATAACGTACTAACGTTGTACTAGCGAATGAGTACTAAGGAATAATTCTATTGTAACAATAGAGTTACAGTATTTTAGCATCCATAACGGTAAAACCATGATGTGTACTCCGATCCTGTACTAATATCATACACTTAAATTCATAAAATAATCGCGTCACGCAGTTCATTCGCAGACGTGATGGAATCGAATTTGCGAAAGTTTTTTCATCTTATTTTCTTCCAATTTTGATTTCACCATCAAACTCTGTATATATTAGCATTTTAAACTTTTAAATTAAATTGAAAATACGAAAATGAACCCTGAACGTCGTCAAACTAAATTTCTTAATTTCAACGGGTTTTGAAAATCAAAGCGCCAATTTATACACTTTTTATAGGTGATTAATACGGTTGAATCAGATTTTCAAAAGTAAATTCAAGACAACAATTTTATAAATTTTTAAAGATTTTAAATAGCCACCATTTTAAAATTGTTGAACGAATTTCGCTGGTTAAAGAACTTGTTGAAGCTATTATTAAAATCGATTTTTTTGCCAAGTTTGAATCAGATCGGGATAGAATTGCTAACGATCTTGCTAACGCGTGTGTGGTTTAGAGGTGGATTGGCGTTCATTTCAAGGTCCCGGGTGTAAGGCTTACCATCACGGCCACTGCAGTAGCTCATTTTCAATTGTGTTGTACAGTTACATCTCTAGATGACATTTTCGACAGATGTAGGCTAAACTTGTAACAAATATTGTTTTGATAGAATGCCTTGAACAAAAAGTTAGACAATCAGCATTAATTTGTTTCAAAGTTTTGTCAATTCGATATCTTAAAAAAATAATATTTTTTGAAGTGAAAACAGGCATACCATTTTTTTGTACGAGGGAAAAATAAAAACTTGCAGTGGCACGGGTAAACATATAAAAAATCCCACCACACGTGCCATAAACACGTTAAACAGTGAACTGGATTTGTACATAATATGATTACTGCTTATGTAACAAAGAGAAAAGAGTTAAAAATCCGTTGCTGCATTTCATTTTTTTATACTTAAAATTTATTTCTTTATAATTATGTATATAAGTATGTTCAGTATGAAATATTTAATTTATTAACGAACGCTGTTGGACTACATGCCCAGCCCAGCCCAGCCATTACAGTTTATTATTAGAGCATAACGGTTGGCTGTGTTGTCAAGATTAATGTTTTATATTTGTGTATGATGTAGGTAAGTGGCCATACTTTTTTAATATCAGTTGCGTATAATTTCAAATTAGCAGTGAGATCAGTAGTATTTTACCGATATAAACCAACAATGAATATTGTTTTTAAAAAAAATTGTACGTTTTCATTTTTGTTGGGCAGTCCCTCGACTGCAACATTTTTTTCTTTTGAAAAAATTAAATTTCGCAATATTAATCGGTGTAAGTTATCATTCGAGTCTATAATACGTAGAGCTCCCATCCAGTTATACTGGAATGAAAGGTAAAATGCACTTAGTACCAAAAGCCGACATCAGAGCGCTCTGAATTGGTTTTTTTACTACCTGCCCATCATTGAGTCTATATTTCTGCAAGGACACTAGATTAAGATGTCTAATCTAATATCATTATTGATTCATATATTAACAAATAACCTAAAAATGCATGGTTCATTTTCCTTCTAATATGTAGCGTTCTTTATTTTCAGTCACAATTTCCTATGCAGTGAGATCTCTTGTTATAGACTCAAGGGGTTTACTAATTTCATTGTAAATTCAAAAATAAACCCAGTGACGGTCAGTGTTATATATATATATATATATATATATATATATATATATATATATTTATTTATTTCCCCGCAGGGAGTGCAGACTAGCTGCACCTATTGAGAGGATTTAGACGTCCCTCGCGGCACCCAAATCTAACACATACTTACACTTACGACTTTAACAGTTTACTCTCACACTTACATTTAGGGAGGCGATAATAGTCTCAATGTGCTTTTCGCCTTAAAATAAAAAAAAAATATTTATTTATTAAATTCGTTTGTATTTTATACGAACACAGCTGCTTGCTTTGATTATTTGTTCAGTTTTAACGCGTGCAGTAGTTGGCCAGCCTGTACAGGCTGTATGCACGGTTGCCGGTACCCAAACACATTTCCGCAGGAAGCAAACCTCCGAAAAAGGGTTCCTAAAACAATTTCGCATGTAGCGCGTATAGAATGCAAAGCGAGTTGGGTGTAAGCAAACTGCATGCAACGCGGCCTTGCGAACTGGTTGTGTGTGTATGTGTTGGTGTTCAGTTGTGATTGCAGTGGCCAGCTGGACGCTTGTGTTCGAGATGAGCGGTGAGTAACAGCTGATCGCAAACTATTGCAGATCCACAGCCCAATTAATAACTGATTTATTTATTTAAATTTTAAAGTAACTTAGTAGACCGTCCGTTTGTATTACGGAAAGAAATTTCAAAACACGCGTCTTTTTATGTACTCTTTTTGTATTGCTCATTTTTTTTAAGTGGGTCCTATTTATGTTAATCGTATTCAATTAATGTAAATAAATATTTAACGATGTTGAATTCCTACAATTTCGTCCATGTACTAAGACAATAGGACTACTGAAGATATTTTAGCTAACGGTTTTCTGATGTTTAGGCTGCAGGTTATAACGACTTTTTGTGTAAAGTACTTAATATTTCTTATTTATTAAAAAAACCTAAATAATATAACTTCTAGAAAGCATCTGTTTTTTGGAACTTTTTTAGATTAATTGTTGAGAGTGCTGTCAGATTTGAACTTCAACCAATAGTAGTATTAGGCATAAATATTTTTAATAATATAATTATTATTAGTAGCCTAATAAGTATAATAATACATATTAGGTATAAAGTAGGATTAGTCATCGTAAAGAATTTTTGTGAGTCATTTTTAAAGAGTATGCAGCAAGAAGTAGTCTTAAATAGTGTAAATCAAATTGTATTAATTTTTGACTTTTTCATTCACGTTTAGGCTTTTTAAATATAATTATTGACTTAGCGAAGCTAAGACTATTTCAGCTCGACCGTTCGGCATATGGTTTGTGTGTTCTTTACAGATTTGGCCAAACGCATGGACCGCTTGTTTTGCAAATTTGGAACGGCGGTACCTTGTATAAAGCCCGAACGACGTATGTGTAAGATTTTCCCCATTTACTCCCATTTCAAGATGGCGGCCTCTGATTTACAATAACGAGTGTACGCAGTTTTAGCCTAATGCACTGACCGATTGTTTTGAAATTTAATACGAAGGTACCATCTGTAAAGTCCAAATGATGTATGTGTAATATCCCCATTTACTTGTGTTCCAAAATGGTGGTCTCTAATTTAACGATGTTAAGTGTATACACAGTTTTGACTGATTGTTTTGATAAAGCCCCAAAGACGTATGTGTAAAATTTTCGCATTCACTTCCGTTTCAAGATTTCGAGCTCTGATTTGACCTTGAGAGTGTATTCGCTGCCTGCTTCGTGTAATACTGGCTGAACGACCAGACCTGTCATATAATTTTGACCGATTAATTGAGAAAGACCAAACAATTTGCAATAATTTTGGTCCAGTAACATTTTCCGTATATATTACGGTTACAGGAAGGTTATAAGAGTGATAGAGCTCTCGTAATTAAATAATTAATTACGAATATACTGCGAAGTTCACTGTTCTTTGGACTACTAGTACTTCTGTTTTACAAGACTGTCATTTCAATAAATGTAAATTGATTCACTTTGTCAATATCGCTTAAAGCAAATATTTGCAGTCGCCAAGTAACCGCGACACTAGAAAGCTGACCTTTAAAAGGTAATGTTTATAACTATGAACTGCACACATCTTGCAGCTAGTGGTTACAATAGCTTACGTACTCTTATCTGTCGCCTACTCGATGTTCTCGTCATTGCGTTTCCTTTCCGTTCTTCCAAGGAAGTCGTCTTGGCAATGTGGTCATTGATTTCCTTTATGTTTGTGGCTTAACAAATTCGATAACATAATTGAACGAGCGAAGCGAGACGTCTCTTGTTTCAACTCGACCGTTCGGCATTTGGTTTGTGTGTTTGTTACGCTTTTTTGGTCAAACGCATTGACGATTGTTTTGAAATTTGGTACGGAGGTACCTTGTATAAAGCCCGAACGACATATGTGCAAAATTTTTTCCATTAATTTACGTTTCAAGATGGCGGCCTCTTTTTTACAATATCGAGTGTACGCAGTTTTAGTCAAACAAATTTTCCGATTGTTTTGCAATTTGGTACGGAGGTACCTTGTATAAAGCCCAGATGACGTATGTGCAAGATTTTCTCCCATTTACTTCTGTTTTGAAGATGGCGGTCTCTTATTTAATGATAAGCAGTTCTGGCAGATTGTTTTGAAATTTGGTACAAAGATATCTTGTATAAAGCTCAAATAATGTATGTATTACATTTTCCCCTATTTATTTCCGTTTAGTGGTTCCATAAGGGTGGTATCTGATGTAACGATAACGAGTGTACGCAGTGTTAATCAAACGCATTGGCGGATTGATTTGAAATTGGGTACGAAAGTAGCTTGTATAAAGCCTGAAAGGTGTATGTGCAAGACTTTTCCCATTCACTTCCGTTTTAAAATGGCGGCCTCTGATTTACAATTAATGTACGCAGTTTTAGCCAAGACTGCATACAGACTACATACAGCGATTATTTCGATTTATCAGCTATTGGTTCGATACAGTGATTATTTCGATTTATTCGATATAGTGATTATTCCGATTTATTATACGATGCTATTATTTCGATTTGTTTGATACAGCGGTTATTCGATTTATTCGATGCAGCTAATACTTAAATTTATTCATTACATCAATTATACCGATTTATTCGATATAGCTGTTATTACGATTTATCAACGTAACGATTATTTCGATTTATTCGTTACAGCGATTATTTCGAGTGATCAGAAATTGTTTCGATACAGCGATTATTTCGATTTATTCAACACAACGATTATTTCGATTTATTCGACATAACGGTTATTTCGACTTAATCGATACAGCGATTATTTCGATACAGCGATTATTTCGATTTATTTTCGAACAGTAAATTTGTTTAATTTCAGACTCGGTGCACTGACTTGCTTGTAACCGAAATTGAAAAAAATCTTTTGGACCGATTTTGTCGATAAGTTTTTGAAAAATAACAACACGGTGAATAGTGAGAATATTTAAGTAATGTGTATAGAATGTTTGAGGTTATATAGGACCATTGAATAGTAGTGTTTATTGTTATCACACATATCCTAGCGCGCGGCAATGCTCGTGAATGAGCTAATTTTAGCAGCCGAATAACGCGACCTTAGCGAGGACTGGAGGAATGCTGCCCGGTTCTCATTTTGTCCATGTTTGGCCTTCCGTTACTGTAACGTGTGGGGACCCGAAGCCCAGACTCTGACAACGTACTACAAAGTATATAGGCCTACACACCGCTGACTTGGATTCGTTGCTATAAGCAAACGAAAAATAACGTAAGGAATGTAATCACACGGTTACCTTAATGATTTATGTTCAACAGATACACATACAGTTATACTGTTTCTTTTTTTAAGAGTAATATGTTTAAAACAAACAGTTTTTGTAATTGTTTTGCTTCGTTGAACTAAGATTTTATCAGGCGATGAGTTTTAGATTTAACACAATTTCTTTGGCAGCGATTGAACACAGTACTGTTGTGAACAGTATACAAGAAATTGGTATCTGTTATTCACTCGGTTATTGTGTTTTGTGTGATAATGCTTAATTTTAAAGTTATTGACTCTTGATATTTTTGCACGAAAATAACCGTTGAAATTTCATTAGTCTGTATGTGTTAGTGATACGTTATTTTTTTAAAAAAAGGTATTTTTAAAACCGAATTATTATTAAAAAGTTAAAAACCGGCTGCGCTGGGGCGTCACGGCGGCGCAGGTAAGGTGTTACTGGACATAGTGGCCGAGCATGTCAGACAAAGAACACAGTTTAATGGATAATCACGTGGACTGACTCACAAATGCTGCAATTAAAAGTGTTCGGTTTTCGTTTACCCCAACCGGAAATAAAAACCGTAAAATTTCCTTATTGGTCTATCGGTTTGTGTGTATGAAACGGTTCTGTGAAAAGAGACATAACACGATTTGCAAGAAATGTAAAACAGACGCTTTACTACATTTCTGTAACAGTACGAGATTTCGTTTATCTAAAACTGTGGCGCATGACTAATTAATTTGACACCCACCTCACCGTCATCCATTTCCAATTCTCACGTGCTATGTAGTTCATATGAAGTTCTTTTGCATAATTTAATTGTTGTGAGGTTATTTGTGTAGTTGGATAATATGTATTATTCTTATGCAGTTATAGCGTACGTATTTGCATTGTGAAACAACCAAGGGAAGAAAACAGAGGTATGATAGGCAATCTAACTACATGTTTCGGTACCCCGGCCATTATGTGATCCTAACAGTCTCTATTTTAAAATACTTGGGAGTAAGTTATTGCTTATAGTTCGTATAGTGTTGTATGTACGCACCCATTCTGTTGCGTGTAACCATTTTTTTCAAAACGTAATTTCATTGTACGTGAAAAATGTGTGCAATGTGTTTGCACTATTTCACCAAATCGTATACAGTAATTGATTTACTTTGATTGATGCTAAAAGGTCCAGAAGATTAAAAACTGAATAAACTCTAGTTTTTCGGGTATGTGATATATCGGATCTACACTAGAACGATACTCCTCTTCTAAAGTTCGTAAATAGGCAAAACAACCATAGTTACAAATTTATCTATGCTGTAAAGAATGTAGTCCTGAAGTGTATCCTTTTTATCATAGAAAACACGACATGTATCAGTGAGACACCTAAAACAACAGCTGACTGGTCTAATCAGCTGATTTCTGTAGTACTTAAATCTTATTATTACAGCTTAGAAGGAAACCATTTATCTCAGTTAACCTCAAAATGTGTGCACGTTTTTATTAAATTACCTCAGGTGAATCCTTTATCAGTACACTAAGCTCCAATTTTTTTCAGGTTGTTGGGAGTGGAATGAAAAAAATTCTTTCTCCGTTTTTAACGCACTACCTAAACTTATAAATAAATAATAAGACAATCTAACAATACTATTTCTTGAGAGGCCATACATTTCTGCCTTATGATAGAGTTTTCAATAGTATTAAACATTATTTAATCAACGTAATAGGTTATAAACAGTCGAAGAAATCGAGTCGGCTTCAGGCCAAAACTCAAACAGCACTTCCCCGAGTGGGTAGGCTGAAGAGATCCTCAACTTCGGAAACGGTGAATCTTGTACAACAAAAGATTTATTTTTGAAGAAATACTAGGTAGAACAAAAAAGAAACTATATTTTCCAATATCGATAATGCAACGTGTTTCATACTTCCAAACTTACTAGGAAATGTTCTACAAGATTCTCCAATGACCCATTTACCTCTGCATTTAGACAAGACATAACATTATTATTAGGCTTACCCGCAAGTAAGGTGCACTTATTGAAAAAGACAGTATTAAAAATATCAACCTGAAATACAATAAATTCATGAAGTGTTTTAAGAAAAATATATATTTTCTTTACCAAATAATGTTGAGCGGGATAACAAAGATGCTTTGTGCTTCCTCGGGTTATTATTGCACTGCAAGCTTTGTAGGTCTATTACAGACCCTCTTTTTATATTCCTGAGTTGCTCATTTACAGCCTTATCCAACCCTAGTGTCTTCATAAAGTCAAGGATTTGGAGAGGATTCAAGGTCGGTAACTCTCCCACTTCTAATTGGCGAATTCCCAATTTGTTATTCAGGTGTTTGCAGTTGCTTGCTCTGATAATTCCCTTTCATTTCCCCTCCCCTACTCTTGATACGGAGGATGTACTACTTGGCCAGATTTTTGTTGTGTGGTGAGTTCCCGCTAATTCTATTTACATTCTTACTCATGTTGTTCCTCATGAACAGGTAGGGAAATGATACCCGCCCACACACAGCCGCACATGTATGGGTAAGGCTAAAGTACACTGGAAGGTTGCCAGGTGTCCCAGGGCTCCGTTTGATACACTGTCAGGCTGGTGTCATTCACTTCATCAGCCCGGATCGCTTTACACTTTAGAGTTAACTAGGTTATGTCGTTTAGAGAGTGTGTGTATGTGTGCCTTGAGTAGATGAATGAGAGTAGTATGAGCTAGAGGTGAACCCATCAGCTGTTCACTTCAGCTGTCTCCGCCAGAACGCTTTGACGGTGAAGCTATATAACTTTTTTTTTAAAGTTATAAATTATTTTGTATTAATACTAAGCAATTTGCGACACTTTTGCAATTTTGTTAATAAATGTGTGTAAAAATATATTTTTACGATTTACTCTTTTATATTATGTTATAGAATTAGGAGTACTTGAGACTAATTGTTCATTTTGTTTGTTTCAGGTGAGTAGCAGCATTTGTTTCTTCATTTGGCAGTAACCTGACCTGATTGAGTGAGTAACCCGCATTTAGGAATATATATATTGAAGGAAACTTTACAGACACACTGGGCATAATCGTACACAAACAATAATGATTCATCTCAGTCCAATTTTGAAACAACCTTGGCACGCAGCTGCCTCGCTGTCGTGATGGAAGAGATTTCCCAAAGTATCTGTTTTTATATTATCCTTTCTGAAAATCTGATTCCAACATCGTAAACAGCGTTAAAAACTGCGTACGTTATCATTTTGAATTTTCAAAATCCATTGAAATTAAAAACATCTTTAGCGGCGGTCGGGGTTCATTTTCGTACTGTTTAAAATTGCTAATATATGCAGATTTGAATGCTGATTATGATGATGAAATCAAAATTTTAAAGTGGGTAAGATAAAGACAAATATTTTTGGAAATGTTGCTTCCATCACGTCAGAGAGACATGATTATTTTTTCCGCATAATATCAGCCCTGAGTGATTGTTGTTAATTTTGTAGTATTTCAATATAGAATCTACGGTTATGTTTTTTGTTAGGCACTTAAAAACGTGTATTTATCTACATTCTATCGAAATGTTTGTATTGTTTCTTTATACACATGTGATTCGAATAAACAGTAATAATAACATAAGTATTCCATCCTGACGTAACAATCTTTTAATAGAATACATATGTACAGCTTATATCCGTTCAGTAGTTTCAAAATGGCGGTGATTCAAAATCTTTTTTAAAAAAATTATAACTTTTAATCTTACACTTTTTCGAAATTTTTATTTCATCATTATAAAATCGAGAACCATTGTTTATCTCGTTGCAGTTCGGATTCATTTTCGTACTTTAAATGTAATTTTAAGTTTAAAATTTCAATTTTGGCTAAATTGTTTGGTGATGACATCATATTTTAAAAATGCAAGATAAAAAAATGTTGTTGAAATTCGTGTTATTGAAACCCGCGGCTGCTGCGGGTCGTGGAGGTTAAAGATCTGTCAAAATTGGCGTATGAGAATTCACTCTCTCATTATTAGCAGAAATTTAAAAACGGTAGCCTGCCATTTTCGGTTTTTTGTTCACCTCGCCTTATCCACAATCAGCTGTTTCAAGCTCGTGTGTTGATAGCCAGGGTGACCTCGAGATTTTTCTGTCTTCCTGACGTGCAGCATTCTTTATTCCATTTACAGTAAGCTACTTTGTTGTCATTATCTTTATCTGGTGATTATGGAACGGTGGTTTCTTTACTGGGCCTTTTCAGTATCGCTGCAGTACTCGGAGAAGTAAAAAATCTGGGATAAAATTAGAAAGCTGTACTTCTCAACTTCCATCCTTGTATATGTTTGGTTTCTGGGGGAGTGGGGAGGAATTAGGCGAATAATGTTGAGCGTTTCCACTAGTTGGTTTTTAGAGAATTCCCATTGGAAAATTAGGTTTTATAACGTCCATCATGACCATCAAGACTCATGACCTTGATATGTATACCTTGACATACTATTTAGACCAATACTATTAGACCAACACAGACTTTGTAAGTTCAAAAAAATATCGTTCGAAGCCGGAGTGGTGTTATTAAATAACCTCCCAGTTAAAATAAAAAAACTTCAAGAGTACATTGGTTTTAAAAAAAGTTTAAAACAGCGTCCATTGTCTATCTCATGCTATTCCGTGGACTGGTTCTTCAGCTGTAAATGGTGAATAGTGGTACGTTGCTTGTATTGCATGGCCTAGTCATTTTAGGAAGTAACCTTAAATATTGTTTTATTTATACTAGTTAATAATGTTTGATATTGCCAATAACAGTTGGTTCTTGTGGAAATAGGATTTAAAATGGTTATATAGTATTATTTATTTGATTTTGTATTTTTTAAATAATTGTCGACTGATTATTGTTTTTGCTTTTAATAATTGTAATTGTAAGATTTGTGATACAGTAATTATATTGTCTGAAGCAATAAATATAGTAAATTTTGATACTTTGTTTAATAATGTTATACAAATTACAATAATTTGGCAGTGACAGTTACGCGTGATGAGCTTTTATACAGAGCTTGAAAAGAAGAGCAATAAGCATACTGAACAGCATCATATGGGATCAAAGGATATCGAAAATAAACAAACATAGAATACACAATGCAATTATTAAAAAATAATGGAAGCGAACTATGGCCACTGAAGTAAAAAAACAGAAAAATGTCTTAAAGCTACAGAAATGGACTATTGGCGAAGAGCCGCAGGTCGGTCGAAAAGGGGGAAAAATAAGAATTCGTGAAATCATGGATGCGACGCACACCATTACAGACATAAAGACAAAACAAGTTCGATGGTTTAGTCATGTACAAAGGATGGACGAAAATCGATTTCCCAAAGAGATTCTAAAATGGAAACCATACATGGTCGAAAAAAAAGAGGAAGACAGCGACTTAGTTAGCTAGATGGAATTGATAAGGGAGTGAGAGAAAGGGGATTTTGATCAAGATCTGCGGAACGACAGGGGAAAATGGAAGCTAGGATTAGCAAGGCGCCAGAGAACTTTTTAAGTCGAAAAGAGTAATTTTTTATTTAAAAAATCGGTGTTTGTAGTAGCTTGGTTGCACTATTTCGTTACATAGCAAACATCCGTTATCACTTTCAGAATTGCGGGCATATCGCATTTTTTGAAAAAAACCATGTCTTCTTTACTTTTTATTACTTTTATTGTAATTTTTAAAATTAAAATATGTTATAGTACTTTAAATTTTTAAAATCCGTTGAAATTTAGAAATAGTACTTGACTGCCGTCACATTTTTGTATTTTCAATATAGTTGGAAAGTTTGTATACTAATATATGCAGATTTTTAATGCTGATTAACACGGTGAAAATCAAATTTTAAAATAATTGTAATGACTTCAGCCACAATAATGGAGTAGGAGTCTACAGCCATCATTATAAAAAGCGTGCTCGATATCAGAATATAAAAATCCGCTACGAACACTGCACGGCAAGGACAGGAGGGAAAACGTTTGATTTCTATAATTTTTTAATCAGTACTTTAGTCTGATTATTTTGATACCAAATTCTTTATGTTTTCAGCAGTAAAATACAAATATTTATACAGTAATTGTAAAACGCGCGTTTTTGTCGTGTGTACGTACAGGCCTATTAAAGCTTTAAAGTACTTCCGAGGCCATGACGCTCTTAGTCTGTAGAACATCTTATATCATTCTTTCATTGAAGTATATGTTTATTTTGTTTTTCTATATTTTCTAAAATTTATCCGAGTAACTGAAGTAACAGCTAATTATACATTCAAATGTTTATTTACAATTAGTTTTGCCCTGTGTTTCATAGTAAGTTGAGGTTATTTTTGTTGTTTACAAATTTTTATCAAGATATTTTATTATGTAAATATATAAATAATATGCCTAGAACTGTGAAAACATTTTAAAAAAGGAAAGTGTTTAGTGGTTGTAGAACAAGACAATCCTACAGAAGCATGCAATCTTGTAGACGTAGCACTGGTACTAAACTAAAGAAAGACAGATCAAGCTTTTGAAAAAAAATTGGATTTCTTTTTGTAATTATGAAGTGTTAGAAGGTGAAATTAATAGTCTAATATTAGTGGCCTCATAAATTTACAAGATATTAGTTATTTGCTTTCAATTATTTAGAGTTTGTTTCAAATTATGCTGCTGAAAAACAAATTTTCTTTTTCGATTTTATGTTTAATTACGTTTTTCCGAAAACATTGTGTTGCAGGAATACTTCTCTCGAAAACTATTGAAGATATTTATGTGAAACTTTTTTTGTTTTGTTTATTATACTAATATTGTCTATTTTAAACATAGTAGGCCTATACTCGTATTTCAAAAATCCTCATTATTTAAAAATTATCCAACATTACAGAAATATTTTTTGGGGGGAAACTTTTGGTCTCGGATTAAAAATATGTTCATTGAAAAATCCTCTGCTTTAAATGACAATAAAGATCCAGTTTTTAGAACAAACAAAAAATTAATTTCTACAATCATTGGTTTCTTAGATAAATGTTCCTAAATATGGACAAATTGGCACTGCGGAGGTAGGGTCATCCCGGTCCACTATATGCGATAATAAGACGACACAAAAACTGATTTTGATAATATGTCGCGTAGACAAGTTCGTTACCCAGCAAAATCTGTAAGTACGTTTCAAAGTGAAGTTCGTTAAAAATTTGCAAAGAATCAACATTTGCAAATTTGATTTCATTGTTACAGTCAGCGCTTCTAAAGACACAGGCATTTCATAAGCAGAAGTTATTACCGAAATGTAATTAGCGATGTTGGTTATTACATTCTCCATTGCTTCCGGCAATATCGGGCTGTAGGCTGGTCTGTTTCAAGCAGCCTTTGTTTTCTGCGTACAGCCTACAGTGCATTGTATTTCCCAAAGTAATTATTATATCCCGCCCAGACATTGTGCTTTACAATACCTTAGGCAGCACGTTTGTGATACGTGTACAATTTTAAATTTTAAATTGTTTGAAATAACCTCCGTATCGTTTTATATCCGTTACTTTTCTTTGCAACATGGCTAAACGTATGTGATGTTAATGTAGAGGTTGATGTGTCGCTGTCCTCGTTCACTTTGAGCTAGTAACATTCATTTTATTAGGCATTTTCTGTTATTTCTGACAAAAATTATTGTGAAACTAGTTTACTTGAAATTTTATAGTGGTTGCCATAAACATAAATTTACTAAAAAGGAAGAACATACTATTACTATATTTAAAAAGTAAAATGTTATTTTAATGTAAGGGAATTTCTGATGTATTTCAACTGTTTTCAGGTCCTCTGAATTAAAGTTTGTTTGTTTGTTTGTGCGTGTGTTTGTGTGTGTGCGCGCGCGTGCATTTTTTTATACAGCTAAACGAATCGATATTTATATAAAATTTAGCATGTTTATGTAGTTATTAGATATAAATGGACTAGATGTACAACCACCATTATAAAAAGCGTGCTCGATATCAGAGGCTAAAGTTCAAGTAGTTGGACTATTTGACGCTACGAACGCTGCCACGCTGCAAGGACGAAGGGGAAAAGGTTTGAGAAAATAGACTACTATTATCTCTGTAACTGTAGTTGAACGTTTTGCCGCAAGATACCACCAGCAACAAGCGTTTACATATCTTTCATAAGGGTTATCATTCTGTTATTTTTATATTCAATGATCTGGTTTACCCGTACATCGAAACTATTTTAAATTTTAGTTTTCGTGCATTTTTATTGAAAACCTTCTGAAATTTCTACAAAAACTGATTTTCTCTAAATCAGCTTTAATGGTTTATATCATATTTAGCTCAAATGTAGTCTGGAAATGTCTAAACAAACATAGGACCCCCCCCCCGGCCAAAATCGGGTCCTGTTAATATCGAAAAATCGTTGATCATATTTAGCTGAAAATTTTGGTAATTTATGAAAGTTCATTTTGAGGATAGTGACTCTAACGCCTTTTGGGCATTAAAGTGCTTCATTTAAGTCCATTTAAACAATAAACGTAATTAAAGAAAGACTGCGCAGTGTTTTTGAGAACAGTGTTTTTATATTGCACTTAACTTGCAAATCCTGCTTCATTCCTTCAGAGGATGCTTTGCTGGTTTCCCCCGTCAACCGTATTTTCCCGTGTTCGCATTCTTCTTCAAAATCCAGTCGTGTAAGGCTAATTGACGAAACACTTGTTACATCAGATCAGAGCCAGAACAGACCTTGGTTGGCGTGTTGGAGGCGTTGGGTGGGCGCCACGCAACGTGTAGGAAGACCGAACCTTTCCTTCTATCTTCGCGCTGGTAGTGTTGTGGTACAGGTACGATAGTGTCCGAAAGTTAGTGTTTCAGTATGTGGTAGACGATATCAGTCGGCGTTTCTGGTGTTGATAACGTGTTGAAAAGTGTTGATATGAATCTTTGATTTGTGTGTAAAGTAGGTGGTTGACATTAAATGTTGGCTGGTTTAAAAATACTTGATCGAAGTTGATATACGTTAGTGTTATGAGATTCTACTAACTTAGTAGTCCTTCATTTATAACATACCAGAGGGCCCGTGCGAAATTTCGCGCTATCACAGCCTTTTGAATAAGAGTAGTCGTTGAAGTGAGGGCGGTAGTTGGAAGGAAGGGAAAATATGTTTAAAAAATAAATCGGAAAGCGATCGGTTTGAAACAATAATCACAAATTTATGAGTCATTGTAGTATATACATTTCAATACAGATAATTGTTTTTTAATAGCTTTTTTACAGGGCATTACAATACCTAGTTGTAAACGATATTTGATGTAAGAATGTAATTTTCTTGTACTTTTGTTTCTTTAATGGATTTGTATCCATGTTAGTCGATTAAGTTACCCTTGAAAATGCTACATACAGTTGTCCGTGAGTAAAGACGGCATTTTGTAAATACAATTCTGCTCGTTTGTCCCTGCGACTTGTTTATAGTGATAGCAAACGCGATTTTAATAGGTTTTCTAGTCTTTAATATGTTTGATAACCTTTGACTGTATTTTGACATTTCAATTGTACTTCGTATTTTATGTCGTCCGAATTAGGTAAATGCATGATGGAAGGCGAAATTACAAATATATTTGTGCAAAAACAGTGCCCAAAAATGTGTTTAGTATTCGAAATGCTTGTCCCGTCTTGTACGACAGGCAGGGATAGGGGACTGTCAGTAGGGCCACATAAACTTAAGTAAATATTGAAATTGTTCTAAGCTCGTTATGCGTAAAGTAATGGTATTATCTATTCGTGATTAATAAGTTAGCTTCATAAAATATGAAAAATATTGTATGATGCCGCGCATGCGCATCCATGATGCCGTTTTGCGTATGACAGTTAAAAGTGTCTTTTATGTTAACATTTCCCACAAACAGTACGTTTTAGCGCGAAATCGTTTTGCAGTGTCAAAGGAAGGTTTTAAAAATCTTTCTAAAGATACCTCATGTATGCCTGTACGAATAGTATGTGCTGAGAAAAAGGGATATTAACTCGAGAAATAGGCTAATATATATGAGGATATTTCAGGAAACCGAATATGAAAGCAACGTGCAACCAGCTGATTAAAAGCTGCATATGTTTCTTCCGATAGAAAATCCTACCAAAAGTAAAGTTTTAAACTTACTTTTGTAAATTTACATTGTAAACTTACATTTAAAATGACACCTCTGCATGTAAAATCGGTACAAAAGAATTCCATTTACAAACCCTGTACGGTTTTTATTTGTGCAATTTGACAAAAAACGTTGATTTGTTGGTTTAGTAACCAAGTGTTATCTTTAACAATTGTATATGTGAATTGCTGTTTCTTTAAATTATTGTTCAAATTTCCAAATTTAGGTCTAATGTTATGTTGGGAAAATGTAGTTCACACAAACAAACAATCTATATCCTTCACGGTAAAATCCAGACCCGGAACAACGAAGTGTTAACCGATTATGATATCTATTTTGAGGGGGTAGTTGAAATTTGTTTATTAATTATTATTTTTTCGCTTAACGTGTATAGTTTGTCAGTTAGACTAATAAGGATTAGGGATCGGTGTTATCGGAAAGAGTAAAGCTTACGGTAGTAACTGAAATCTCGAATCTATGATCTTGAGGGGAAGAGACACAGAAGACTGACCGGTGTCTTTCATATATGTAAAGCACTCACACGCGGGGTGGTTGTATTGCAGTTAACAGGGTGAGTTCATAAAAGTGTGCCCATTCTACCTAATATAGTTTTTAAAACCACCGACTTTTACATAGGATTAGTCAAATCTTAACATTACTTCTCAACTTATTGCATAGTGCCGAGTTAATACGAAAAAGTTTATAGGAAACCCATAAAACCCTTACAAAAAATTACATTGAAACCCAGTAATTTGAAGAACTACCTGAATGCAATTTTGGCAAAGTCTTCGTTTTAAATACCTAATTTTGAGATTAATTAGGTCTCGCCCGCGGCTACTATGTATTCGTGTAGTCAAGTCATTAGACTCTGTCAACACACACTGTGTGTATTCTGTTTATTCAAACAAAACAAAATTGCAAACATCGCAGCCCAGGTTGTGTATAAACAAATCGTTTCCACGAGTAGCACACTATTCGCTATTAATAGAACGTTTGAGTGGTTAGTCATTCGGGCTGTAAATACATGTTTTGTAAGATCTAATTGGTGCACAGCCACTGTTCGTACATTTTGTGTAACAGTTAATCGCCTGTATTATATAAAATCATTTAAACATTTTACTCAGTTTACTCAGTGTGTTCAATAATATTGAACATTTTTGACAAAAGTTATGAAAGTACGGCTACATGTGTATCTACACAGCTCAGAAAAAAACGGGGTTTGTCCTTGAGGTATGCCCGCTATTCAAGTGGCAGTGCCTACACATGCAAAGAGCCGAATCTACTACTATCGGATTTTTTATTACAGATCCCTGACTTTGATTCGTTATTACAAGCAAACGAAAAATAATGTAAGGGATGTAATTGCACGGTTACTTTGTTTTATTCTAAACACACGCAATTTTTTAAAGAATTACAGGCTATACATTTTTTTAGAATAATGTGTTTTCAAAAAAAGGTTTTTGGGAGTCTGCTAGTGTTGAAGATTTTATCAGGCAAAGAGTTTTAGGGATAACAACATTTCTTTTGCAGCGATTGAACACAATACTGTTGTGAAAAGTATACTAGAAATTAGGATTTTTATTCTTTTTGTATTCTTCTTCTTTTCTGCTAGGATTATTATCACTATGTTCAGTATAATGATCTGCCTTCTCTAGCTTCGTCAATTCTACTTTCGTTGACGCCTTTCGGAGAACCTCCATCTTCAAAAACTCTATCTATACCCATGAGTATAGATATAATTTTTGAAGATGGAGGTTCTCCGAAACGCGTCAACGAAAGTAGAATTGACGAAGCTAGGGAAGGTAGATCATTATACTGAACATAATGCTTAACTTTATAGTTATTAACTTTCTTGACATGTTTTTTTGCATGAAAATAATCGTTGAAATTTCCCTAATATGTGCTAGGGATAAGTTATTTCAAAAAGTGGTATTTAAAAAATTTTTTATTATTAAAAAGTTAAAAACCGGCTGCGCTAGGCCGTGTTAATTGACGGAGGTACAGCCTGGGCCTTACTGGACATATTGTGGCCGAGCGTCAAGTCAAAGTGCGCAGTCATCACGTGGAGTTGGTTGACAAATGTCGCAATTACAAGCTGTTCCGTTTTCGTTTACCCCAATCTATTACTAGGAAATAAAAACCGTAAAATTCCCTTAATGGTCTGTCGGCCAGGAGTTTGTGTGTATGAAACGTAATCCAACTTCCAAGAAATGTAACAGTAGATTTTGGTTTATAAGCAACTGTGGTGGATATGGCATTAATTTTACCGTCCCCCCACCTCACCCTGTAAAGTAGGCTTATCATTGTCAGTTTTAGTTACGCTTTTATTCTTATTCATTCTTGTCGATGTTATAAAACTTTTTTTCATGAATTATGAAAATTTGGCACAATGAATTGTGTTATTAATGTTAACGTGTGATCAAAATTTAAGCAAAATCAGTAGAACCGATTTTTATATCGGTGATTTCCAAATTAGGTATTTTTAAGAAATGCTTGATTTTGAAAACGTCTTTTGTACAGTTTTTGTTATATTTATATGTTAATTCTAAAAGTTAAGCGAGAAGTTTGAGGGATGCCCGTACCTCCTAGCTACCGAGACTTCGCCTTATCACTCAGCATTCAGGTGAGATGAGGCAAGGCGAGGTGTACAAATAATAGTTGGCCGATGACTGTGGAGGCGGATGTGTTGTGTTTGCGCCAAGTTTTCGTGGCCACACTCTGAGTCACTCCGTGGATTTATCATCAGTTTGTGTCACTGTACTGTGCCTCTACCGTCTCACTGTACTCTGCTGTGTTCTCTTCTCCTCCGGTGGTTTTATTAGTGTCGTTCCTCCGATACGTAGTGCTGTTGGTTCCCGCCAAAACGCGCATCAGCTGTTTCAGTGTGACGTATTTATCGTCTAATTCACAAAATAGAAATATTCGTGGTAGTAAGCATTCTGTTACTTTAATACGGAGTTATAGTAGTAGAATTGTGATCGTGAACTTGAGTTTTTATGGATATTTGTATTGGCTACGTTTTCAGGTCCCGTAAGTGATTTATCGTACACAGCTGGAGAATAAAGATTTTGATCAAATTATTTCTTAAGTATCCAAACAAAACGTGTGGTTCGTAGTCTTGAAGCTGTTGATAATTTTTTTTAAAATGTCCTAATTTCTCAAAATCGGTTAACAATATTTTTTAAAAATTGGTACCATATCTGTAGTTTTTTAACCAAATTAGAAGTAAATATTTATGGTTCGAGATTAATCGGGAAAAAAAAACGAAAATGTTATTTTGAAATAGGAATTTATTTTTTTAGAGTTTAATTCTGACTTGAGTTTATTCTCCATAAACGGATATTTTTTTTTTAGAACCGGGCTTATTGGAGAATAATTCAGTAAGAAAAAGTTAGTTTATAATATTTTTTCTCTAAATATTTTCGACATTTGAAGTGTAAGCTTTAAAACCATTCCAGTTAATCGATTGAAAATTATTACTTTCTTTATTTCGGTTTTTGTGGCATCGTATAGGCTTTAGTTTAGAAATTTTTTTAAATTCATGTAACATCAGAGTGTAAACTGTGCGTGCTATTTCCACTTTAATCAAACAGATTGAAATTAATTTCAGTGCACAAGATGTAAACCTATCTGCAGTATCGTGGGTCATACAACGGTTTTAACAATTACTGTACATGAATTTGTTAACCTTATATAAATGAATATGGGAATACTTACGTAAATTTTTAATAAATATTTTTAAAAAACGTGGTAAACATTGAAAGTGTTTTTAAAAAATATCATAACGTCTGTTTCATGTGTGAAACAGACGTAATTACAAAATAATAACGATTTGCCCATTTGTTTACAAACCAAAACTCTCTGTCTGTCCTCTACAAACCTCGCGTAGATTATTATATTCGTTTAGTCTGTTGTCGATGTTAATCTCTAAGTGCGGCCTCTTTATGTAGCATTATTTTCGATTGAACCGTTCATTATTTGTTATCTTTGGTTCATATCTTTGGTTATAACAGATTTTTGGTGTTCGTAAAAGATATCGACTAGGACAAATCAAAGATTATTGCACCAATTTAGCGTCTTCTAAACTAAAGGAAAAAATGTAACAAAATATATTTAAAATTGAACTTTAAAAATAAAATTACCCATTTTTAAAATTCTTTCATCTTGTCTTCTTCCAGTCTGCTTTGTAAAGGGTAAACCTTTTTAAAGTGGTAAATTTTGTAAAATATACCAAAGCCGACTAGCAATAATCTTCGCATTAATTACTTAAAAGAAACTGGGGAAAGATTAGACCTACTTTTAGAAATTTTTTGTGGTTTCGGCAAACGCCAATCAGCTGTGTGTGTTTTTTTTACCAATAATGACAGTAGTTGTTATGAATGATTCAAGTTTCTTAATTGGTTGCTCAACAAGCATTAAGCATAAATGTTAGAATAGCAATTTGTATTAGTATTGTTGTGGGGCACATGAAGGCCGGCACTAATTGTAATTGATAGGTTGTGTATGACAGTAAAGCTACTAGTAGCGCAGCAGATTGCGTCGCGATACGGAGTCCCAGTGTGCGTGCGTACTGAGATATTTCTAGGTTTTTTTTGGCAAGTCTTTTGTTTTTGTCATCTTTATAATCATTCTATATGCGTTTTGGCAAGCCTTTTTGTTTGTTGTCACCTTTTTAATCTTGTCGTTTGTCAGCTATGTAATCTTCTTTATTGTCGGGTTTACAGTAGGTGTTATTTATCTGGTTTGTAAACGCTATTGTGTAACTCGCGGTTACAGCCTCGTTAACTTCACAGCATTCTACTTCTGCTTTCAGTTCTGTGCTTCGACACTTTGATCATTAATTCATTTTTAAATAAAAGAAGCTTTAATTATATCCTTTGTTATAGTTTATTTGAGGATGGAAAGTTTTAGTGAAATCTAGGCTATTTAAATAGTGCTAAAGTGTAGGCTACACGTTTTTGTCGTGTTTTTTAACCTGCTTGTATTTCAGCTACGAAATCTTTCGTGTAGAGATTAGAACAGGAAAAAGTTTAAGCATTGGCATATTTTGCCTTTTCATTAGGCCTATACCTTTCACAAAGAAATTAGGCTTATTGTGATCGTGAAAAAAGTACCTATTAATATTTTGATATAAGTAACTGTTTTTATTCCCCTGAATTTAAAACACAATTTTGAATCGAATGTGTGTTGGTCTGTGTACATCGTTTGCATTGATAGGTTTTAATAGATAAAGTGTGCACAATAGTCGGACGTCAAACATCAAAAAAAAAAAAAAAAAAACAAAAAAAAAATGGATAGGATTAGCAATTTTTGTAGTCATATTTTTTTAGTGATCTCAAAATCGACTATAGTTGTGATCGAATTTTGCTCAAATTTATGACTCAAGTCCCCAAACAAAATTAATGGATCGATATATTTTTTAAAAAACCGGTTCACAAGCTATCTAGAAAAAACTGAAAAATCGATTAAATATGTATTTTTTTTAAATAACTCAAGTCGGTTAACAAATTTGAAATTAACAAATGAAACTGCCTTTAGGTTTTTCTTCTTCGATGTACTCTTGGTTATCGAATTTGGTAGGCTAAATTGATTTATCAGTTCACCTTTCCGGGAAAATAATTTTAAACGTTTGTGTGATGTTTTCGCACCATTTGCACAGTTGCCTTTATTCACCTAGTTTTTTATAAATACTGATTTTAAATTTAATCGAACTTACACAATATTTGAAATAGTAGCTGTTTAAATTATTAACAAATTTTACCTCTTTTTGTGTTCGGAAAAAACTTTCAAATTTCTACAGTGTTTTGGTTTATAAACGCAGAAGTAGTATACAGTACTGTAGTTTGATTTTGAAACGAAATTGGAGAATTTTAATTGCAAAATTCATAAAACATTGGCTTTACAGTGTTTGAAAATAAACAAAAGGAAGTGTTCGTAAAAAATATTGTACTTTGCTATAGTGAAACAGCCTGAATTTTGTGTTGTGGAAGTGTGTTGGTGTATAGTGTCTGCTTTTGGTTGCTATGACTGCGCACATGCGATGTTCCCCCTCCCCGCCACCGCGGACCAATAGCCGGGCTAGGATGGCTCGAAATGATTGGGATACACACTTCAGTAAGTGCAAGAAGCATGGTTTACATTTTTTAAATTTAATTTTGATATGAAAATTAGGTTTTAAATTTAGTTGACAAATGCTTATTAAGAAAGATTAGTAAAAACAACGCTGAAGGGTTACATGCAAAGCAGAAGATCAATTTTCAGGTTATGAAACTAAAATTAAGTAAAATCGTTTTCTTTTTAACAAATTGGATTTAACATCAAAACAAGAAATTTTTGATTATTTACATGTTGAATTTGAAACTAAAATTAGGCGTTCAGTAATTGTTGTGCTTGAAAAAGAATTTAATGATATTTATTATTTTTGGTAAATATGCAGTGTAGGTTGTTTTCGATTTCTCGGTATTGTTTTTTTCGCTAAAACGCTTTATTACATGCCAAAAAGTCTAAAACGTAAAAGCACGGAAAGTAGGCCTACGATAAAAATCGAAAATAATAGTGACACGCATAACCTCAAAATTGCTACCGCGCGAAAGTAGTTAATTTGTTTTTGATCGCTTAAACGATAAAGGAAACTTTATTTTTTTATGTAATTAAAGACTTAACGACACGGTTGTTGGGTGAAAAACCTATCTAATTAAACGGATGCCATTTTAACAACGTTTTCACTACAAGAACGTACATTAAGAATGCGATAACGCGCACGAGCAGTAAGTCGGTGTAGAAATCTATTATACTCTGTCCATTGTAAATAACAACATCGCATAATATAGTTTTAAAAAACAGCCTGAAATCTTTAAAAAATGTATTCTGCGGATGAGTATGTGTTAATTGGATAATAAGGTATGTAATAAACGAAAAAGATAGTCTATTAAAAAAATCACAATTTAAAAAAACAACCTACATTGCACAAATACCTTCTATTTAAATGAGGTGAATTTCTACGCACGTAGTGTCAGCGTGTTTGTAGGATCTTAGTGTGTTTGTGTCAGCGTAATTCGATGTAAGTTCAGTTTAGAAAAATTAGAAGCAAAGAACGACTGTGCAGTTGGTATGTTCTAATCGACTGTTTCCAGCGATAGCGCGAGTGTTTACCTTGGTAATGCTAGCTGTTTCTTATTGTTATTAAATGAGTCAGTCAGTCTCGATGGCCTTTTTGGAGGCTAATATTAAAATAAACAAATTGCGGCGGATTAGTCGTGGTTCAGTCGGCTAAAGTTAAACAATAGGCTGTGTCTTTGAAGCAGAGCCAACACGGCACGCTTCAATGTATGACGGATTGGACTGTGGTGCCCGACCAGGATAAAGGTACAAAGGTACAGCGAGGTATGAATAAAGTGAGGCCTTACAATATCCTTCAAATTTAGTTGTTTATAACGAGAGCATATGAAATAATTACTTGTAAAAACACAACGTGTGTTTCGTTATTCACTCATAAATATTCTGAATCGACAGGTTGTCGACAAATAATCAAGCGGCCAGCGTTTATTTTGGTTTTCGGTTTTTTTTCTTATTTACTCCTCAGATATAAATTCATTTTTTTTTTTAATTCCAGAACAGCGGCATTCAAACTGGGTTCCTTTGAGCTTGCCCAAGTATGTCTTTAATATGTCAACCTCTATGTAATTAATAACTATACTACGTTTACAAATTCAACAATCTTTATAAAGTGGAAGAAAAGTACAATCTTTCATTTGTATTTTTATAATAAATGAACATTTATTATGATTATTTAACATTTCTTTTATACCAATTTTCCTTTGTAGCATTCTAAAATTAACATAAGTAGTAATTTGATATTATTTTTTCTTAAGGGTTCCGTTGAAAAATACACAACGGGGTTCCACGCCTCAACATAGTTTGAAGACCACTGTTCTAGAACATTGGTTTGAACTATAATTTTTAACAAAAATGATCAAAATTTAAACCAATAGCTCTTGAATCAGATTTTACTGGGACCGACCTAGTGTTTGCAGAAATTGGAATACTGTAAAACATTGTTATTTTGTTAAGCTTAAATCTAGGAAAAATATAACTGTAAAAAATGAGGACGTAAAGTTGATGGTGTCTTTTGCCACCAAATTTGAAGGAAAATAAGATGTTGAAGCATATTCTGAAGGTCTGTAGGGGTTTTGTTTTCTCTTGCAAATTTGTGTCGACCATTTAGGCGAAGGACAAGTGTAAGTCATATAAGTCTAAGCATAATGACTTACAAATCAAAGGTACAGTAAATTGTTAATAAATGGATCATACTCTACTTAATTTTACCAAAATTAGAATGACGTAAACAAACCTTTTAAAGTTGTTGGTGATTTTTCAAAAACACGCTTTGTTGAGGTGCACAAATAAAAAAAATTTATAAAATATCAACAAAAAAATGTTGAAAAACGATTAATTGCTTTGTTTTGGAACAAACTATAGGTTTAAAAACTTTTCGAGATATTTTTGACCCAGCATGTCGAAATTAGAAAGATGTAAACTTAAATTTTTGGGGAGGTCTGGCTGTCTGGCGGCTTTATATGGATTCTGTGTGCAAGGCTGAATGGTCTATGTTGTGAGTCAGCTGTGTCTCTGAGTTGCGCACCTCAAGGTTGTTACTAGCCGCAGTTACTGCCGTTTCTTCACCCTTACTGTTTCATTTCTAGTTTCCAATGATACCCAACACTAGATAATATAACTAGTAGTTCAGAGAACAGTAGACCTTGCAGTGCATTCTTAATTCTCTTACAAAGCGATCGTAACTTTTTGCACCAATTTAACCGGTAACTGCAATATTTACGAAAATTACGAGACTAACTTTTATTGGAAATTTTATGCTCTACGTGATGCGGTCATAATTTTAATAGGTTTTACCGTTCAGACATTACAGAACATAAGCAGCAACTACACTATCAATGTTGAATCAGAGCCCGCCATCTTGAAACGTAAGTGGATGGGAAATATCTTACGCATACGTTTTTCGGGCTTTATACGAGGTACCTTCGTACCAAATTTCAAAAAAATAGGCTAATACTTTTGATTAAAATTACGTAACTTGTTATGGTTAAATCAGAGGCCGCCATCTTGAATCGGAAGTAAATAGGAAATTATGTTACACATACATCTTTTGGGCTTTATACAGTATATCTTCGTACCAAATTTCAAAACAATTGGTTAATGCGTTTGGCTAAAACTGCATACACTCGTCATTTTATATCGAAGACCACCATTTTTAAATAAAAATAAATAGGGAAAAATTGTAGTCTATACATAAGGGCTTCAATGAAATTACCTTCGTATGAAATTTCAAAACAGTCGGTCAGTGCGTCTGACTAAAACTGCGTATACGTTTTATTGTAAATCAGTGGCTGCCATCTTGAAACGGAAGTGAATAGAAAAAAGTCTTATACATACGTCGTACGGAGGTAAAAGGTATCTTCTTACCAATTGTCAAAACAGTCGGTCAATACGTTTGGGCAATACCGAATGGTCGAGTTGAATCAGAGACCTCGCTTCGGTCAGATATTTTTGCCATTAAGATATCTAACTTTTTTTGTCTTCAGCCTATTAAAGTTTTTCCTGTATTCTTATCGTTATAATTTTTCGCTACCATTTTCACCAAATTTTATAGTGATCTCGCACACCGTTTACGAGTATGAGGTGCATTACTGAGACAGACGGACGGACATGCGCTGAAATTTGTTAGGGTCTTTGAATTAGTCTACAGACCCTAAAAGTAATAAATCCTAATTTGTAATGTGCTTAAGTTGGAAAATTTAATGTATGTGGTACGAGTACTATGGGAATAAAATAAATGATTTAGCATTTCGCTCTCCAATAAAGCAGTTATTTAAGAAAACCATCAGCAGTTGGAATGTAGAATGTACTTGTTTTCCCAAAGTATGTATAGTGAACTAGTTGTCACAACTGACAACTATCGTCTTTTCTAGATGATATAACTTATTTCTGATATTTAAAATATCACAAAACTTTTTTCAACTAAAGTGACTGATATTACAATATTTTGTTTTTCCTCGGTTACTCGTCACCCTCCAGTGTGGTTGTAGGCCCTGCTGTATTTAGAACTATGTAGGTCATTGAGTCATTGAGTAATGCTGCCAGTAAAATGTTCACGTCGGCAGTTTTTGGCGAAGCAAGGTCGCTAGATAACGGAAACTTTAATACGGTAATGACGTAAAGAGTTCATTTAGTTTGTAGCATAATGAGCAACGAGCAACAGGATGGTCTTCTCACTTTCGCCGAAATAGGTTAGTGCAGACTGATTTTCTGTTTTTTAGAGCTTGTACTGGTGCATCGATGTCTCGAAACTTGCGCCATCTGCCGGATAGGTATTCAGTTCAATCACTGCTTTTTATTGGCAAAAATAGCTGCGATTTGTGCAAGCAATCAACTTTAATAATGAAATCAGCTGACTGTTAAATGCGGGGGTTCGTAATAATCTACACTAAGTAAAATGTGTTTAGTTCTAGGTGGGTATCCTGTTCGGTTTTACGCATTTGGTTATAAATTATTAATCGATACTTGTACAATGACTAAAAAACAATATTTCTTATCTAACCAAATTGTTAGTTTTAACAGATCGTAACAGACGCTTTTCTAACTGTTTCATATTGTTTACTGCAGAAAGTTAAACGACATTTCGGAAAATTTTCAGTTTTGATGTTTATAAGTGCTAAAGGTAACGTCTGTGATTCCATTTGTTGTCTGTCCACTGCGAAACAGTATACTAGATGAGGCTGTTTTACTTTAACTTCCTAAGATTAAAGACCGATTTGTTTGAAACTTGACAAAGGAATACATTTTTGTGATAGACAACTTTGTTACTTAGCAAGAATGTTCATCCGTTTCAAATTACTGCCATTATAAAAAAATATTACTTTTATCTTTACGGGTTTAAAAGTCTGATTATTCACTATTGTAACCGACATTAAAGTTTATATAAAATAGAATTTTAAATTGTCAAATTAAAATAAACAAAAACTATCACCGGTTTGACAGCTTTACCTTTAAACAAGTCTCGATAAAATTACGATTTTTATAAACCCAACTCTTCAGATATTAAAAGTATAAGTAAAATCTTCAATTAATAAATAAAATTTAAAAATAGTTTTTAATGTTTGGTACTCAATGTTAAAAGTTAAAGACTTTAATTTTATTTAATTAATGAGTGTTCTTCTTTGTCAATTGCACAACAAAATGTAAACACTGAGTTTGTAAAACTATGAATTATTAACAGTCTGTTAAAATTTAACTGAAGTTTCTCGGCTATTTTAAAGTGACTAACTGTCGTCTTGCATTCTTGAACGAACATTCTATGCAAATATTTTGCCCATATAAAAGTTGTAACCAATTATAATAAATTAATTGAGTTTTAATTTAAAAAATATATTGAATTCTGACCTGTAATGAGCATTTCGGGAAAATGTATTGTTAGGAAGTGCCTCAAAATCAATTTTAAAATTTGACGTAAGCAGACATTATGAGTGTAGAAAAAGATTGGGATTAACAAAATTATGCAAAACGTTATTTTAATATTTCTACTTAAAATATTGGACTGAATCAGGTGAAACGTTAGCACAGCCAAAAGAAGCAGCCCATGGCAGTGAAAAATGATTCAAATACGTTTTTACACTCCTAGCTGGACTAAACAGTTGACTTGCTGGTATAGGCTATACTCTACGGGATTGCTAGTTCCTCCATATAAGGAAATTAACGGATTTATAATCCTCCCCACGGATCTGTAATGAACACAGTTGTTTTATTCACGTTTTACAAGCAGTTTGTTCAAATTTAATTTAACAAAAAGTGTTCAATTTGCTGCCCGTTATTTCAGTGCACGTCTGTAAACGAAAAAGAAAGTTTTGGCGAATTCCGGCGATCCCAATTAATGCTTGTACACGCGTTAATAATGAACTGCTAAGATGCAATACTTGTGAATAAACAAGTACGATGACTTGACTTCGGATAAAGAATTCAATACAGCTCAAAGCCACTGCGGATGAAATTTTTATTCTTTTAACAACACACTTCCACATGGTGCGTGGAACTTTAAAGTGTTTCCGCAGCTCGTGACACAGATTTTGTTGTACTTGCAATTGCTTTTGCATTACTTCTGTACGAAGGACATCAGCCGCTATTGATCTTCAACTTGCACTCATAGTTTAATGGTCCAAATTTGATCCAGAGTGACGTAACGTAGACTCAGCTGGTACTTTCGCGTAGACCATCGTTCTATTTTATAAAACAGTATCACCTCAACACGTTCCTCTGAACTTAGAATAATGATCAGTACTACAGTCGAAAAAGCAAATATATTTTGATCGATGATGTTAAAAACAGCTGTTCAGTAATATTCAACTCATTAATACGTTATTCCCATGGAGACCTTATGAACATTGATTTGGCACCAGTTTTCTGAATGAATAAACTCATAGCACGATTACAAGATCGTGTTCAGCCATTACAAACAATAACGACGGGAATACAGTACGTGGCTTATCAGTACAGGAGATATAAGAGCAGTAGGCTTAATGTAGTGCAAACAGAAACCACCAAGTGGTAAAAAGTTCCCCGCCAATTCTACAGGAAAAAGAAGTCCCCGTTGGGTTCCGCCACGAACCAGTCATCTGATTAAGTAGTTTACTGAACAGTATTAATTTTCGCATTTGGCTGCGGCGTCAAAATAGCTGTATGATTTCAGTAGCAGATGTGCTTGGATCAAGCAATCTCTTAGTTTTTTTATATGCCTTTGTATATGGAACAACACGGAAGACACGCGCAGCCAATTGCCAATATTGGTATTGTTCAGTAAACTGCGTAAACATGTTCTTGGCGAAATCCAACGGTGACTTAAAAACTTGTTGGCGGGGAACTTTTAACATTTGGTGGTTTGGGCTTTAGATTGGGATCATTTTTGTAGGAATATCACCGGTATTAAATATTGTGAAAGATAATCGTTATAAATTAATTTATCTAATAATTGGTGAAGAAAATAAAATATGTAGCATAGAAATAATGTTAGTGCTTACTTTTTACGAAAATAGCCGAACATTGTGAGAACTAGATTTTTTATTATTATGGAGAAATTAAAAAGATATTTTTTTAATTTTCGTTACGTATAACAAGTCATTTTTCATGGATGGTTCAGTTGGTTAAAGTACAAAGTACCGACATCGGTAAATATTTTGGCAATTTGAAATTTTATAGTTGTAAAGTTACTTGTTTTTTTAGAATTTTTATGCAAAAGGCAAATACTGCAACATGATGAATAAAATCAGTGATAATTAATGAAAATTGGTTCGGTAGTTTTGGGTGTAAACGCGTCAATGTTTAAAATTGTAGTTTTTTTTAAACAAATTTTCTGACGGTTTAAAGCACATATTATAAAAATGTCGAATAACATGAGTTTTTGCTGGTTAAAATATTTAAGTAAATTCTTCAAAACAGTCTGATTTGCCAATTTTTATCGATCTTTGTGTCACGTGACTTTCAGAAGCAAACAGTTTGATTTATACGTTATGTGGTCTAGAACAAAAACTACTATTCCGATTGACTTCAAATTTTAAAAATAAATGTTTCGCAAATGATTCGAATGGTTTTTTAAATTAAAATTGGCTCAGATCTATTCCTAATGAAAAGGTTGGTCCTGTATTCAGCTTAATGGTCGTTACTTCCCCAAAAATAGTAAATTGTGATTTACAATACTAAAATGCATCAGTTCAAGGCTGAAGCCAGTTGTCCGCACTAATCGCCTGTACCAAGTCTACTGCGAGCACCTTTAGACAAGTGACAGCTGCCTTGAGCCAGAGAATTATAGTAGTTCATACCATTGTGCAACTTTCATTGTTTTAAGTAAACAAAACAATCAAAATTTGTAGTTCATTTTGGTACCAAAGTTGCCCTCTAGATAATTACAGAAAATATTAACATTTATTAATCTTTCCTCTCAAAGTTTAATGCTTTCCTTCACATTTGGCGCAAAACTAAACAGGTAATTTCAGTGTAACATGTGATTTTGTTTTCATCAGTTTTGTTTCAGTTACTTTACAATTTATAACAATCACTATTTCTTAGCAAATAGCTTATTTATTAGTAAATAAAATTTTATTGTAAAAAATGTCGGTTCGGAAGCTCTTGGCAAAACGCAATGTGCTCAACAATAGCATCAAAGTAAGACCCGATTTATCAAAATCGGTTTGCGAGATTTCGTTCAAATTGTAGTCACAAATATAGAACCATAACTCGTAGTGTGATTCAAATGATTTGAAATAAAGTGTCAGTTATAATTAAGTATAAAAAGCGAAAAGTAGAAAGTGAACCTGACAACGACAAAAATCGGATCTCTTTGTATAACGACAAATATTGTACACATTTTGATCAAGACTGTTAAAACAATTTTTGTGAAAATTTATGTCGATTTCAAAAAATTAAGTCTAGTGGCAGATTTTTGTTTTTTATTGGTAGTTTCCTAAGAGGAACTTTTAAGAGTATAGTGATTAATATAATTGAATGTAAACGTACTGGAAGGATAACCCGTATGAGAGATATGTAAGTGCTCGCTGCTAGTGGCATCTTGCGGCAGTGTTAAACTACAGTTAAAATAGTTTTCTCAAACGTCTTGTACCCTGTAGTTGCAACTTGCAGCGTTATGAAACTATTTAGATTTTAGCCTCTGATATAGAGCACGCTTTATAATGGTGGCTGTACTTCTAGTACATGTAGACTATATGCTTCTTCAAGGTTACAGATGTGTTGGGAAGTGTGTGCGGTTTGTTATGCTTAGAACGTTAGCACGAAGCAAGAGTTATGTATACATCGGCTTTTTATTTTGTATTACAGTAAATAATAATAATACAAAACGTGAACACATTTAAAGTTAACATTGTTTTATTATTAAAGCATGGGTTGGTGCGCGTAGCCTAAACTAAGCACTGAAGTTAAATATGAAGGCAATGTGGAATGTGGAATGCAGAAGGCGGTGTGTGTAGGCTCACATGTGGCCAAATAAAGCCACTACTCATTATTCAAAATACATTCATTCACTCTATCTGCTTGCTTTCTGTGCCTGCGAAGGTACATTATTTCCTTCGTATACATTCAGGTTTTCCGGTTTTAGGTTCACTAAATACAAATATAATGGTTTTTACTTTAATGTTTGCCTGTACACATCCCTGGATTAAAAAACGATTTAAAGTTAGTGTATCAAATTTGAAATAGTCCAAAAGTCAATATATAACTAGCAGTTGAAAGAACAATAGACCTAGCAGTATATTCTTAATTAATATGTAGAGTGCTCCACGACAGCGCTAGTAACCCTTCCCGCCAATTTAACCGGTAACAGTAATATTTACGTAAAATGTTATTAGATCACCTCTATTGGATAATGCTCTTTTTTTGTGAGGGGGTCAACGTTATGTCAGGTTTTGCCGTTCAGCTAGTATTACAAGAAATAACCAGCAACTACATTGACAGCGTTGAATCAGAGGCTACCATCTTCAAGCGAAAGTGAGTGGGAAAATCTTAGACATACGTCTTCCGGACTTTATACAAGGTAACAGTCGGCCAACGCGTTTGATTAAAATTGCGTCATCATTAAGTCAGAGGCTGCCATCTTGAAACTGAAGTAAATAGGGAAACTGTCACATACATCATTTGGGCTTTACATCTTCGCACCAGATTTCAAAACAATCGGTTAATGCGTTTGGATACAACTGCTTACACTCGTTATTGTATGCGAGGCCGCCATCTTGAAACGGCAATGAATGGGAAAAGGTTTTACACATACGTCGTTTGGAGTTTCGCCGTCGATTTTTCCGATTCACGCTGCACTATCTTTTTTCATTAAATTTTGTTTACCGACTTGTTTTATGTAACTTCATACTCGTAGATAACCAACATTTAAGTAAAATCTGATTAACAGATTTTCCTGTTTTTTTGTAGCTTCCTAAAAATGTGTTTTTAAGATTAATTGAAAGTGAGAAAGTTTATATTATACGTGGAAGTTTGTCTGACGATAAAAAAAAATAGCAGCATGCAGCTGCCTCACTGACGTCATGGAATCGAATTTTTGACATTATTATTTGTTCTAGTGAAAAAGTTAATTGTATAGTACGGGCTGTGATACTGTTCCTTACTGACTTTTTTAACGGTTTTTCAAGCGTTCTACTTTATTTAAGGTTTTATATTTCTGGGACAATTTGTGGCATATTTGTGAGAATACAAGAAAGGTCGAATACTCATTCAGACTGGATTATAAGAGTAGTATAATTATAAAAAATACCGGTTAGGATGAGATGAGTAAAAAACTAAACAAATCGATAAAGGTGAAAGCATTTTTCAAAAAGACAACGACAACAAAAATTTTAATATGCGGGATAGGCTACCTGTCGTATGTTTCAAATCGTACTGTTGGCTATCCTAATTGGCAGCTGACAGGCGACTTGGTTGTATCGTTAAGCCTCCGGTTTGTAAGATCGCATTTCCACGTCCGTGATGACCACTTCGAAGCTGTGCAAAAGCGTAACATCGGCCACTGGCTTGTACAACACACGACTTCTCGGCGGGAATGTATTTTAACTTCAGTTCTTTCTTAGTTTGCTAGCGCACAAGTTGTAGTTTTGTGTCACTGTGCGTCATGGATATTGTTATATTGTTACTGGAGGTAGAAAACAGGAAAATTTTGCTTTAATAAATTCTTGAAAGGATTGAAAAGATGAACTCACGCACTTTCATATTCCCTTCCGGACGTTTTAACAGCAGGAAAGCTAAAGGTAGTTTTAAAATTTTAATTTTGAAGCATCGCATGGCTGATGAATAAGATTTCCTAGTGTTTCCAATTCATACTTCTTGCAATAAAGAAGACATTTCATTTGAACCATATAATAAAGTCCTGTATACATTTAAGCAATGCGAAAATGTATGCCTCACTGTTCATTTCATCACTGTGTTATATCATTAGCTTTGTTTTGGTAGGCTTAATTTAATTTTTATACAGCTTTAAAAATTCAATAAATAAAAATAGACTTATCTCTTCTGACTTCTGTCGCACTATTTTTATCATGGCATCGTTATAACTTGAATTAGAAAAACAAAAGAAACCTGTATCATGTATTATTTTCCCTAACTAAATTTATTGGCTTTTTGTCAAATTTACTAGTGGAAACTTTCGACTCCATCGCTAATAACGCTCGGAAATGCTCAGAGTGCCACGCCGGAAGCTGAGATGTCGCGCGGCCCGCGTAACGTCAGCACTCCAATGCTCTAACATGCGCCCTGTACTAGCGTGAATGACGTAATCACGTTTGCACAATCGTGCCGAACGCCCGGCGTGGTTTTACAAGCCGAAGCTTTACAGCAGAACGGTCTACCCAGCAATCGGTATTCATATCGGCACTATCGTAATCACTTTAATATTCGTATGCATACGATATGAAGAAACAGACACGCTGTGCATTTTAAGTTTACTTTCAGGCCAGTTCTTATTTACATAATTATCTTGTTTAATATTAGTTAGCCTTATATGTGTATTCAAAACTAGCCTAGTACAGTATTTCTGCTCAGTTTGTAGGCCTACCTATCTGGTGATTATACAGGTTAATCGACTTGTTTAATGTTAATTCCACTTTATTTTATCAAGCAATAAAGCTTTACGAGCAATAGAAAAACATAAATTCAGCCTGTACGAGTTCGGTGAAATGAAGCCACAGTGGGGAAAAACCATTACAACTCGTTTCAGATTGGTTACAAATTAAAACCAAAACATTACGTGTGTTAACGTAATACTGAACTACTGAAACAGTTAGTGATACTACTGTTTTGGGATAATGCCGCCTGGATAACAACATAGGCTCACTTTTTAATATACTTTAACTACTTTTGTACTTATAACTTATAGATTTGGTTTGTGTACTTGTATACTAAGTAGAGCAAGTTAGGCAATAAGTATTACTGGTGACCATTTTTTTTTTTTTATCAACATATGTGTCTATGATCTTGTACATTCCTAAGCGTATTGTAACCACTAGTGGAGCTGTGCTGAGCTTAACTGAGCGGAGTGAAATGAAGGTGAACGGTAACTGGAAGCGGAAGTGGAGTTCTGTTAGTTTAAAGAACACGTTTGTATCTTTCAGATCCAAATATTTACGTCTACGATCTACATTTTTTTACTTCAAAATATTTAGTAAAATTAACATGTTTCAAAATATTCGGCATTAAAAAAATTGAAAATAGCAACCATTTTGAAATGAGTAAAGAAAAAAGTTGATTTATTTTTCTAAAATTGGGTTTTTATAACAATAAATATCATATAACATTTCAACTCTGTATTATATAAAGTAAAAAACAAATATTGTTAAAACCACTAATTCGCTACTAGATAGAAAACTAAAAAATTACAATTGAGCATTTTAGGATATGTGTTTACAAAAACTTTTCATTATTTCCACTAATAAAACACACACACACACACACACACACAATTTCTATTATTTCAACTTCCGTACCCCCTGGTTTCAGTTATTATTATTTATGTCGTCAAACCAGATTTTGAACAAAATCTAAAAACCAATTTTCCAATTTTTTTTTGATAATAGCTTTCAAACCGAATTTGGCGGGAAATAATTAAATGAAAGAAACTGTGTGCTCAGTTTTGTACCATTTAGTTTATATAATTTGGGAATGTTTAAGGATTAATTTTATTATCATTATTGAGCAGAAACATTTTTGTTTATTGCTTTTCTATTTAGCAGTTTATCAAATCAATTGAAAATGCGGTATATTTATTGTTAATCTGAAATCAGTATCTGTACTTCACTACCAAGGGCTCATTGGTTGATGTGGCACTGTTCAGTCTGCTGCATCTATATTAGTTTGAACCTCTGTTACTCCCGTTTCTTTACCCTTAACCTTTAACTTTGATCACTGTCCTCATTAAGTCTAACTAGCATAGAGTAAAGACTTTAAGTCTTAAATTTAAAACTTAAATCCAAGTTTTACCCACTGCATATTTAATCAGGTAGGTATTGCCTTTAAGGTAACTTGTTTTTTTTTCTGGATACAAGCTGTTGCAGTACATACATGAATGTATGAAATTTTTGTTAATGGGAAATGTAGAGGGAAGTCATAAATACATTTTGGCAGTTGTTCACGATGACTCACCGATGCTGCTGGACAGATTTCAAGTGCAACATTAAATTATTTTATTTTCATATTTCCTAATGCCAGCTGGTTTCAGTGAAGCCGTATAAATATAGATTTCAGTGATCTTGTTTTTTTAACTTTATTGTTTAGTCTGCTGACCTGTTACTCTCTGCCTAAAGACAGAACAGTTAGACCCACTAAATCCAACACTAAACATTTGAAAATCGTTCATGCATGATTAATATTTCATTAATGTGCTAACCTAACTAATCTTTGATTAATTTCTATTTAAATGTAGGCCCTAATAAAGCAGAATTCTTATAATTGACCGAGCGAAGTGAGGTTTTCAACTCGACGATTGGTTTGTGTGTTTATTTGTTATGCATTTTTTGCCTAACGCATTGACCGAATGTTTTGAAATTTTGTACGAAGGTACTCTGTTCATACAATAGATTTCTTTTGGGTATGAAAAGCAAGTTATATGTGAAGTTATAACTTCACATATAAAAGTTATATATGAAGTATATATAACTTCATAGCCCAAATGATATACATGTATAAATTTTCTTTCCGTTAACGTCTGTTTCAAGATGGTGGCCTTTGATGTAATGATAATGAATGTACACAGTTTTGGTCAAACTAATTGATTGATGGTCAAACTTATTGACTGATTGTTTTGAAATTTGGTAAAAGGTATCTGATATAAACCCGAACAGTGTATGTGTAATATTATTTCCATTCACTTCCGTTTCAAGATGGTGGCCTGGTTTAATGATGATGATTGTGCGTAATTTTGCAAAACAATTGAATATATATGTCAAAGTCCAGCTATCATTATAAAAGTTGTGCTCGATATAAGCAGCTGAATTCCAAGTAATGAGAATACCTGCCGCTACGAACGGTGCAAGCTGCGAGTTCAGGGAGGAGGCGTTTGAGAAAATACACAGTACTGTCACATACCTCGTATAAGAGTTAGCATTCTAGTATCTTTATATTAAATGGTAAAACGCACTGATTGATTGATCTGAAATTTGGTATGATTGTATCTTGTATAAAAACCCAAACAATGTATTGTAAGATTTTTCCCCATTCACTTACTTTTCAAGATTGTCGCCTGTGGGATAATGATGGTGATTGTAGTTGCTGACTGTTTCTTATAATACCAGCTGAACTGCAAGAGCTATCATAATTTCAATCATTTCTTGGAGAAAGAGCATACAATTTCCAATAAAGGTGGTCCAGTAACATTTTTCCTAAGCATTACGGTTACCGGTTAAGTTGGTGAAAAATGTTTTGAGTATGTCAGACAGAGCGTTGTCGTAGAGTAGTGATCTAGCAAATTAATAAGAAAGTAGCCTACTACGAGGTTTGTACTGTACTTTGAACTATTAGTATTTTCTTACCTATAAATCTAAAATGAAATTTCAAAAAAATTACCGTAAATGTTAATAATGTGATAGTTATACTATTTAGTTTCATGAGATATTTTTATTTAAGGTAATAATCTTTTAAAGTTATTTTGAGTATCCACTTAAAATGATATCTTAAAAACTGTAAAATAGAATTTGTACCTTTAAGACAGATTTAAATTTAACTTAGAAACAAACGTTAAACTTACTGCAACCGATCATAGATACAAAATCAGCTTAATCGCAAACAATTAATTCAGAAATTAAAATGAAGGAACCTTTAGTAGGGGGTTACCCTTGAAAATGTTTAATTTATTTAATATTCCTCACTTTTTAAGAATGTACTATATTTTCATAAAAAGATATCTCAATTTCATTGTAATCCTTAGCTCAAGGGAGGACTTTTTACATCAAGAAAAAAATTAATTGATCTTAAATTTACTCTGTAATAATGCAAGGAAGACATATAGAGGTTTTACATGAAAATTAACAACAAAAAAGAAAGAATTGGAAATTGAATTTTGAACAGCGGTCAAAGTTCATTTTCATATTTTCAATGTAATTTGAAAATATGAAATATAATTTGTGCAGATTGTAATGCTGATTGTAATAATGAAATCAGATTTTAAAAAGTACAGGATATGTTACGAATCTCATAGTCATACAAATTTGACTAAACTTATTGTTTATTTTTAATTTTAATTCTAAAATACAAAAATGTTTAGTTATGTGGTATTTAATTTGTTAGTTTTGAAATTAGTTTTTACCAGCTTAGCAAGACTAGATATTTTCTTGTTTCTTATTAAGCACCAAAAAATATGGTGTTTTTTAAATTATTTAATTAAACTGGAAAATTCAGTAAATTTTAGAGTGTAATAAGTAGCAGTATTTTGTTCAGAGAAATAAGAAAGTAGTTAGGTTACTTTTTTCAGTATTTGTAAATTAACGGAAGCTTAGTGATAATTTCAGACATAAAAAAGTTGTTGAAAATTAAAAATCTAAAAATGTATGTCATACCTGTATTTCTTGGTTCTACAAAACATGTGAAACAAGTGTTTTAATTTGTAATTGTTAAAAAAAGTTTTGGAATGAGGGATTTGCAGTAAAGGATAAATAATAGTCGTTATTGTGAACTTGCATATTATGTTTTGATATATTTATCCAATTGATATGAAATTTGTGGTTTACTGTTTTAATGGTACAGTATAATTTGCAACCTAAGTGATGAAATGGTTTGATGTAAAGTTACAAAATTGACCGGTTTTCTGTCTGTAGAGACATTGCAATTGCTATTAACATTGTTGAAGTTTAGGGTACTAATAGACCCATATATATTTTTAAAAAACACAACTCATAAAACAGTGGTGTTATATTTAATAAGCTTTTTTGCTTTTTTAAATATTGAAATTTGAAAATTGGTGTATTGAGGAATTCAATTTTTTCATTATAAGCTAGTAATTAAGCTTTAAAAAAAAATTTGCACTTATACAATTTAAAAATGATTTTACTTAGATCATATCGACGAATGACATTTTATATGAATGTCATTCACCATGTCATTCACTTAACATTAGCATAATATCTTAGTACAACTTTATATATTCTTATTTCAATTACATAACAATTAGATAATCCATTCCTGACGGAAGCCATTTTACTTTCTCCACAATATCAATTTGTTATTCAAACACTATAATTACATAATATATGCGAGCAGAAGAATTTATTAACACTGGACTTCCTACAATTATTTGAAGGAATGCAATTCTACTTCTATTTTTAAAATTGTTACTTAACGATGAAATACTTATGTTATTACAGTTTATTTGAACCTTTGCCATTATTTGTGCATATAAAGCAATACTTGATGTTTCGAGAGTGTGGATCAGTTCTCGTTCTCAAGTGCCTAACTTAAAACCTAAACATTCAACAAGAACATAAGCCTAGAAGACTAGGCCTGTGATAATAATGTTCAGGGCAAATCTCTGAGTGATCTAGCCATAAATAAAACTAAGGCTACATGTAATCAGGATATCACAAGTCACCAGAAAACAAAAGGGAAACTCTACACATAAGCTGGCAAATATTGTATCAAGGAAAATGGTCTGTACAAGACAATAGCAAATAACCAACAAGCTTATACCTGCCAAAGCAGATGGAGGGGGCCTATTTCAACAGGGTTATTGTTATCCCTCTCTCAGTTTCCTAGCCTGGTATCTAATGAACTAGCCTGGTATCTTCTTTAACTGTTCAAATATCAGCAGAATTTTTTAATTTAAAATTATGTTTTTAAATTTAAATTCATTTTTAGTAAGAGGGTGATTTTCACACTGGTTTGGCAGATAGATTTTTTTCGGTGTTTAACATCTGACTATTGTGCACACTTGGGCTAATGCAATTGTCCATTACTTTTATGTATATTAAATATTGTTCAAATATTGTTCATATCGTTTATTCATATTAAGTATTGTTCAGATTAAATGTTTTCTTAATCTGTTAGACAGTTCTGAAATTGGTTTTTACCATGTCAGCGAGACAGCTAGGTGCTATGGTTATTTTTTTAATTATTTAATTAAACTGGCAAGTCCGTTAAATTTTACAGCTATAATAAGTAGCAATATTTTGTTCAGTGAAATAGCAAAATAGTTAGGCCCTACTTGCCAACATCGTGGCTTTAGTTACTTTCCTTTTATATAAGTAATTCTCCTGGTGTTTTAGTTTTGTGTTCCCAGTTAGTAATGATTTTTAGACTATATATGTTCTGCTGTGTTCGATTTATCTACTTGGCCTAACTGTATTAATTTATTGTTATGTTTAGAGGTCTTTTATCCTACCACATTCACATTTTGTACCATAAATACAGTTTTTAGTGTCCTACATGCCATTTAATGGTTTTGTTTTGATGAGGCCTAAAAATGTATTTTGTATTAAAAGCAGTTTGTATTTTATATTTTCTAATAACATACCTAATTTTGTCCAATAATTCCGACCCATGAAAGGTTTAATAATATACATTAAAAGGTTTTTCACTTTCTTTAAACTCTTTCTTAGTATTACCGCTTTAGTACTTTTGAAATAGTGCACTGAGGATATCCATTAGTAAGCAAGTATTTTTTAATGCAGTTTAACTTTCGGTTCCTGTCATCTGTACAGATAAATTATTATTGGCTCTATTGGAATGAACTATTCCTTCCTTTACTAAATCAGGATGATTAGACATATAGTCTTAGTTTATTTCTGGTTTGACTACTCAGGGATCTGCCTTAAGTGTTTTTTTTCTTGGTTTTTAAGTATTTTAACTATTTAAAAGGCATATGTTCTTGTTGCATGTTTAAGAATGAGAGTTGATCCATACTCTCAAGATGTTATGTATACATAAATGATGGCAAATGTCCAAATAAACTGTAATAATAACAATTTTACTTCATTAAAAAAATGATTTAAGATGAGCATGACTTAGTGATTAAATAGAGATTTGTAATCACCGAAGTGTATAGTTCATTCACTAATGATATATTTTATTGAAGTGTAGCCTATGTACCTGTGAGGACTAGGTGTTTGCTTAACAACCATACTTTGTGCCAGTTAGCCTAATGAGGACAAGGAATCAGCGTTAATAGTATGAGTAAAGCAACAGACGTAACTTGTACAAATAACACAGCTTCATCAGGAATGTAGGATGTATATACAATACTAGAAGATTCAGGCAAATAGCATGTTTTTGAACTAATGAGTACACCATTGATTTTACATGAATTGTTTATTTATTAACATTAAAATATTTGTATTGCACTTTTTAAAAAACACTATTTCCCAGAATCACCTGTATTTACAAACATTTTTTATATAAATGTTAGTTGTCATAACTAAAAATTTAGATACAAAAGCTACCAATATTAAACAACCACAAAAATCAATTATGACAGTCTAAGAGAATAACAGATTTTAAAATAAAACAAGTAATACTAAACAAAAAAGAAAACATAAAGAACTTTGATGATCAAGGTTAATTTTTTTTCATAAATTGGTATGACAGTGAATCAACAAATTGGAAACGTTATCAAGTTCTTCAATAACTTCAGCCATATTTTCTCTAACAGTGGTGAGACAGATTCTTAAGAAGTAAGTCTAATACTTCCGACTTAGACTGCCTCCAAAAACTAAGTCTGTACTATAAAGGAGTGAAATTAAGTTTTCTTACATCAACCTACAAACATGCTTGGTATTTCAACAACATGGTATAAAACCATAACATTTGTAACTAATATTATGTAATGTCTGTTATCATATTTTGAACTTATAATTTTTTAATAATAACAAATCGTTTTAATTATTGTGAAGCTGGGGGTGGACATAACCTCACTTTTATTGAATATGAAGTGAATAGGCGAAAAGTATATTAACTTTTCTATGCTTTTGATAATGGGTGTTAGAAGAATGATATTACAAGAAAAACTGAACTGCTGTCAAAGAATTTTAATTATCTTACCTTTATTAATTGTACTGCTGCAAGATATAAACTTTCAACATTAAAACTGCGCTGAAATCAAAGATGTCAGCTAATTTGCAATATTAAAAACAGTAATATCAACTTAAGCTAACAGTTCCATTTTTAATTACACTATAGAGTTAAACTGTAAATACTTGAAGTAATTGCGATATGAGCTTGGTGACTTTTTCTTGCAGTATTATTATATAAACTAAATTATTTAATATTGAAATAAAGTAATACCCACAGACCGATTACATGGCATAGGTGACTGACCAATCATTCCATAGTAACAGGTGCAATCCCTGACTACAAAAGATTCAGTATTAAGATTATAAACTGAATAAATTATGCAATCATTTATTACCTGATTATAGTACTTTGCTAAATGTGTGAAGGTTTCTATATAATCTGTAATCTTATTGTAATTGCATTCTAATTTTATTCACATTCTACGAGGGCTATTCAGAAAGTAGATTACGTTTTTGGATAAAAAAAAAACTAAGTACAGGAAAAAAATTTTATTATATACATTTGAAAGAGGAACTAAAATACTATTTTTCGACATAATCGCCAAACAAATTTAGACATTTGTCATATCGGTGAACTAGCTTTGAAATTCCCGTGTCGTAGAATTCCGCCGCCTGTGACGCCAGCCAGTCAGTCACGCCCGCGCGGAGATCTGCGTCGTCATCGAAGCGCTGTGTTGCAAGCCAAGTCTTCATCTTCGGGAATAAGTGGAAATCACTAGGTGCCAGGTCCGGACTGTAGGGTTGATGAGGGAAAATCTCCCCACTTGAAGGCCGTCAAGACGTCTTTTGTTCGATTTGCCGTGTGAGGCGGGCATTGTCGTGCAAAAACAACACTTTTGCACTCAGTTTTCCTCTCCGCTTGTTCTGGATAGCTCGTCTTAAGTTTCGTAATGTTTGGCAATACCTTTCTGAGTTTATGGTTGCTCCACGTTCTAGGAAGTCAACCAGAAGAACACCTTTCCTGTCCCTCACGGGCGTGACTGACTGGCTGGCGTCACAGGCGGCGGAATTCTACGACACGGGAATTTCAAAGCTAGTTCACCGATATTACAAATGTCTAAATTTGTTTGGCGATTATGTCGAAAAATAGTATTTTAGTTCCTCTTTCAAATGTATATAATAAATTTTTTTTCCTGTACTTAGTTTTTTTTTTATCCAAAAACGTAATCTACTTTCTGAATAGCCCTCGTAATTGTAAAATGAGGTGAGCAAATGTGGTAATGGATGTTACAGAAATCAGACCTGTTACTTGAGGTCAGAGTGAAAAATCCTGAAACCCCATGAACTGAAATAGCAAACAAATTGAATAAATAAAACTACAAACCAAGATTATAGGCTTTGCATTGCATAGAAAAAGTAATAACTAAATTTTAAGTAAAAATGTATGGTAACAGTGTTATAAGAATAGTATTTGGCCGTTATATACTCGAAATAACCATATGTAGTGCCAAAGTTATAAACAAGTTCTGAAGTTTTGAAATAATGAAACAAACATAAAGTATAATGACTTTATTTGCACAAAAGTATGTTTATAAAACATATATTCAAAGTAAACATTTGTTTAAGTTTTGGGAAAATTATTAGCTAGGTATATTATTAAACCTACTTACTAATTAACATTATTTAAAATTATCTAACACATAATAGCATCAACAAAATATCTACTTATAAGTTCTTTTAAACACATCTAATTTTATTTTCAAATACATAGAAATTTTTGAAACCCCTTTTAGTTTTATCTGAGAATTTACATTGCGACCAAATTTTCATAACTATAATTGTCAGATTGTTTTTAAACAAAATAACATCATAATGGACTGTATTTATATTTACACATTGTTCTTATGAATTGTTTGTAAACAAAAACATAATGGACTGTATTTCTCTTATGAGAAATCATCTACTTTATACTAGATGATTATTATTTTAAACTGGATTGTCTTCACATAGAATCTGAATACACATTACTGTAACTGAGGTGACATTTTACACCTACTAATAATGGTATTGATAAAACCAAATCAGATTCAGATTCATGAAGTTTAACTTCAGTGGCAACATTGTCATCAAAGATGGCAATATATTCCCATCTATGATGTAGTTAAAATCATACACCCTGAAGTGATAAATTTATAAATGTATTAGGAGAAGAAATAAGTGAAGTGTAAGACAACAGTGAAATAATTCCAGTATCATGATAACTCTTTTGGATTATGAATTCGGGACTTTTTGCTGCAATATTACATAAACAATATTATTTAATATTTAAAAAATGTTTACCCACACATTTTGACATGGTATGGCTGAGTATTAATTATTTAATGTTTTTTTACAGACGCACTGTTAGCGGATTTACAGAATACCATTTCTCCCAGTGGGTCTGGCTATGGGTCTTTAAACGGATCAGGAAGTGGCCTGCATAACAGTAACACTACTGGCGGATCCAGATCGGATTATGCAACTGTTAACAGTCGAGTGGAAAGAAACGTTGCTCATTCTCCGTCTCAGAGACCACTGTCTGTAAGTAGTATATGTTTTATTCTATCTATAAATAAGGAACTCCCAAATTTCTTTATTGGAATACAAAATGTAATAAACATTAAAACTGTAATCTTACTTGGGTTTGTTTTTTTTTTTTACTTGAAATTAACGCATTGAATGATTGTGTTATTTGTAAATTGCATATCCAACCCTGTTATAGCAGACAATTGTAAAAAAAAACAGAAATTATAAAATGTTATAATTGTGTAATTTTCTTATTACATTACAAACTTTAATTCGTAGTGTGCCCGGATTCACATAATAATTCATATCCTAAGTCACTGATTCAGTCAGGTGGTACATCATATGTAGGATTAAGTGGTATTTATATTGTACACTAAATTTTGTTAGAATATTAATGAAATTAGAGGGGGTCATGTTTAGTTAAACATGTGCATTTTGATCTTTTTTAAAAGCCAAAAGTTACTTGAGTTTTAATTAAGTTCATTATTTGAAATTTCACTTCATTGTAATATCTTCATTTATTTTACTCATTTTCTGTGATTATTTCATAAATGATATTTTTTTTGCACTTTTAAAAATCATATTGCCTTCTCTAAGAGACTGTGGACCCTGTAGGCCGTATTTAGTCTTTGAATACAGTGTTTATAGGAAACCTACCACAACCAGCCAAACAATACATTCTTCATACCACCATCCATACAATATAAAAATGGCAGCTTACAATAGTTTGGTACACAGGTTAATTTCAACTCCTTTCATTCTCACAATTCATTCTAAACAATAATAGTTTTTATTAACATTAATATTAACTAATATTAATTAAGGATACCGATTACTCTGCTATTTGTTAAGATCTAAGGATTATGTTGATACCTCATTTTAATGGACTTGTATGTGGGAATGTAGTCCACTGTTTACATTATATATATATAACATATAATATATAATCTCCACCAACATATATATATATATATATATATATATATATATATATATATATATATATATATATCCTATGACCTACATGACGCAGGAATAGACTCAACAGATGTTGAAGATAGACACGCATACAGGAGAAAGATGCTCGGTTGGAAGGTCCCAGAGAATGAAATCCCAAAGAGAGCAGGGGTAAAATGGACGGAGGAACGGAAGAGGATCCATGGGGACAGGATGAGGGAGATGTGGATGATTAGAAGGAACAAGACATGAGTCGGAGTGCTTTGCGTGATCCAACAGGGTCTATGCGCAGATAATAATAATAATAATAATAATAATATATATATATATATATATATATATATTTCTCTTGTATTTTTGAAAGCAGTATATATCTAATGTAAAAGCAAACCACATTCCCCCATACAAGACCTTTAAAATGAGATATCAAACATAATTTTATCTTATCTTAACGAATGGTGGAATAATTTGTATCATTAATTAACAAATTGTCTTTTAAGGAATAAATTCAAAATAGCCGACTAGGTCCACTGACTTATATCAAAATGCTTAAAGAATTATAAACAAGTATTATTCTAAACTCTTTGGGATCTGAAACATTAAAATCATTAGAACTGTTTCTTTTATTCAATATATTAGCATCACCCAGCTTGTAGTTTGTAAAACTGAGTCCAAAAGATAATAGTAGAAATTTACTTATTCTACTACCTACTCACTGTTAATTATTACTTCTTGATTTTGTGCGTTTTCGTCTAGTAACCAGCAAACATCTATTGCCCACCTTACTTCTTTATTTTAGGATCTTTGTGATCTTTCTCATAAGATAGAGTCAATTGAAAAATTCATTTAGATCATCTCTCCAAAACATTGTAATTGCCTCATCTGAGTTCAGTTTGCTGTTTATTGAAGTTTAAATGCACAGCATAATATTTACATAAATTTATAAGATTATATTTTGCACAAAAATGAAATCTAAAATGATTAATTGTTCAGTTCTGTAATAGCAAGTAGCAAAGAAATACCAAACACTAAATCTTCCTTATGTGATTAATTTAGCATGGTATTGTTTTCATTTTAAATTATTTAACGCGCTACAGCTGCGCCAGTAAAGTGGCTGTAATGTAACAATACAGATGAAATAAAATAGTATGGCGTGAGCAATGTTTCTTATCTCTTGGAAAACAAACACCTGTGTGTTATCTAGGTTAACTTGTGCTCCAGACAACAGTTTTTAATGCTGAATGATTTTAGTTTAAACTTTAGTGTATGTAGCCTATTTACAATCACAAGATTTTACTATGTTACTTACAGAAAATCTTATTACAATACTTGCTACAGTGCTAAATTACTATGAATTAAAATACTTTTACAAATTTCATCAAATAAGTATATAGCTGTTTAACTTAATAATAATAATATCGGTTAAAACGTGCAGCGACGTTGTCCGATGCCTAGATTCCACTCTTTCCGATCTTCCCATTGTCCGTTTTGTAAATTTCTATCACTCATAGCTTTACGGATTCCTTCCATCCAGCTCTTTCTTGTCTTCTTCTTGCCCTGTTTCAGGTCGACACCCAATCCATTGCTTGCCTGTGTTAAAAAGTTAACATGCTTTTATATCAAAAATAAACGTTACAGATTGTATTGTTATTTTATTTTGAATATGAATTATCGTAATTATAATTAAATGTTGATAATTGTATTAATATGAATTAATTGTTGATAATTGTATTAATATGAATTAATTGTTGCTGACCAAAACTGACAAATGTTTTGTAATACTGAATACTGAAACTAATTTAATCTTTAAAACTAATATACTCAGTGTGGTAGTTGAAAGTCAGTACATAAGATTTAAACCAAGAGATCTCACCGTCATGGGATGAACCTTCATTAGAAATTTGATCTACTTCTGTTTTCTCACTGTTGAGAGAAAATACTGCAATTGACTAAAAAATTATGTCAGTTTTAACTGACCTTTATATTTTATGACTAAAAATTAGTAAAAATAATGGAATAAAATGAAAATGAAGTTTAAACATTGTCAGTTTTTAATCTATGGCTTCTATACTCTTTGTAATAGCATAGTATAAATTCAGTTGGTGCAATCTAATTTTAGCTAAGGATAGATACCCTCTTAGTTTTAGGATATACTTACCTGCACCTAGAATCCCACCTCTACATTAGTCAACAAAAATATATTTTAATAAATCAGTGTTGCTATTAGTATTTCTGGAACAATATAATACACACCGTTACATTTTTTTAAGTTCCTAAACTATATTTCACTAAGATGGCATCTGGCATTTTACGTACAAGCAAAAAATATGTATAAATATTTCAGTATGTATTTACTTAAAGCTAAACTTGTATTTATTGCGATGGAAGCATTATGCGTTTAGGTATTGAGTTATTATAAATAATCACAACTAAACTGGATACAGAATAGAAACAAAGATTGATAAATATAGATAGGCCTCAAGCTGACTGGAAGTGTGTCACGAGACTTTGCAACATACAGGTGGAGATTTGGCAAGGATTCAAACTTAAGCAGTGTCTTATTCAGGCCATCCAATTACATCGAACATTTTGACAATATTATCTATAGCCTAGTGTATATAATAGTTGGAAACATCAGTCCGAAGACATTTCGTCCTGCCAAAGTATGCAGTGTGTGTCCAAAGTCCACAGCCATCTGTATGACTCATAATAACAACATGCTCACTAAACTCATTTGTCCAGTTGTTCTTAAGGTTAAACAAATTTCCACCCACAGAACAAAACTAGTTACCTCTCAGATTACTACCATTGTGTGTGTGACTTCTCTAGCCCACAACCCCAGTTGCCTTTTAACTTTTCTTTTATTAATTGTGTACAAATATGTTGATCACAATAGGTTTAAAGGACTATTCTTTATTGAAAGCTATCTTTCTGAAAATAGTTGTTTGGTTTGTGAGCTGTTGGCAAAAATAAAGGTATTTGCAATGAAGATAATTTAAGACTTAATTTTGTTCAAAATCAGCTTAATCAATTCTGCTCCAGTATTGAAAATATGATATAAAACCAATTTATGATTTATTAAAAAAAGTACAAAAAATACATATTAACTCTAAATTCTGTTAGGTTTGTATTAATTTTTTGATATTTTTTGTAGTTGTATTTGGAAATTTTATTTTTTTTATTAGAGTTGTAAGGTTTTATAAGCTACTTTAAGTTGTGAAGAAATATAAATAGTTTCTGGGGTTATGTATGTGAATACGTCCAAGAAATTTTACAGTTACTTTTATATTCCACCATGCAACTTGATTGTAAGGAATCAAGGGATTCGGTGATTCATGTGAATAAAGCACCAGTTAGTCTGCTGCATCTGAACTGTGCACCTCAAGGTCGATTTATAGTTACTAGCATTGCTTTACCCTTACTTGATGTTAATGCTGATCTCTTCCTTTATCCTCATTAGTCTAACTGGAATAAAGCGTATGAACGTTAAGAGAAAAAAAAAAGAAAACATATTTCAGAACTAATCACATGTAATTTATTAAAAAAAGCAGTTAAAGAATATTTGCCTATCTCAAGTATTTTTTCATTTATGAATTTTAATAATGAGGTTATAAATCATACATTTACATATTTAAAATTTTGTTTAATTACTTAAATTTTTGTTGCCACTTTTATTTTTTTTTGTTATCGTTTGATTCAATATTTGTTTAATAATTCAACTAATTACAGAAATTATTTTAGCAATATACTACAATGCTAATATACATACATTACCAATAATTAGTCAGGCTGGTACATAATTTAGTTTTGTTAAGTGATTACAATAAAGGTCTTTTTTTTTTATTGAATGGAAATATTTTTACTGTATTTATTTCTTTAAATCATTCTTTTGTGGAATTAATTTACATTCCTTGACCGAAAGAAATGGAACATACATAATGTGCTATATTATACACTGACCACAACTGATCCAGTGTGTAAAGTAAATGAACTGAATTGCATGCATCTCAACATGTGCATGTTCGTGGCATTATTCTATAAATGGAAGTGTATACTTTCTCATAACAAGTTATTGGTTATAACACAATCCTTTTGGCACAATAAGTGTTGTGTTCTTGCATAGCAAGTGAAAGTACCGTATTCATATTGCTCTTTGTTTGTCCTAGTAAATATCTATGCAAATATATTTATGTTTATTTTATTGATTTATTGTTGTACTTTTTGTAAGGAGTAATTTACAATAATTTTAATGCAATTTTTTCTCGCATTATTTTTCTTTTTCTTTAAATATGCATTGTCAAAAAATACCTGAACCTCTTTTAAGCTTATTTGAGAAGGTCAGCTGATTCTTTGTTGTTACTCAGAACTTAATTTTTTTTTTTTTTGTGTTTTAACGTCCGACTATTGTGCACACTTGGGCTAATGCAGACGATGGAATGATTTATAGCGTATGAAAATGCCAAGCCCAGGCCGGGAATCGAACCCGGGTCCTCGGGGTGAAAGCCTAGTACGTTATCCACTAGGCCACCGAGGCGGCAAATTCAGAACTTTAAAAAGCTTCAAAACATGTCCCTCATTAATCTAGATGTTATGAATGAAGAGAAAGCACAGTGTGTTGAATGGGTTATTCAAAGCATGTGATACTACAAATCAGTACCAGTATGTATTAGTACCAAATCAGATATTGGTACTACAAAATACAAACAATATTTAGGACTGTATAATCAACATCCTTTATCAAGGAATATTATTCAAGCCTGGTATGATAAGTTTATGACTACTAGAAACATAGAACACTTAAAAACTCTCCATTGAAGCTGTTGAAAATATGCAACATTTTCTTCACAGGCCTTCAAAATGACACTGCATCATGTAAAATTTGGCAAAATCTAGTGTTCATAGAATTCTGAACAAAAATTTTAGTATAAAACTACACAGATTGTAAATTCTACAATAAATTATCCAAAAAATGAACAAACTTAAGTGTAAACACTTGGCAGTTACTGTGCATATTTAATGATGAAAACTTTTCATAATAGATAGTTTTTTTTATTATAAAAATATGTTCCATGTTTCTAGATAAATGAATAATGTTTATTCACTTACCTAGAAACATTGAACATATATTTATAAGAAAAAAACTATATATTATGAAAAGTTTTCATCAGTAAATATGCACAATGTAATATGGGGCTCAAAAAGGCTATATCCAGGATTTATAAAAGATAGTCTCAAGGTGAATGTTTGGTGTACATGGTAAACTTAGTGGTCCATTTTTCTTTCTTGTAAACTATTCATAGTAATATTTAGTTCGACATATTTAGAAAATTTCGTAGACGACCTGCAGCCTGATATTGCCCCACTGCACTGGAGGTTATTTGTAAGGACGTCACTTGATAATAATTTCCTTAGTTGCTAGATTAGGTTTCACTGTGTGTTTCCTTCCACAGAGTCCAGACCTTACATCTTGTGATTTTGTCCTTATGGCTTTTGCCAGAAACCAAGTTTACAAGTCTAATCCTCCAGTCTTCAAGAACTAAGATTAAGAATACAGATTGCCTTCAGAAACGTCAGTGATGAAATTTGCCATGCAATCTGGTCAACGTATTTCACGTTGATCACCAAATTGACTACCTTTTGGTCAACAGTGGATTCCATGTCAAATTTTACTAAGCAAAAAAAAATAAATATTAATAAAACTTTCGAATTTAGTGTAATATATCACTTCTAATTAAAGACATTTTATTTTGTTTTATTAAAATATTTTTATACCTTAAAATTAATTCATTTTTTTCATTGTGTGTGTGTGTGTGTGTGTGTGTGTGTGTGTGTGTGTGTGTGTGTGTGTGTGTGTGTGTTATATATATATATATATATATATATATATATATATATATATATATATAAAACATAACTAAGAGAGAAGAAATGACGTCATATGTATTAATTTCTATGTGTATCAGCATAACGCTGATATTACTAACATGGACACGACTACAAGCCCTGGTATTCTATACCATACCTACTTCAAAAAATATTTTGTTTACGTTTTTTTATTATTATTTTAAGGCGAAAAGCACATTGAGGCTATTGTTGCTTCCCTAAATGTAAGTGTGAGTGTAGAGTGTAAGTGTTAAAGTCGAAAATGTAGTGTTGTAAATGTGAGTTAGACTCGGATACCGCGAGGGACGTCTAAATCCTCTCAATAAGTGTAGCTAGTCTGCACCCCCCCTGCGGAGGTTTTTTTACTTATTAGCTATGTCGGTCTATCTATGCTTTGCTGCAGTGTTTTACAGGGAATAAAAGTTACAGTTAAACAATTTCAAAGTTGATTTAAAAATTTTGTTTTGATGTAAACTACAGTAAGTCTGTATGTTTTGTAGAGAAACGTTTGTTAGTAAAAAGTAAGTTATTGTTATAGTATAAAAAATATAGTAATTTTTGTGACATAATTACAGTCAGATTGTTCGGTGAAAGCCTCAAATGTTATATAAACTATGAAGCCTAAACTATATAAAAATACTTTCTTTCTGTACCTCCAAAGCATAAGATAAAACTATGTATGAAATTTCTAAGTCTTTTGATATGTAAAAACAGACGAAATATAAAGTTAATTTTTAGCTAATTGTAAAATTCTTTAGAAGAAGAATTTTAATAAAAACTATAGTTGTGCACTTCTAAAACCTATGGTAAACCTGTATGCAAAATTTCAGCTCTCTGTATAACATTTTTACTTGGAAAAAAAATTTATAGTTCATTTTAAATCCAATTTTAACACTTTAGGGAAAGAATTTTTGGGAAACCCTTTCTTTGTGCCCTCCAAAGCCTAAGATATTCATGTGTGTGAAATTCCAACTTTTTGCATCTGTATATACAGTATATCTATATATACTGAAATAAAATGTGCAGTTTGTTTTTACACCACTTTAACCCTCTAAGGGTGGAATTTTTTAAACCCTTTTTTGTGTCCCTTCAAAAATTTTCTCTCAATTTTGAAGGAAATTAAAAACATACATTTTATTAATTCTTCTCAAGCCTGACCTTTCTTATATTAAAACCCATAAGTAAAAATTACTACATTATTATATTCAGTATTATTACTCTGTATCAGATTTTAAAAAAATTTCTGATAATGATGATACACCATCATAATTTTCTATTTCTTTACCAAATTAATTCGGCATGTCACTGCTAGGGAGTGTAGTAAGACATTCTTGAACAACACTTAGTTCTAACAAACTCCACTAGATAGTTCTGTGATGTTTCATTTAGAAGTTGGTTCTATATTTAAACTTAAGTTAAACTCATCTTTTTTTAGTCTAAGCCATTTTTTTGTGATAAAGCTGAAGATTTAAAGATTTTAACCTCAGTTAATGTACTGTAAACATTTTGCATATAATAGTGACTTAAAATATTTCTTTCATGATTATTGATTAATTAATTAATTAATACATTTAAGATGTGTTATTTGCATACCTGTAGTTCAGTTTGACTGATAAGTAATTTTGTACAGTTGTCTGCAAATTTAGTGTAACCATGCTTTTATTCTATTTTAGCTTCAAGTACATTAGCAATAAAATCGGTATTAAAATTCCAAAATTCTCTGACTATAATTCTGATTATTTTTCTTTTTCAAAAATGTCCTTTTAACATTTTTTTAGGCATTTAAAAACTGTAAAAAGTATTTTCCCATAATCAACACACACAATTTTATATGTATGTTTGTATACAGTTAGAGTTTAATTGTATATTTCCTCTCAAACCGAAATTTGCTCGGGGAAATAGCAAAGTAAGAGGAAGTTTGTGCAGTGTTTTTTGCATTATATATTTATTATTTGCAAAAGTTGTATGGTGGCTGAAAATTCAGTTAAACTGCCGTCAACCCAAAACTGTAGCTGGAATACCCCTCAGGGTAATCTTAGCTACACAAATAAGGAGTACAATCTATGTGTAAGTACAAAACATAGTTTCATTATTATTTGTTCCTGGAATAATTTGTGCAGTAAAAACTTACTTGCATAGTGTCTGAAACCATTATCTTTAAACATATTATAATGCTTTAAACATATTATCTCTGTACATGTGTGCATTGTGTCACAGTCAGCCCCTCACAGCAAAGAAAAAATGACATTGTCCCTATCCACAAAACCCCAAAGAAAAATTCGTGTCACGGTGATACTGTTCTGGGCAAACTGAGTGTAGAAGGGAGTACAGGATGTTTAATATTCAGGGTGTTTCAAAAAGAATGACCCGATTTTAACTTGTAATATTATTCCTCCTAATACACGACCACTACTGAAACTGCATTGCCAACAACAGCAGAGGTCTAGAGTTTTAGAGCACCGCCACACTGCCACAAGGATGTGCACGGTTTCCTCAATAACAACTTGCCTCAACTTTGGATAGGGCTTACAGGACCATGAGACATGGCTACATTCTTGGCCTCTAAGTCACCTGACCTAACACCGTGCGACTTTTCCTATGGGGATACGTAAAAGAACGTGTTTATGTTCTTCCTTTAGCTTGTGATATTGAGGAACTTAAAACCAGAATAACAAATGCAGTAGCTACAGTCCAAGAAGACATCTTGCACACAGTTTAGGGTGAGTTCGTCTATCATATGAATGTTATCCGAGCCTATAATGGAGGCCACATCGAGCATTTGTAATATGTCAACATGAACTTGTTGGTTCTGTGAGTAGTTTGATGTTTAATTTGTGTGTGTGTGTGTGTGTGTGTGTGTGTGTGTGTGTGTGTGTGTGTGTGTGTGTGTGTGTGTGCGTGTGTGTGTGTGTGTGTGTGTGTGTGTGTGTGTGTGTGTGTGTGTGTGTGTGTGTGCACCCATTTTTAAATTAAATAAGACTACAATTGAGTTCAATCTAATCAAACTTGCAGTCATTTTTCAGAAACATTTTATTTTATGTCTTTTGTACGACTGTTACTCTTAAATTTTAGTTATAACAAAATGTCTTCAGGAATTAGGAAAATATGAATATATCATTGAACAATATTGGTTACAGGTTTGGTCTGTAATTCTGTGATTAAACATGAGATTATTTCAAACATTATTAAATAATAAAGTAACAAGAAAATATATGCAAAAAGCTTCTCCGGAATAAATTATTTTATAGAATTTAAATTTTAGATAAAAGTTTTGGTATGTATAAATTCTAATTCTGCTGATTAACAGAATTATTTATTCATACAGTATTTTAGAATTTTTGAGTGAAATACCACAAATTTTGGTAGATATATTCCAATTATGCTTTCGAAAAATTGATACACTGGGGAGTAAAATAGGTGTTAATATTGTTTATTTCCAAGCAGAAAGGATGAGAAAAAAGGTGCATAAACTCAATTTTAAATTTAAGTTCTGGAGATAAAGTTCTCATAGTACATATAATGTATACAATGTATAAAATGTATACACATGTAATGTATAATGTATTCATTATGTGAAATATATAATGTATATTTATGTATGAATACACTTCTTTTCATATGTGTACAAGACTAAAATTTACCCTAGGTTTTCATTGTAATGTACATAAGAAATTAAACAAAATTGGTTTGAAAAGTTATTTTTAAAGCATAAAAGAAGGGGATTAAAAAATCAGTTTACAAAAAATATCATCTTTTATTGCTCTTATTAGGCCTATATTTAAACATATGCTGCCTCGGTGGCCTAGTGGATACTAGCTACTAGGTGGTACTAGGCTTTCATCCCGAGGATCCGGGTTTGATTCCCGGTGAGGGCTTGGCATTTTCATACACTATAAATCATCCCATTGTCTGCATTAGCCCAAGTGTGCACAATAGTCCAATCTTAAACAAAAAAAAAAAAATTAAACAAGTATTGAACACAAAACATACACAGATTTTGAATAAAATTCATATGAGATAGACAGTCACAGGGTGGTTGTTGATAATATAGATTAGTAAAAGGCAGGCATGATAAATTACTGTACAACAGATGTAGGTAGTTTGTTTAGTAAGCACTGTTTGTTATGAAGGGAAGAATGTGTTTGTAGGCTATAGAAACTCTCAACACTTGCACTGGCACATAAAATATCTTGGGCAAAAAAACATTTGTCAGCTGAGAACATTTAAAGTCAAACCTTTAGGTCCTTATAGAAATTTTATGAAAAAAAACAATTGTTGTTTACAATATTTTTCAGCAAATTATGTATCACATTGATCATTTCCTATTTGTCAATTAAATTTGAAATTTTTTAATGTTATTTAATGATAACTATGATGGTAAAATTAATTTTCAAAATTAGTAAAGCAAAAAAGTGCTTTTTTAATGTTTTTTGGTTGCCACGATTTTTAAAATAATTTAGTTAGGTAAAACTTGTTTAAACTATTGATAAACTTATTTTGTGTAAAATATTTTAAAGTTTGTGTATACAATCTGTTTGTGCTGTTAGTTACTGGATGTTCATTTCCATTATGTCAGCAAGACATAATTATTTTTTCTACTTACAAAACGATGAGTAAACAAACTACATTTTTAACCAAAATTTAGTCAGGATTAACTCTTTCCTTATAATGTTTCCTCGGCTAAATAAAATTTGTAAAATGATGGGTTATTAGGATAAATGTTTATATTTGAAAATGTTAAATTACCCTTCATTTTTAATATTATACACACTGAGACAAAGTGAATTTATATAATAAGAGATACAACTATTAATAGTAATCAAGTGTGAAATGTTATCGGTTTTATTTATTTAACTTGTGCATGTTTTCAAAACAGTATATCTTCAGTCCTCACTTTTGTTCATTGATGTATTAATTATAATTTACTTGCGTGCTGTTTCTGGTTAAAAGTACCCATTTTCAAACAGTTCTAAATGTGTTTTAATGTCTTGCCCTAAATCTTGTTTGGTCTTGGACATGTTCCAGATTTGTACTGTAAGAAAGATGAAGTTTCAAACAGAAGCTCATGTATTATTCAAACTTTATTTTTTAAGTGTATGTCTGTTTTGTTCTTGCAGTTGATAAAATCCCATTGGGAATATATTTCACGTAAATTTTAATTATCAGCTTTTGAATTTGTCAAAAAATATGCATTGTAATACTTTCAACACTTTTTGGTTAAAGTTAGAAGTGTTCCTATTAACACATAACATTTATGTTTATGTTTTTGTAAAGTACCTGTAACTGTATGAAAAAATTAGATCTAATTTCATATTATATTTCTGAAAGTTTGTGTGTTTGTTTGTTTGTTTGTTATTCAATCACGCTTTAACCACTGGACCAATTGAGATGAAATTTGGTAGGTATATGGTTTAAGTATCAGAGATACATATAGGCCTATTCCCGTTTTACAAAACGTCATTATACTACTTACCCAGCCCAAAATAATTATCAGTTTTTAGTTTTGTAACATCTGTTAACTATAGTTAGGTTTAATTACTGTTTACTGAACATGAGATTTAGGCACCTGAGATAGATATAGATCTAATCCCATTTTACAAATCTTAATCTATGTTGTATTTATTGCAAAATTATTGTTTTTAATGTTACATTTTCATCTAATAATCACAATCTGGTATTTTTCATTTAAGACTATTCAATGTTTTTAAAGCAGAGTGCAGAATATATATATATATATATATATATATATATATATATATATATATATATATATATATATTATATATAAATTTTATTAGGATACTTTAATTGTAAGGTAGTATATATATTTGTGTAATTACATTATATGAAAAACTGTTAAATATGCAGTGCAGCATCTATTGGAGTTTTCAATATTTTTCTTACTAAAATGCTTTATTATGTGCCCAAAAGCAAAAATCCAAAATATGAAAGCAGGAGAAGTACGATAAAAATCGAAAATAAAAGTGACCAACATAACCTCAAAATTGCTACCGGCGAAAATCGGTACCGTGTAGTACTGATTTTAGACGTATTTTTATTGTTTTACTGATCTACAGATCGGTAAAACAATAAAAATACGTCTAACACGGGTTTGGGTGACAGGAAACCCATTTTTTAAAAGAATAGTGCATAACCTAAGTGACACGGTTGTTAGGCCTAACAGGGTGATGCGTGAAAAACCTTTATATTTTTTAAAGATTATTTGGCATATCCTAACTGTCACGGTTGTTAGGTCAAACACGGTGATGCGTAAAAAACCTTTATATGAATACTGAATATCCTAACTGAAATCACGGTGATGTGTGAAAAACTTTTAAATTTTTTAAAAAGAATACTAAGTATATTAACTGACACGGTTATTAGGCCTAACACGGTGATGTGTAAAAAAACTTTTATATTTTTTTAAAGAATACTACATATCCTAACTGATATGATTGTTGGGCCTTTCATTGTGATGTGTGAAAAACCTTTATTTTTTTTAAAGAGTTTCCAAACCTTAACTGACACGGTTGTCAGTCCTAACATAGTGATGCGTGATAAATCTTTATATTTTTTTAAAGAATACTCCATAAGCTAACTAACATAGTTGTTAGGCCTAATACGGTGATGCATTAAAAGAACCTTTATTTATTTCTTTCAAAAGAGTACTCCATAACCTAACTGACACGGTTGTTGGGCCTAATACGGTTATGCATGGAAAAAACTTTATATTTTTTTTAAAAAGTACTCCATAACTTAACTAACACGGTGATGCGTGGAAAAACCTTTATATTTTTTTAAACATTATTTGGCTACATATCCTAACTGTCACGGTTGTTAGGCCTATCATGGTGATGTGTGAAAAAACCTTTAAATTTTTTAAAAGAATACTAAGTATATTAACTGACACGGTTATTAGGCCTAACATAGTGATGCGTGAAAAATCTTTATATTTTTTTACAGAATACTCCATTAGCAAAGTAATATGGTGGTTAGGCCTAACACGGTGAAGCATTAAAAAAACCTTTATTTATTTTTTTAAAAAGAGTACTCCAAACCTAACTGACACGGTTGTTGGGTTAAACGGTGATGCAGGAAAAAACCTTAATTTTTTTTAAGATTACTCCAAAACTTAACTAACACAGTTGTTGGTCCTAACACGGTAATGCATGATCTTTAATATATATTATGATTGCGGGCAAAGCCGTGACGGGTAACAGCTAATCATATTATATTTCTGAAAGTTTGTTTTTGTTTATTTGTTTGTTATTCAAATACACTTTAACTACTGGACCAAATGAGATTACATTTGGTGTGAACACGTTTTAGGTATCTGAGATAAACACAATACTATTCCAGTTTAATTGTATAATAATGACTTTTTAATAATACTGTATTTTATTAAAATATGACATGACCCTGTTTTAGCGTATCGAGTAGCAAAAATTTATATGTCTTTGCCGAAAACCATGAATCATATAATATTGTATATAGCAATATATTAAAATGAAATGACCTATTCTGATTTTGAAAATTGACTATAAATTTTATTGCTTACATTATAATTGCAGGCAAAGCCGCAACGGGTAACAGCTAGTATGTTAATAAATCTCATATTTGTAAAGCTCATTTTAATTTTCAAACTTTATTTTTCTTTGCTATCAAAGAGGAAATGTTGGACGTAAAAGACTAATTTTTATTTTATTGAGTTTTTTGGTTTAATTTAACTTTTAATTGTTATTTTGAAACCTTTTTTAAAATTACTTTTATATTTTATTGGAAAGTATAGCTCTTTACCTAAAAATGACAGGTTACTGACAGGTTTTGTCTGTAAGATGACTATAATACATTGTAATTCCGTATCATAATCAAATAGCTTGTCACTTTTGTAACTATAGGGTTCTTGAATTATTTTAAAATTTATTATTTCAGAAATATATAACCATAAAAGAGGGAAATAACCATTACATTTCAAGTAATTTATTGTTCTAATTCATTCAATATGTAAAATAATCTACACATTAAAAAATTTATGAAACAACAAGTCAGACTAGTCGTTCTTTCCAAGCAGTTTGCTTATTTTTTTTAATTGGTATTTTCACCCAATAGGTAAAGTGATTAGGTACATAGACTGTTATTTTTTCCTTAGGGCTTCATCCTGAAAGTTTCCATAGTTTCTCTTTTAATCTGAGGGAGAACACTTTATTTCATCAGGTGGATAGTTTAAAATATGTTCCTTTACTGAGAAAGTTTAATAGGTACACCTTAAAATGCAGCACAAATAACTGTTTTATTTCCAGGTGTTTCCTATTAATTTTTACTCAGAATTTCTGTGGGGGAGACTCTTGTTATATATTATATAAAATCTAGGTTTCCAAGTCATTACCAACTACACTTTACTGTCTTCACTACCAAAACCAATAACTATTCAAAAGACTGCCAACAAATCAGCTTCCATTCCTCCTGTTTTCTGACTGCTCGTGATCTTATCCTGCTGAACAGTCGCCCACTATAGTCTTAGTATTGTTATAAGTCACTGTCCTTCATATACATTATTTTTGTAATCAAAGAACTTTCTTTTTCATTTCACTACATAATTTTTTTCATTTAATTCTTGGGTTCTTTGCCAGAGAAGAACTATATCTTTATTCTTGCGTGCACTATTTTTGTGTAACTTTTATAAATATTTTCTTTTTAAATATACCAAAGTATTTTTCTCACACCTTTATTCCCAAGTAGATTAATTATTCTTACTTATTACTCAGCTTTTTGATTTGTGTAACAAAATATTTGAATAGCTTAATTCTAATTTTGGTGTTTGTACAGTTTACTATAAGCTTATCGTCATTGTATTTAATTATTTACTAAACACAAAAAACAGAAAAAATGAGAACACAATTTTTAATAAAAATTAATAAACTTTTATAAAATAGAACAAGGGTAGACAGAATATATAATTTTCAAAAAAAACTATGAATTTGGGAAATCTGAAAATTTCAAAGTCAACTTTCATTACCTACCACGATGACATACTCTTACTACATATAGTTGGAAATGTAATATGAATACCCCGCAGGGGTGCAGACTAGCTACACCTATTGAGAGATTTAGACGTCTCTCGCAGTACGTCTAACACTCACTTACACTTACAATTTAACACTTCACCTTACACTTACATTAAGGGAGGCAAGAATAGCCTCAATGTGCTTTTCACCTTAAAAAAAAGTTAATTTCAGTAATATTATCTTATGCATACTATTATTAAAAGAGTGATTAAATTTCTATTAGTATTAAATTTTGTAATTATTATTTGGTAAGTTAAAATACAGAAACACGTAACTACATTACTTCTTGTAGTACACAAACTTTGTGCTTGTATTTTAATAAGTAAAAATTAATTTTCTGTATGTTTTATTTCTCTAAAACAAAATAAACAAAAAGTAAATAAGAATTTGTCCCATGAATAATATCAATATCAAATGAAATAAATAACACCATCATACGCCCATAAAGTCTGTGATGGCTAACATGTGACCTCTAGTGTGAAATTGAGGCATCAAGTTCTAGGCACATCTATTAAAATGACTCAACACTAGAACTATAAACATGCAGAGAAAGCCAACATCGTGAGATATATACAACTGAAGATTTTGTCCACCATCTGTGATCGTAAATTTATCCTGAAGAGAAATCTTTCTTTTAACAAGAAGTTAACTGTATTTATAAAGCTATAAATAGTGTTAATAGGTCTTCAAGGCAAGCACAATTCTTTAATCTTCAGAATTTAACAATATCAATTTTATACATATATACAAATCAACTGTAATGTCTGTATTAATTGTGGAAGTGAACAGTGTTTATTTTGATCACAATTAAATTAGTCAGTTTTTCAAACTGCAGGTTATAATTTTGGTTGTTGTGTCTTCTGGCAGGTTCACTTTTCTTCTATTTTGATACAAAAATATCAAGCTTTTCTTATAATCCATGTTATTTTTTATTTGTTTTTTGTGCTGACAGAGATTTTAGATACTTTGCTGCTTCTTGATACCAAGTTTATGTTCCTCCAGTTTGAGTGAGATGCCTTTTATAACTCAAACAATCTCCATTTGAAATGTTATAAACAATAATAGTCAGTGGTTTGATAGGTTTGCTATAATGGAACCTGTCAATAGTGAATGGCTTAATTGTTACATTTCTTAAGAGCTCGGCCAAATCTGTCCATTGCATCTCTAGTATAAAGTAGAAAAATTTTAGTTTTCTTCTCCCTTACTTGTCAATTTTTATTTTATTATTTAAATAAAATAAATATTTTTTATTTTATAAAAATAAAAAAATAATAAATAATAAATATTTTTTATTTTTAGTTCTTGTTGGTCCCAATAAATAAGATCATAAATAAGAGACATGATCTTGTTGGTCATGTAGTTATTAAATTCGTTCTTCCTAAGCGTCTCTGTTACAGAGATGTAGTCTTGGTTTTTAGACGCCTCAGCAGTCACCCAATAAGGCCTTGGAAGTAAGTGTTTGCAATGGCTTGAAAATTACACATATTATTCTATAAAGTGGAACCCTAATATTATTCTTTAAAAAATCAACTAAATTACAGTATTTTTTTAACAAATTTTGTGTTTATTACACAGTTTCTTTATTCAGGGATTAAGGTTTAGCGTATTTAGTAAGGGTGTGTGTGTGTGTGTGTGTGTGTGTGTGTGTGTGTGTGTGTGTGTGTGTGTGTGTGTGTGTGTGTGTGTGTGTGTGTGTGTGTGTGTGTCTGTCTGTCTGTCTGTCTGTCATGTATGCGCAAACATTGATAACATTGGCTTCAATAAAGTTGTAATGGAATGTAGTAGATCTACTGACAGCCGGTTTCTAGAACATTTATTCAAAGCATCAGAAGTAAATGATATATTAATATAATGGCTAATTAAATTTTGCATTTTATTTATAGAAAATATTTAATCAGAGTTACCTAATCTCCAATTAACCTCCAATTAACATTGGGTACAATAAAGTTGTAATGGAATATAGTAGATCTACTGACAGCCAGTTTCTAGAACATTTATTTAATGCTTCAGTAGTAAATGTAATGTTATATTAATGTAATGATTAATTAAATTTTGCATTTTATTTATAAAAATTATTTAATCAAAGATACCTATTCTCCAATTAACCTCATTCACTTTAAAGGAAGATTAATTCGAGAAAAAATGGCTGTTTTTCAAACATATTATCAATATATTATGTATAATTTTTAGGTTATGTTGATAGGTTATTAGTATTATTATTTCCATAGTTACATTGTTACTGTTTACATTGTGCTATAAGTTTTAGTGTAATGTAGACTATTAATTTTTGGGGAGACGTGGCACAGTAGTGTGAGACAGATATTTCAAAATGTAACCTTCTTTACAGAACCTAAATTTAATTTTGAATTCTTTATCTAAAAAAATAATTAAATGAAATAAAATTCTGATACTTCAATAACGCAATTACATCTGTTAATTCTTCATCTGAACTACTATTGTCATAATTTTTATACTCATGAACTCATTGTGAACAAGCCTAAAATCAATTTATAGGTTATATTGTTATGGCCAGTAAATTATTTGGGAATAAACTTGTGAACACTGAAAGTATAATGAATAAAGTGTATACATTCAAATAAAATTGTATGCAATATTAACCTAAATAAAAACTTTAATTACTTAAAGTTAATTAGAACAGTTAATGACTGTTCTAGAAAAGGGATATGAGAATGTTTGTGCAAAGGTTATTTGGCAAAGGAATAAGGTATGTGGGCAAGGTTGCATTGTCTATGCGAGGTGTAGGCCTATGACTTGACATTTTCCGCATTGTTTTGCCTTTCTCATTGATGTTTTTATTTCGGTTACTACCTTTATTTGCTAAAAAAATTAAATAGCATTTTAATTTAAAATATCATGTGCTGGCACATCATTACTAGTTAATTAAACATATAATAATTTTAAAAGAGAGTAGTTTAATAATAAAACAATTCTCACTGTACACCATTGTTTGCATTACTTTCACTTTACAAAATATTGTTGGACTATCTGTTTTCAAAGCCCTCTGACTGGAAAAAGTGGTTTATAAGTGAATGTACCATATATGTATGGATGTGTTGATGTCTATATGTGTGTGTAGGGCCTACACCATGAGAGACTAAATTATTAACTGATTTGAACAAAATATGGAATTTAAGTGTAGTTTTATATGTATGTATCATTTTAATTTAAAAAAATCCCTTTTTTAGTCAAAACCTCATTAAAAATGATCATTTATCAAATGAGTCATTTTATCAAAATTTGTCTATAACGATTTTTATTAAATTTAACTCAAAATAGCCCATAAGTAACAAAACAAAATGAATTAGTATTTCACAAAAATAATTTTTAGCAGGTAACTAAAACCAAAAAAAATTGGTTAAGTTAATGAAAATCGACTTCAGGTATTAGTTATACTTACAGTTGATAACTCCAAAAAGTAAATTTAATTTTAAATTATACATAAATTATCCCTTGGAAATAAATGAAATAAAAGTTCTTGAACTGGAATTTTTTGGAAAGATATGTTTTGTTTGGATGCATTAAGGCTTAATTTAAATAATTTAATAAAATGCTTTGAATGTTGAATATTTTTGCACATTTTGTTTTACCTTTGTATCTAATCATTGTGTTTTTGCTGTATGTTCCAGCCAACATATCAAAATGAAACAACAGTTACAAGTACTGGCAAAATGTCCACTTCACTCAATAACAACCTCTCAGAACTGGATACATTGCTGCAGGATCTTAGCAACTCCAGATACTCTGAGAGAAGAGGTTAGTATTTTAAGTAAACATTTCATTAAACTGTATGCTATAGGTAATTACAGGGTCATCGAAAAAGAATGCCGGTATTTAAAAAAATCATTGAAGCAAACATTCTCAACCTACTAGAATAATTCCTTCACTGTTTTTTAACTGCATTGAGACAATTTTGTTGGATACAGGACGTAGAACGACTGTGTGACCTTCTTTTATGCTAATGTAATTGACGACATTCCAGCTTTTTTAAATCAGGTGTTGTTTACAGATGAAGCAACGTTTCACATGACGTTTCATGACCGAGTTGTGGGCCTCTTCTTTTTTGCTGAAAGAACAATTACAGGGATAATATATCTGGACATGCTAGAACAGTTTGAGTTTCCTCAGATCAAGCAAATTGAACAACAAATTGGACATTTTTTTTTATACAAGATGGAGCTGCTCCTCACTATCGTCTAGCTGTACACAATGCCCTCAACACCAGATTTCCTAATGGTTGTATTGACAGAAGTGCGCTTATTGTTTGGCTCTCTAAAAGTTCATACATTACCCCTTTAGATTTCTTTTTCTAAGGGTACATTAAGAACATAGTTTATGCTGACAAAATTCGTGATTTGATGCATCTATGGCAGCGCATTTCTGCCGCCATCATGACTGCAACCCCATAAATGATTCAGCACAATTGACAGGAAACTGACTATAGATTAGATGTCTGCAGAGCAACAAATTAATGCCATATCGAAACTTATTAAGGTATCAAAAAAACTTATTTTCCCCTCCACATTGTCAATGTAAAATCATTAAATTTTCTTTAATACTTTTTGAGTTGTACTTAGTTGAAATACCAGCATTTTTTTCGATGACCCTGTAGTTAACAAGAATCATGCAAAGTTATTACCTTACCTTTAAGTATACTTAAGTATAAGGTTAGGTACTTAAGTACCTTATATTAAGTGGCTGCAACTGCAGCCAGAGGAAAATCTTTAGCATCATGAGTAGACACAGAGCATTCAAGAAACATTATAGGAATATTCAAGGGAATTTCAAATGCAGGTTGTGTGGCCAGTATATTGAAACAATAGAACATCTACTTTTGCAGAGGGAAGCAGTGGATTGAAAATTACTAATTATCTTCAGCTTAACAGGAGCTCCTCCCTGCAGAAGTTAAAAATCTAGTGAAGCAAGTTCTAATACACAAAAACAACATAGGATTAAACTGAATCAACTAGAGTTTAGAAGCTTATACGAAGTCAGGCATGACTGAGGTTTTTAGAAGTACCTCCAGAAACAAATCAGAAACACAGCTTCTGATAAAAAAACATTTATTACTTTTGTAGTAAAAGATTTAAAAATAAATATATTACATGTGGACCTATTCCTCTAGCAAAAAGAAGGCATTTGCTTTGATGTGGCAAGTGATAAAAACCAGAAAGCTTTGTTTTCTGATAAACTTCAAAGCATGTTAGAGCATCCTTGTTTTTAGTTTTCTGTTAGTATTGCAATTTAATATTACTTCCAGAAGCCTATTTAATATGTTTAGTATGGAATAATGGAAAAGACTTTACAGATAACAAATAAAACGGTAATCTGCATTCAGTATTTACTGCACAACACAGCTTCTCAGAAATATTTTTTAATGTTTTAAAGCCAAATTGGCTTTCATAACACAAATTTATTTTTGTGTTATAATAATAAAATAACACAAATTTATTTTTGTTATTAAACTTTTTATCCTTTTTAATAATTTAATTAATTTGTGTGTTTGTTGCAACTTTTTATTAGTTTCTAGTGGAAGAAGATTGTGAATGTTGTTATGTGTTTCAGGATTTGACATGAATGGGTCTACCATAAATGTGGGTCCCGGCCGCCCATCTGTAGATAGTTTATTAGATGAACTAAATACTCCAGTTTCAAATGGGTAAGCTCATTGTTATTTATCCTTTTTATAAAATTAATCATTTATAACTGATAGTTTTTATACAATGTCATTTACCATTACAAACTTTTACAGTTTCAACTTTAATGTTTCGAAAATTTTACCATCCATCAGAGAATGTTAAAAATACATTTAAAACTCTTAACAGATGTTGAGATAAAATATTATATAAACAATTATCATAGTAAGAAAAGAATATATCGTAAATTAGTATAAATTTCACCATTCAACTTGATGAAATAAATCCTTGAATTGGTATTTATCTAAGTGATTTTAAAATTGTGTACAGTGTGTGTGTGTGTGTGTGTGTGTGTGTGTGTGTGTGTGTGTGTGTGTGTGTGTGTGTGTGTGTGTGTGTGTGTGTGTGTGTGTGTGTGTGTGTGTGTGTGTGTGTGTGTGTGTGTGTGTGTGTGTGTGTGTGTGTGTGTGTGTGTGTGTGTGTGTGTGTGTGTGTGTGTGTGTGTGTGTGTGTGTGTGTGTGTGTGTGTGTGTGTGTGTGTGTGTGTGTGTGTGTGTGTGTGTGTGTGTGTGTGTGTGTGTGTGTGTGTGTGTGTGTGTGTGTGTGTGTGTGTGTGTGTGTGTGTGTATGTGTGAGTGTGTGTGTGTGTGTGTGTGTGTGTGTGTGTGTGTGTGTGTGTGTGTGTGTGTGTGTGTGTGTGTGTGTGTGTGTGTGTGTGTGTGTGTGTGAGTGTGTGTGTGTGTGAGAGAGAGAGAGAGAGAGAGAGAGAGAGAGAGAGAGAGAGACATAACTATTAAATAAGTATACAAAGTACCATGTTTTAAAATGTGGTTAATTTTTTAGGGGTGCAAAAGGAAATAAAATTGCAACGAAAGTATCTAAACCTGTGGATAAAAATGAGTGAGTGCTTTGTTTTGTGTGGTTTGTTTTTGTATTGTATTTTTGTTGGTTTGGAATTGTTTGATTTTGATTTTTGAAGTCTTTAAGTAAAACTAAGACTTACTAATGTTGTGCCATTGCATGCCTACTGTTTACAACTGTTTTCTGGTTTTATCACAGGATGTGTATATTGTTGAACACGGACTTTTAGGAATAAATAATATAGTACAATCTTAATTATCCATGGTAATTAGGACCAGAAATACCTGGGATAACCTTAAACTCAGGTAATGCAGTAGGTCATGTTATAACCACCAAATTGAAATTTCCTTAGGCACTTACATAGGCTAATTTGGAGATAATCTCACATGCAAGTCTATTTTATTTGTCTTTAAATAATTATTTAAAGTTTTAAAAGTAACAATGAAAGTTTTATTGTGTACTCAAATGAAATAAAATGAATACATTTTATAATAAAAACAAAAATTTAATGTGATATTTACATTGTAATTTGGTAAACAAATAAAAATCTTTAATTTTTTTTTTTTTTTTTTTTTGTATTTCCGACTATTGTGCTTGGGCTAATGCAGACGATGGGATGATTTATAGCGTATGAAAATGCTAAGCCCTGGTTGGAAATCGGACCCGGGTCCTCGGGGTGAAAGCCCAGTAAGCTATCAACTAGGCCACTGAGGCGGCTAAAAAATCTTTAAAAAGCAAAAACAGAAATTATAAAAGTAATTATCATAAAAAATCATACCTTAGTTAATAAAACTTGTGCATTGCTGTTATAAACTTATACACGTTTAAAAAATCTTAATCTTTTCCCATCGTCTCATCATCTGCATTAGCCCAAGTGTGCACAATAGTCAAATGTAAAAAAAAAAATTATTGTTGCTGCATTGATACAAAGTTACCACAACTTCATTATGTCTACTGATGATTTATCAAAATGCATACTACCCTTTCCACATTCGATTGAGTGGTTTTTGTGCATGTGTGTCTAAATCCAGCAGCAATTAGATGTTTTTTTAATCTGCTTCAACAGCTTTCAGAGATAAGCTGTCTCGCATTTTTTCCATTGATTGACTTTTTTATACAGTACTGTACTGTACACACTTCAGTTAAAAGACCTTCACAACTGCAGCTTTTTTCCCCAAATCAGCCATTTTATAGTGCCTTAAAACTGTACTACTGTATATAATTTTATTTGTGGTATTTAGTCTATAAATTAAATTAATGAAGTTTTATGTATGAAAGCAAAAGTTAAATTTGATTTTTTAATAATTTATAGAATCTTTGTTTCACTCAGTCAATATAAAAACTTGGTTAAAACCAATGTCTACTAAAAAAAACAACAATACAATATTAGTTAATAAAATATAGATTATTTTGTGGATTGGTTATAAATTTGTGTTTTGTAATTAAATGTTTTTATATGGCTACAGGGAACATTTTGTAAATAAAGTACCCAGTCTTCTAAAAGTAAGTTGCAGTTATAATTCATCACAGTAATTTTATTTCTGATATGAAGCCAACAATAGTACATTATTTTCTTTCAAGGCTACCTGTGTCAAAAGCTGCTAAACATTTGAACATTTGTTTACTTTAGCCTTTGGACAGTCAAAGGTTTCTTGCAGTACAAACTACCTTCCAAGTGTTCTCACAGGCACACAACTATAGTCCATTGGGTTCAAATCTGATGGTATTTGATTTTCTCCATGTCATTTTACTGCAATTACATATGTTTTCCCAAAGCATATTTCTATAAAGTTGTCCTGTAATTGTGACTGTTTTAAGTAATTCGATTTTACATCTCTTCAAGAAAACATTTTGTCCGACATTATTACACTACAGAAATTAACAAAAAACTAAGAATTTTGATACACATACAATATTAATTATTGTTGATGTGATAAGAGACTCATTGCAGTGGTAATATGGTAATAAAATGGTAAGAAAAGTAACATATGATTTTTAATAAATCCTTTATTTATATGTGTTGCCAGATTTTAATACAATACCTTAACATTCAGAGTTAACAGACAAAGTATCACATCAAACATATTTCATATTTTGTGTATGTATTCGCAGACCTTTTACAAGGCTTTTATATTACAACTTGCGCGTCTCACCCGCTTCTCCCACTCCAATACTGCTCCGTCTTTTCACTACTGTTGTGGTTTGCCAAGCGTAGAGATTTCTGAAAATAATGTCAAAAATATAATGTACTTTGTGTTTTAAATTAAATATGTTATTAAAAAAAGAGAAAAACAAAGTTTTGCCTTTAAAAAAATAAAAATGAAAACTGATTCTGACAAAAAGTTTACACAAAGTACTGTGTCACAGACACCCAGAGGAGTAATTGTTGTTGATATAGAAAAGGGATACTTAAAAAACATTTGGCAGTAGACAGGAATGTGACAGATATGCATTTTACAAACTTATATTTTTAGTTTGATTTTACAAAACTCATGCAAAAGGAGTTAAAACAGTTATACTCAAGATCACAGTGTAGGTCTACTGTTGGTCAGAGCAGTCTGATATGTCTGACCAAGAAACCAGACTTCAAACTGGTGCTGCGTTCCAATCATCGGGGCGTCCATAATATGCACTTGCAAACTGTAACTTGATATAATAACTTAGTTATTCTGCAAAACTACGTAGTCAAACCAAAAAAATGTTTTTTATGTAAAAAACAACAGACAGTGCAATTAATAATAACACAAGTATGTTTAACAAGTATGTAAGATACTGTGTAATCACTATAAGTATGAATGATACACTCATATTACTTCTATATAAATAATGTTCCATATATGGAAACTGTTGTACAATTTGCCTGAAAACATTTTGACATTTTACAAAGTACCCACAAAATGTAAAATATTGCCTACGGAAAGTGAGAAAACATCAAGAATGTTTATTTCGTACTTTACCAAAAATTATTAGGTAAAGTGTAGGTAATGTATTTTATTACTAGGTAATACACAGAATGTTTAAATATTTTTTAAAATGTCAGGATTTTATAACATTGTTGGTAACATATATAAAACTGAACTTTTGTATTAGATTTTTTTTACTACAAGTGTAATACACTTAGAGGTTAAATGTATATAACATACTGGTGTTATACCTTCTTGAGTGTAAACAAATAAATATGCCACATCAAAATTCAAAGTCTTATAACTGAAAAATTTGTTTCAATTTGCATTTTGGGTTAGATGGCTCGTACAATGAGCGATTCATAACAAACATATTTGATCTTATTACAGCTTAGCAAACCTATATTTAACTTGGCTACATTGACCAAAGCAACATTTTGCTTCAGGTTATTAAGTTTTGGCAAGTTATGAAGCTGTGTTTTTACCTACAACAAAAATTTTATCCTGATAAAAATAGAATTTTTGCCGAACTCTAGCTATTAGTGGCCATTTAGATAGCACTAAAACTTTCAATCACGTTTTATATCTATAGGTTCCTGCCTATTTTTATTCTTGTAAATTTACGTCTGTGTTTGTAGAGTAAGCAGAAGTACAGGCTGTGTACTGTTTTTGAAGTTCTTGGATGTATTACAAAGATTGCATCATTTTAAAATGTGAAGTTATAAATAGACTTTAAAAAGCTCAGTTGGATTGGCCCTGATAATACTGAACCCATTTAAATGAGTAAATGTACATCAGTACATATCTCAAGGCAGTTAACTATTTTTTCCAAAATTTTCATTTTGAAGCTCATTTTTAGGCCCAAAACTTGTAAGAATAAACAAAACTTGATTTTTCCGAAATCAATTCTAACATATTGATACATTTTTTTCAAATGCTATTCTAAAGAACTATTAACAAAAAAATCCTGAAAACTCTACCTAATTTCATAAATTAGGTAAATTTCATAATTTCAGTTTAGTCATACTCTCATATTCTCGAGTCAGTGTGCCAAATTTGAAATGAAAAAAAATATGGTTCAGGAGTAAATTGGAAAAAATCTTGGCCACAGTTAGAATTTATTTGATTTATTGAATTTTTGATTTATTCTTAAAATGTAAATTTCTTTTATTTCAAATTAGTATACTGACTAGATAGAGTTGTGGATTTTCAACCCCTTTAGTACCAGTTATGTTGTTAATCAAAGGATTTTTTACTTTTCTTGGAAATTCTAAATAAAGGCTGCTTATTTTTGAAAATTTCAACAATTGTTATATCAGCCATGGTATAATACAAACAGTAAAACATTAATCACAAAAATGTTTTGAAAATTGCAAGAAAAGTTAAGTTTAACCAATATTCCATAAATTTACACATTTCTGCAAAGAAGAAATTATAAAAAGTAATTCCAGATTCAGTAATTATTTATCGAGAACATCAAGCTGAAATTTCAGTCAGTGAACTCTAGCAAAGGCTTTTGGGGTACAGTAAGTCTAATAAGAAGAAAGCTCATGCCACTTAATGCCTAATGTTGATGTTACAGTGGAAGACGTTTTTACACATAACATGTCCAAGTGATTATTGCCCTCCTTAAGTTACTTAATGAAGAACATTTACTTCTTAGTAGTAAAAGTATTGTACAAATGGGATATTTTATTTGTTGTCCTTTGTTTATATACATAGTAAATTTAAGAGAAGAAAACTAATTGGTAGATGTGTGGACGTGCAGGTATATCTCGATAGTGTATCTCATAACAGACTTTCGATGAAGCTGCAGAATTTAGAACTGTGTAGTAAGCTAATAATATTCTACAGAAATTTATATAACATTGCTACAATTTTCATTCAATAAAATGGAGTTTGTTCCCTTATTTAATTTTTTTTTTTTTTTTTACGTTCGACTATTGTGCACACTTGGGCTAATGCCAAGCCCTGGCCAGGAATTGAACCCGGGTCCTCGGGGTGAAAGCCCTGTACACTATCAACTAGGCCACCGAGGCAGCAGGCAAAATTCCCAGTGCACCTTTTTTGTATTATTTCTACAGAGTTTGATCCAAAGTCATAGTTTATTAGGAGTTATTATTAGAAAAATGGTGAATGTTTTTTTATATATTAATAATATTATCATACTTTCCTACTCTTGATACAATTCACAGTAATTTTCTGTAAAATATGAGCGCTACCTAATACTGAGATGTTACAATCAGTTCGACTGGCTTTTCATGAATGACTGCTACACTTTCCTAATGCTTTTATAAGCCTTGACATTGGCAGAATATACCTAGAACTAAAATAGGTGGCTTATAATTATGAAAATGGAAAAAGACTTTTTGTTTTATTTATGTTTTTTAAGCTTAGTAATATTAAATAAAATGTAATCTGAGTAAATTATATGCAATGTATGTTTAAAAGGATTGGAGCGAATAAATAAATAATCACTGTGAAATTAAAATAACTGATTAGCAGAAAAATTACATAACAATATATGTTTTGCTCATACATATAGATAACATTTTAAATAACAGATTTAGTCTAATGTACCATCATTTAAGTAGTTTGAAAATGGTTGAACCTTATTTTGACAAATTTTATCTTCAATACATTGTAAGAATTTACCAGTTGCAGGTATAAAGTTTAAAAGAATTATCATTCTCAGTGAAAGATATATTATCTGTAGCCTCAGTGAAGTGTGTCCAAGTAATAAGGGTAGAGAACAAGTAATAACGGTAATAGACCTTTTTTTACTGTGAAAGATATAGTACACAGAGCAATACAAAAGCCCTGCTTTGTCAAAATAATGATGTGACACATTAAGTTTACTTATAAATGTATTATTTAATAATTTATTACAACATATGTTAAAAATGGCTACCTAATTTAGTAATGCACAAACTTTTTTTACCATAATTGATGCCATCTTATAAAGTACCTTTTCACCGATTACACTGTTATTATATTCACCTCTGTTGTTATGTTCACCTTTAACTCCTTCAGGGTGTATGGCTTGATTTTATAGAATTTTCTTTTAAGATAACTCAGTAGGAAACAATCTGAATTGGATTTGAAGTTGGTCATTCAAAATTTAAAAAAAATGTAAAGCTACTCATAGTAAGACAGGTTAATTAATGGAAATGAAGTACGTTATTATTTCCTTTCACACGGAAATTTGGTACATAATTAATTATTTAAGAATTTTTAACTTCTCCACTGTATAATGTAAAGTGAAAGTATGGTAATTATAGAAAAATAGCAGTTTTGATATTTTTATTGATATATCCATTATATCTGGTCATATAATTCAAAACATTTGATTTGTATTTGGATGTCAGTTAGTATGTTTGTGCTCATCATTGCAGACTAAACGTAATTTTGGTAGGTTTTTTGTATATATATTAAATCCATGCTTTAGAACCATTGGATATTGTCAAAATCGGCACTAATGTTTTGATAAAAATTGCTGAAATATAGCATTTACATATTTCAAACATATTGTTTACTATCTCCTCAAGAAATCTGGTTAAGGAGCCATCACAAAAAATCAAAAAAATAGCCTGATTTCTCAAAATGTTACTTACTCATATAATAAGTCATAAATGAAGATTTTCTTATTAAAATAAGTATATTACTCAGTTACAGAAAATATAACTCTGATGACATAGGTCTTCTGTAGTGTCTAAAGGTCTACGTCAGTGCTCCCAGAAAACTTAATGGACTGCAGGTTACAAAGCTAGCCTTAGCAGGAAAAACCTTTAAAATTTGGCAATGAATCGAGTTATGATTCTTCTTATATAATCAACATGTATGTGTACATAATTTATCTATAACAAATCTTAAAACTATGGTTGATTTTGAATGCAGCCTTGACAAGTGGACTAGGGCGTCACCTAGATTCAACATATTTATATTGTAGTCTGTAGTTATTGGTTAACTATTTTTGACGATAATATAAGAGTTTGAGTGTAAACAAACACTTTTATAATCAGTTTAGTAGAGAGAGTGGCAGTTGGCTAGGCTTCTGCTTCTTTATTTACTGACTCTTGACTTTGCAGCCATCTGGGCATGTGGCGTTACTTTTGGCACCCTAATGAAACAATACACATGCTTCAATTCTACTGCTAATTGTCCTTTTCATTGAGTTCAATTTTCTGAATACTTTGTACTTTGGTCTTATGATTGTAATGGAAATATTACAAGAACATTGCATTTTAGTATAATTTAACTAAAAACAGTCTTTAAACTCTTGACATTTCTGTCACTTCAGTTGTTTATCATCTTTAATTTGATTTTAAAGAAATTTGCCAATATCACATGTACAATTTTTCACACTTCTAACATTCAAGTGACATAAAGTAAATAATTTGGACAAAAACATATCTCCATTAATGTCATTTGTCACCATTTAATGTCAAATGTCACCATTTAAATATCATTAATGTATGTTCAGAATTCCCAAACCTTTTATTTCGTTGATATTTTATTAGAAACCAACCATTTTGTGTATCTTTGTACAAATAGGTTAAGATGTCAGAACAATAATTAAATGTTCATTTTTGGCAACAACTCTTATAAAGCCAAAATAGTCACAACATATTTAACAGCTTTGCACCTGTTGTCTTTTCAGCGTCGACTAAAAATAAAAGCAGAGCAAATCGTACAAGGTCACAATTTTCTCTCCGAATAATTTAACATGGGCTAAGGAATATTATTATCAGTCAATGTAGTAATTGAGCCAGGACCTGGGAGAGTCTGCCAACTTCTTTAATGATGTATTACTCATCTGTCTGCATTAAATTTGCTAAGAATATGTTTAATTTTATGCAGTACTGACTTAAGAATATATTAAGGTACTTGTAATGGTGCTTTTGTAAATTTAATTACAACAAATTAAATTACATAGCTTGGAGCTTTAATGTATTAACTGATATACTTAAGAACAAATTTGTATTGGAAAATAATCTTTTGGAGTAACCATTTTTTAAGATCCAGACTGCGACTGAAATTTGGAAGTAATTTTCAAAAAAAATCTTGACCCATCAAATTAATTTTTTTCAAATTTCTTTTATTTAATTTGTTACGCTGATGTGACAAGATTTATATATCCTGCAAAACCTTGAATTTGACTGAAATACTGGAAAACCTGATTTAGTTGTGGAATTTCAAATGCATCCTAGAAATTTCTGATTGAAAATCATGTCTGCGTTTACAGAGAAATATCAACTCCTTTGTTTATTTCAGTTATTAATTAATTGAAATGTAGGATAATCACTTTATTTCTTCTTTCACTGCTAAAAGCTATGAATGTGGTAATTTTTAAATTTTTATTTGTGTAAGAATTGTTTTGGAATTGATATAATAAAAGATAAAGACATTGACTATATATAAACTTCTCAAATTTGAAAGACATTTTTGTAAATTATATTGAAATTGTTTTCTCAATCACCCTTTCATGGTTGTTGATATTGTATAGAAAAAAGTAGTTTATTTTCTTGGAAGAGGTGTGACCAAATAAGATGTACTTGTTATCTTCTATTAAATTTAGCAATAAAATGTTTACCAATTAAATGGTTAGTGTTGTACACATTGTTAATGTCCTTAAACTCTGTGGTTTTGTCCCAGAAACAGTTGTGAAATCTTGAATGAAATCTTTATTTATGATCAAATAATGAACTATTTGGGCTGACTTTCCAAATTTGTTGTCTGTAAACATCAAACTAGAATTTTTTCGAGGAATAGTGACCAGTAAGAAAGTGTAATTACACCATTTATTTAGATTACTGTATTCTACTGCGGTAATGTAAATTTATTAGATTATAAACTATTTGCAGTGTTAAATTTATTATCTCACAGAATGGAAATTTCATGTGGTCTGCTTCATTTTCCTGTTTTTTTTTTTTTTTTAATAAATTTGGAATATATAAAATTTTTAGTATTACAAATTGCTGTTACTGTATGAGCTAAGAGTACAGTTTTAATATGACAAGTGATGCATGTTGCAAGACCACCTTCGTTGTAAGCTGTCGGCATTACTCAAGTATTATTATGTTTTACCTCTGTGGTAAATCTAGCTTACGAAATTGGTGTTGCCAAAGTTACGAAATAAATATGCAAATATGAGTAGCATGCTTAGCCAATATTTTGTGCCAAAAACAAAGAAAATTTTTGCAAAAACAAAGTGGAAAATAAAATCTCTTGTGCTATGTATGTTTAGTTCACTTGCTGAACAAATTTATTCAAAAGATAATTTCATTGCCTGTAAATCGGATGCTATTAAAAACTCGGTCCGTATCTGTGAAAAATATTTTAAAACAATTTCTGTCAGTAAAGATTAAATTAATGTATTTTTAATTTATTGGTTATTAGTTTGGTATTAAGAAGGTGGCCTAGTTGATAGCGTACTGGACTTTTACCCCGAGGACCCGGGTTCGATTCCCGGCCAGGGCTTGGCATTTTCATATGCTATAAATCATACACATCGTCTGCATTAGCCTAAGTGTGCACGTTAACGTGTCAGACGTTAAACACAACAAAAACAAAAGAAATTAAAATGCGTATTATTTCAGTTGACTTGAAAATTATCATACTATTCAGTTGTAAAATACTTAAATTATAAATAGCAACCTTTCAATAATAGTCTTTAGTTTTTAGGTTAAAAATTTATTTAAATTTTTTTTAGTTTGCCTTACTAGTTTATTAGTTGCTTTATTAGTTTGTTTTATTGCTGTTTTAGTTTTACGTTAAATGGGGTCTCCAAATGCAATTTTCCCCTGTTTTTCTAAGATTATGACAGCACACACTCCTAATAGCCTTTTAAAAATTAGAATTTTATTTTGTCTGAGCAATGGACAGTTTAGGGTTGTGAATGACTATTTAAATGGAATTTATTTCAGTAAATTATTAAACTCTTGAAATTGGTGTGGCTTGCAAAGCCATTAATAATGAATAATCATTCCCGGAAACTGCTAGTAATTGAGAATTAAAATCAGTCTATTGATAGTGTTAAGATTTTTTTATACAAAGTCATTTTTGTTGAGTATCAATATTGTATACCAATAAAAAATTGTGAAATTAAGAAACAAAAGATTTAAACAAATTCATAAGAAATAAGCAGGCGTTTTGTTTGTAAATTTAGAATATAAATATAACACATATAGCAGCAATAAGGAATATGCGTATTGTTATGTTCTGACTTTCTTTAGCTCTTCAGGGTTGTTGACCTACAATAGGGAAACATATTTTAATTGTTTAAATTCTATTTTGTTTTGAAGAGATCAAGATCTTTCTCTCGGTTTACTTTGATATAATTTGTCAAGCTTGTCTTGGTCGTGCTACATACCTTGTGTCTTTGTATTATTAATTAATATAGTATTTAATACTTGTGAAGGTTTTGTAATCAGTGAAGCAGCTTCTATGTTTAAATCTAAGTTAAACGGAATGATGGATAACTAATGACAAAAGCAAAGTAAATCAACTTATAATACAAATCTAAAAATTAAAAATTTCTTGTTGCTGCAAAAATAATGATTTTTTTATTTATTGCTTATTTAGGTATGAAGTTTTTAGATTTACTTTATGTACAATTTTCAGCTTTTTCTAGAACAAACCATTATGACAATCATATAAAAATAAAACTGTATTGAAAATAATCTTCAGATTTATTTTTCAAAGTTTTGTTTAAATATTTTTTTATTACTGTAATTCCTATCAAAGTTATTAGTGAAAATAATGTATTTGACCACTTTCACAATAGGCTTCAGTTTTTATTATCCCTGTTTGTTGCTTTTACTGCCTATGGATCCTAATAAATCCTCCCATTGAATGCATGTTCTACTTGAGTTTGCATTATCAGTATTTAATTATGAGAAACTACTTACTGCTGAACTGCCAATATGCTCACAAATACCAAATACGTAAATTGAACAGATGCTAAGTATTTCATTTGAAACTTTTATATAATATTGTTGAATGTGAGAAAGTTTGTGCAATATTTATATACATCATTCTAAGATCATTATGTAAAAACCTGAACATTTTACAGAGAATGTTTTCTGTCTCTTCACACCAGGAAATACGGTTTGTTATTTAATGTTTGTGCTCATAAAAGTCTTTTGTGACTAACCAGCAATTAAACATAGCTAATGTTGTTGTTAACATTAGAATTTAATTTCATAGAAACTCTAGCCGCTTGCTGTTAGCTGCTAAATGATGGTCAAAACTTAACTGCCTAGGCTCGACTATTTACAGATCATGTGGGAGTCGTCGAGGTGACACCCACTCTCCTTAATTTCTTTTTAAACCCATTATTTTAGGTATAGTTCGTGCAAGCAACTACAATAACAAGTCTTGAAATTTGCTGTTATGTCAAAACATTTTGTAAAATATTTAGTAATCAAAAGAATTTACCAATTTGTGTTAAACTGTTTCATGAATCATTAACAAAAACAATTGGCCACAAAACTTAAATAAGTTGTCCCCTAAAGCAGATTTATTGAATCTAGAAAGTGACAATTAATTATTGATTTTTATTTTGAAATATTACACTTTTTTCGTGTAAATAAGAATCAGAAAATTACTAGCTTGAGAAGAAATTGTTAACTAAGTACTTATACAATTTAAAACTTACTTCTCCATTATTTTAAATTAATCAGTAATTTGGACAATTTTAATGTGGTTCGCATTGAATTTTCCATTTGATATTTGGAAAAAATATAAATTCCAAATTGTTTAATCATTTATTGAGTAAAACTATAAATATTTGTAAGAAGTGCTTAGACCAAATTAGTATTTTTTATTATAGTACAGCATTAATAATACAAATTAATTGGGATAGGATGGGATTCATTTTGGACCTTTTCTGGATTTTCAAAGTGAACCAATAGTTGGGTGGTTGAGCATTGAATACAAATTAATTGGGATATGATTGTTTTCAATCAATTAGGATATGATTGATTTCAGTCAATTAGGATATGATGGGATTGATTTTGGATCTTTTCTGGATTTTCTAAATGAACCAATAGTTGGGTGGTTGAGCATTGATAATACAAATTAATTGGGATATGATTGTTTTCAATCAATTAGGATATGATGGGATTGATTTTGGACCTTTTCTGGATTTTCAAAATGAACCAATAATTGGGTCATTTAGACGTCTTCAAAGTAAAATTTGATCTTGCCATTTCACGTCTTGCTAAAATTGATCATAATTCATTCCAGTGGTTATCGAAGTAGAGTGGATAACTAAAACCATTAATATAGTTAATGGTATATATATATATATATATATATATATATATATATATATATATATATATATATATATTGAAGCCAAAATCATTGAGTCTTACTGTATTTAATTTTCTTTTATAAAATTTGTTAAAAATACTTCATTCATTTTTGTTTATGTTATAGTTTGTTAAAATAATTAAATTTAAAGAATGAATGAAACATGATAATTAAATATTTTAATTAGTGCTGTAAAAAATAGAAAGGACATTTTTATTCAAGCCAAGATTTGATGTATAATGTGTTTCCTTTTTAAACCATTACATAATAGTCAGATTCATGTTTATATTTTGTCAATATATTTGCATATCATTCATTATGGTAAACGTTCATTTATTGATATTATTCAGTGGTATTAATTAAAAAATTGTTTCCATCATATCAATAAAACCTGTTCTGGGTAATATGATTATTACACTTTAATTAATGTTAACCAAATTCATCAGTATTGTGTCAGCGTGTTTTGTACAAAGTTATATGTAGACTGCATAAACAATATTCAGATTTGATGGTTTGTTTTGGTCTAATTTTTTTGTAAAACATTTTGACATTAGAATATGAGTGTATCACAACATGTCCTTATGAACAAGAAACTAGATGTTGTTCATAATTAATGAATTTTTTTTTTTTTTTTTTTTTTTTTTTTTTTTGGTGTTTAACGTCTGACTATTGTGCATACTTGGGCTAATGCAGACGATAATTAATGAATTTGTGAAGTTATCATGCTCATCATATAATCATTAATGACGATGCTGTGCATTTTTAAAACATAAAGGAATGTTTCTCAGCAAATTAAATAAATAAATCTGCTAATTCTAACAGGTTCAGTGATGCTTCTTTGACTAGCTACACAAACAATGTACTAAATTGTAAATTGTGCTTCTGAATTTATTTGGTTAGGATTCTAACAGGATTAGTAGTTAGTATTAAAATAGATAGTGTCATTGTCGTATAGCTTCATAGGTTACTTTTTAAATAATGGGCTCAGACTTATTGGGCTTAAAGTTTCTAATGAGAAAAAGGGATGTTATTACGCAATTACCATTGACTTTGGACCTAAATGTAGTGGGTTAAACTAAACCTACAGCTCAGCCTTAAACAACTAATGTGTTTCAACAGAATTGTAATGTTGACAGCCAAGTCGTGCCTGTCAGCAGTAATAATTCTAATAGCATTTATTTCCCAGGAAACAACTTCTTTATCTGTTGGCCAGCAACTTTTATTTCACTGGGAATTTTCCTTTTGTGCGATACCTGATTAGTAGAATACCATTTCTGTTTATTTACCTTACAGTAAGTTTTTTTTGTGAAAAATAGTCAATGTGATAGCAAAAGATATGTCATTGGTAAGGAAAATTATCTGTTTTGTAAAAATACTACATGCAGTTCAATTAAAAGCCTTTGGCCTTGGTCCAAATTAACTCAGATGAAAGAGTTCCTACTGTACATAAAATATTGTAAGAAATATTAATGCTGTAACCAAGTAGTATACTATATATACATATACACTCTAGATATTATGTTGACATAACTCAGAGGCCATTCTAACAAAGTTCCACTGTAATCGAAACTGAATTAACCTTTACATGTAACAAATATCATCCTTGTATATCGTAATACACAAATATTTTTATTTTTCAGTATTTTATAAAATTCTTAATTTCATAAAATTATCTTCACTAGGATATATAGAATATATTTTGCTGTAAAATTATATTCAAAATAACATAAATAAATTCATATTTGAAGGTCGATGAATTTTTGAAATCTCCTTCAGTTTAAGTGTCGTAATACTAATGTCTAGAAGGTAAAGTCTGGTTGACTTGGTAGTTGTTCGGTCAGCAGTGAGTTAGCGAGGTACTTTCTCAGTGCCAAATTGTTGTTGCAATACAAAATTTGGTCTAAGTTTATAGTGGCTTTTTAGTCCTTCCTTTAAAGTGAACAGATGTTGTGTTGCCTGGATGGAGGTTCTGCTGAACAGTGATTTTAGACATGTACTTGCAATGGGGTTTATGACAGGGGGCCTTAAATCCATCAGAAACCTATTTTAAGACTAGCAAAAGAACCACCAATTTGAATAAAGGATCATTTTTGTCACTGGAGATTGTGGTGTCAGTAAAAACTGCTTGCATAGAAATGTGAAAGTTAGCATACTTAAGAATTGAGGTGTACCTACACTGTGAACTACTTTGTTACATTAATGTTGTTGATTTGGTTTGCAAATTCGGGTTGAGGAAAGTCAGGAGAGATATGCAGTTCATGTTAGCAGAACTTATCATGTGGTAATATAACTTAAAAAGCTATAGTATTGATATTTTTTCAGTGGTGAACACTATCAGAAGATAATTATCGAAGAAACAACTACGACTACAACGACCCAGAGGCCTACTGCTTCTTCAGCGACTAAGGAACTTGATGATCTGATGGCATCTTTGTCTGATTTTAAGGTATTTACAAATAGTTCTAATGAGTATTTTGTTCTTTGTTTGAAGTTCTGACATGTTTTTTTATACAGGTGGAGGTCTAATTACCAGCAATGAATCTTTAGTACATGTTTAAATCAGTCACTCAAGTTATTAATATTTAGTTTGAATGATTCTACACGTACTAAATAAATCATTGAATTACTTGAAAGTTATGTTTCAGTAAATATTTACCAAAACTTAATCTGACCATTTTATATCTCTAAAATTATAGTTACTGTGATTCAACTACATTCGTCTTTTACTCTAAAAACTATTCTCTGGTTGTTTTTTTTTATACAAAGAGCTTAATTCAGTTTTTTATATCCTGTATTTTTGTGAAATTTATAAGGTCGCCTAATAATATTTTACCACTACATTTGAATATTGTATTGAACTTCGGAACAGTGAAAGAAATAATTATCAAAATATTTACAGCTTTCGTTTTAATGTAAATGCCAATAAACTCTGATATTTAGAGATGAAGACCAGATGTAAAACGCTTTCATTTTCACATGCTCATGTAACTTTGTATATTTACCAGTAGACATATGGTAGAGAGTTGTCTGCATGTAAATGTTGTTTTTTCTGCTCATGAAATTTGAAGAATCACATATTTACAGAGCCTGCACTATTTTTTTTCTAACTGCATTCGTGCACAATTTTTCTACACTGCTTGTTATTCATAGTTATTTTGACAATTCAATGAAATTTATGTTGCTTGCAATTTAATTGAAGATGTTTCAGATGCAGTTTTCTACATATTTTGATTAATAGAAAAGTACAGGACACTATTTTTTAAAGCGATGGTTAACTGTTCACAAACATTTTAGTTATTAAAGAATTAAACATGTACAACAGCCTTCGGGTGTACTTAGGCCAGTGAATCCTAAACTGTGATCTACAGCCTTTTCCAGTTCGGAATTTATACATTTTTCTTTTTACTTTTAAAAAATTGAATAAATTTATTTCCAGGGAGTTGTGAAATAACGTTTTTAGAATGGACATTATTATTAATATTATGAGTGAAATTGAGCATTTCTAGTGGTAAGAGACAATAGGATGAGTTGTCACAGTTAAACAATAAACTGTTAAATTCAAAAACAGGTGTCCTATAAGCAGTATTGTAAAAGTCTTGTTTGAACGTCATATTATGTTTTAAAGTTAGCTAAATACTCCTGTATTGTTACTTTTGATAATGTAGACAAATTTATTAAAATTTTAAATTTAACTTTATAAGCAGGAAAACTTCTTACAATATTACCACAGAAAAAAAAGATTCACATAAACATGCCACATCTGAACTAAAACAAAGTAGCATTCTAAATCATCCTAAATTCATTTATTCTAGCGGCAGTATTCTTTTAACTTATACAGTATTTCAAAAAAAGCTATTATAAAAGTATGGAGGTGGTAGTGTATATATATATATATATATATATATATATAGCAATGTGTGTATTACAGAAATAACAGTCGTTTTAATCATGCAGTGTATTAAAATTGAAAATATTTGTCATTTGTTGTACCTAATATTTATAAAAGAATTTTTTTTAAACAATACCTGGCTTCACTGCAGTAACACGTTAGTTTTCCACATTAGAATCAGTTTCTTTGTTTTTAAATGATCATAGAAAATAGCGAGCTATGTATTTAATTCGTTCATTTCTAACAAGTAACTTATAAAATATTGTTGCATTTTTTTTTACCCACAATAGCGATTACTTTAAAATAATTACTTTATATTTATTTAGTGTGCAGTTGAATTACAATAAATCTTGTCATTAAGAATCAATTTGAGAGTGACGGATGACACTTTCAGGTTAAGTTTTGGCAACTTAAAGCGACATATCATCAATCACAGAATGGTGGCAAATTTAATTTTGTTGAAGGTTGTGTACAATAGAAATAGCTGTGACGGCTTCACTCCGCTAAAAATAGAACTGTTGTATTGTAGCGTGGTTATGTTTATACTAAAATGTCTATATGTAGATTTATACAACAGGCCATGGCTTTAAATAGTTAATATGCTGTGTGAATACTGCTGTTGTGGCATCTTCAGTAAATAAGTAAACATTTTAAGTTTAAATTTGTTTTTTTATTCCTGCTGCTAACAAAAATTTCAGTGTAGCTTTTACTTTTGCAATACAATTAGCTACGTTGCTAGTTTGATTTTAATTTGTATTAAAAAAAATGACGACAAAATTAAGATTAAATGCATTTAAAATTTAATAATTCAGAAAAATATTTATGTATTGAAGCAAATATACTTCATTGTAAACATTGTTTAAGCCAGTTAAATCTTGCACGCTGTTAAAAAAATATCTGTTAAACAAAATGGGACACTAATCAGCATAAACTTATGGAAATGCATGTGGACATTCCCTGTAATTTAAATAATAGGAAATAAATTATAAATTTTATCAACAAAGTTAATGTGTTAGCTGATACATATTAGATAGAAAGGTGCATATTAGATATATTTCAAAAGTAATTGGAAATTCATATTGTAGCATAAATATTTTTCTTAAATGTTATTTAAAGAACCATTTATTAAAACAGGAATACTAATAACGTGAATTTACTTTTCTTATTATCCCTGTAATACTCGAACTCTTTTGACGAGTAATATTACAGTTTTTATTCTGGTCATCACTTTCAGTTAATCAGCGGTTTTATTTAAAATGTCTGTTGACAATTGACATTAAGGCAAACAAGGAGAGAAACAACAAAATGAAAACTAAAACATGTTGGACGCAAAATGCTTGCCAACAGCAACACACAGAGTATTGCTTTCTGTTTATCAAGACATGCATTTCACTTTGCTCGGCCAACTCACAACTGAACTGTCCACAGTTTATTTTTAGATTTTAATTTTAAAGTAATTATAACAGGAACAACGTCTATAAGCAGCGTGAAAACAAGTATATTTTCTATTATTAAATTTATAACATTTGTTTTTATTATAACAAAATAATAGCAGATACTCTGAATGAATTCACAAAAACTAACAACATTTGTACAACAAACATCATGTGTACAACGAAACATTTTTGTAAGACGGTACAAAAGTTGATTTTGAAAGTAGCTTACACAAATTTGTCAACATGCAAAATCTGTTCATCGGTTTTAAATGGTATCTATTCAAAATTTTAAAAACTAAGTTTTAAAATTTTTTAAAAAGTATTTTACATTTTTCTTCAAAATCTTAGTTTTAAATAATCATATGATATTAAACAGTCGATTTTCTGTGTGCATGTCCTTTTTTCTCAAAAACAGCTTTTAAAGATTTTGATAGAAAGTTGAAATGTATAATTTTTTAGCTCATAAAAATCAATTTTAGAGTTACTTATCTTTAGGAATGTTAGTTATAGTTAGAAAAATGCATTTAATACATATCTTATTAGTATCTTAACTAGTGATAATTCCAGTGCAAATGAATTATTGTTTATAATCTTAAAGGAAATTTATTTATTATTTAATACGACTCAAATAAATTAAAGAGATTAAAATAAATTATTGGATGACAGAGCTTTGCTTATAAATCATAATAAGTGATTTTATTAAACTTAAGTTGGTTGAAAGATGTTTTACAACCAGAAAATCCTTGACATACGAGAAATGGAAAGAAGTGTTAAATAATTTTTAGTCTAATAATGTTTTACCAATGAATATCGACAGTCACAAAAATTTGAAAATATTGATTTACTTAATAAATTTAAAGATTTCAATATGTCATTCTGAGAACATCTATTGTTTTAGTTTTTTTTTCCATTAATAAATATCTGTTAGTTTCTCAAAAGTTGTTAGTTTCTGTCGATATATTATGTAACCTTTCAGTCATGTTTATTTTATTGTGTAGTAAACATTGGCAGGCATTATTCATTATGACTTTTTTACAAATATTTCAAATATGCAATTTCTACTAAGCAAAGCTCGGTTGCCTGGTTTTTGGTATTAAAAATGGAAACATATTTATCTGTTCCAAACTTTTTGTAAAGTTAACAGTGTTTGAGATATTTAATGTTAAAAATTTTAAACTCCTACCTTTTGGAAGAAATTAACAAGGTTTTTTGTATATTCATAAAATGTCAAAAAATATACATTCCAAAATTGAACTTGATACGTAATTTATTTCCAAAACAAACAAATATTTTTTGTACAGAATACAAAATCTTAAAAACACAGACAAATAAACTTGTTTTGTTTGTACTAGGTTTACTTCAATCCAACAAGAATTCAGTAAATTATCAAACAAGAGTTTCGCTGATAATTATACTTATTTCGATTGTTAAAATTATTTTAAAAAATACAGGACCTGATTAAGATAGTTTATTTTCTTTGAGAGTGAGTCAGGGTGAGCCAAGTTGTTGGTTCTATATTTATTTGTCATTTGATAGTGCTTATTACAAAATGACAGCACAACTCAAACCTGGAAGTGTTCATGAATTGTGGATCATAGCCAGTCAAAGATAGTTTGTCCATGCTTTTAATTATATATATATATATATATAATTATTAAATACACTACGACTAGCTTTATTATCTAACCAGCAGTTTATTACCTAATAAATAAATATAATAGTTATTAAAGTTATTGCCCAGTGTCAGTACATATGATCACAGCACCACTCCTAAAGTGCAACATTGAACCCAAAACCAACTCAAAAGGCTTCAAAAAGACATTTTACTAGCTCTGTTGTCAAGCAACTGAAGTTTTTCAACATTTTTGTGTTGATGGAGTCAAAACTCATGTTTTTGGCTTGCTTTTGCATTTTAAGTTGTACTGGTTCAACCTTCAAATCGCTATGAGTGGTATCGTTATTGACGTATGAAGGCGCTTTCACTATAGCCCTTAGTATTGTATTTTAAAAAGTCTGAATATTTTTAATATTAGGCTTCTTAGTGCATTCCCATAGCTGTATATCATATAACCATACTGGTTCTAGCACTTGCTTGTATAACACCAGTTTTTATGTATGGGCAATTCTGACCTTCTTCCAATCAGCCGATGCATTTTCTTCAGTTGGATGCCTGGTTCATGTTTTTTCTTCATATCCCTTCCAGCGAAGCATGGCATCCTGTCATACCAAGATATTTTGCACTATTAGCATTCGGTACTACATTTTGATAATGTAGAACTGGCTTATAATCATATTTCTTATTTGTAAAATTTACATATAAAGATTTTGTCCCATTAAGTTTGAGCACTGTTTTTTAGTACAAGGAGTGCACTTTTTGTTTTTTTTTTTGTCTGTACATCCTCCCAAACAGCCAAGATAGCTGTGTCATCAGCAAAAGTGTCTATCATGATATTACTCCAGCTTTGATGTCCTTAGCTCTAAATATTCAATTTATATCCAAACTGAAAAATATATTCCTTAAATATGCCTTTATTAATTTACTGAATTTTTGTGGAATTACAGTTTTTAATTTATCATTAAGACCAACATACCAAAAATCTTCAAAAGTCTGTGAAACGTCTAAAAATAAAGCCGAACATAATTTCTTTTCTTCTAAAGTCTTTTCAGCAGTGCTTGTTAATCTGTACACTTGGTTTATTGAGTGCTTATGATGAAATCCAAGCTGGTGATATGGTATAAGTATTTTTTCTTTTATTACTGGCTTAAGTATTGTCAAAATATTTTTTTTAAATACCTTAGGCAGGACAGCCAAAACAGTATTGGACGGTATAACGTCTTTTCTGTGATTGTCTTTCCAGGTTTTGGAATTATTACAATTACTGCTACTTTCCACTGAATGGCAACTTAAGTTAATGTTAGTGTTGCATTTACAATGAATATTAGTTTTATAACAGCTTTCCTTGCTTATCTTTAACTACTTGCCCAGTGATTAAGTTGTAACCTGGAGCTTTCTTCTGTTTGACATTAGTTACAATTTCTTTAACAACGTCTTTCACTGTTACAGGTATGATATTTGTTTTATCTTTTTTTTTTTTATCACTTGGCTACATTTTCCTCTACAGTCTGTGTTCTAGTAAAAGGCCGGAAATCTATATATATTCTAAATGAAAGTGACTTCGGTACTGATTTCCTACAACCCATGAATCCCTTCCATCACCTGTTTGATGATCTGCTACCATCACTGTTTTTCTGAAATTTATAAGTTGCATTATATGATTCCAAGCTGGGAAAACTCATTAGCTGACATGAAGGCATTCCTTTTAGACTGTGATAAAAAGACTGAAGTTAAAGTTCCCAGTTTTCTAGATATGGGTTACATGTAAAGGTAACACTCAATACTTTGAAAAAATAATAGTTTGGAAACCAAACCATAAAATGTTTTTAAGTCTCCACTGGAATAAGTATTCATCACTAAACAGTGCCAATGTTAATAAGTTACAAGAGTACAATATTACATACACTTACTAAATACATAATTAACTATTGTACTTGTCCACCCAGTCATGACTGTATTATTAACTCAGCTTCTTGTTATACTGAATGTTTGATAAAGTGCCATATAACTTAACACAAAAAGGCAACTAAATCTTCTTTATTACTTTAGTTATTTCTTGTAGTGTCCACCCGCACCATAAAAGTAAACAAATTGCAATTCATCTCTTCCCAAATATTTCAGATGTTTATTTTGCATATAACACTAGCTATACATTAGAGTGATAAGAGGAGATACCATGACATCATTTATTAAGAATTAAGGGAAACCAATAGGGGATTAAAGGAAAAACATGAAATTTCACTTACTCATCCTACAAGAGTTGCTGAATCCAACTATAATAAAATCTTTCTATTGTGGATTTCTTTATAATGGAAATCTCTCTAAAATGGCAAAATGTTTTGGTCCCTTCCCATTCCTATAGTAAATACATGTATTGTAACTTTCTGTCTTGAGGCAACCAAATTCCAGGAATCTCTATATAATGGCACCCTATTTTTCAGTATGCCAAAACCATTAAAGTGTTAAAAACTGTGCGTAGTATGTCAACTGAATCGTGTTCTGTGACTAGTACATTTTATTTAATGTACATTATTTTTTTTATACTTTACAATACAGTATATTGGCATCTAAGCAAAATATTTTATCATTAGATGTAAAGGTTAACATTTAGTGTGAGTTAGAGAAAGATATGAAGCAAGTAGATCTCTGCCATAATTTTCATTTAGCTAAATCTTCTGTTGGTTCCATAATGAAAAATAAAAATAAAATAATGAAGGAAATAGCTTCAAGAAAGCTCGAAAGCCATAATTTGAAGAAACTGATGGCAGTAGTTTCTGCAATAGTTTCATCAAAACATTACCTTTTTCTCACAATTACAGTATTTTATTCATACAGTATTATTTAATAAATATTGTTTTTTAAAGACTGTGCCATATATTTTTATTTCAATATATTTTACTTTGCTTTCAATGCTTCAAATTAAAAATAGTGTATAACACATTTTACAAATAAAAACACATTTTGTATATGTTTTGATTTAGCTCTCTATATAGTGAAAATCTCTTTAAGTGGCAAAAACTAACATTCACTTCATTGCCGCTGTAGATAGATTTTACTCTATTTAGTTTAAGTGTGATATTATTATTAATTGCTTAGATAAAGTTTTGCAAAAAAAAGGGAAAACCGTCCTTTAGTTTTTTTCTCATAAAACATATCTTTCTTAGTATTTTTTCAAAATTTTGCTAACAATTTATGAAATGTACGCACAGAAGAAATGTTGATGTACACATTTCTTCATACATTAGACATATACACAGAAGTGTTCCTTGTTGAGGTTCAAACACATTTTTGAGAAATAATGATTAGTTGTTTGATTTCAGAAACATGTTCAGTTCCCAAATACTTAACATAATTTTTTTTATCAAGCTTGACAGCCATTCATTTCAACAAATATAGGCTCTAATTAATAATACATGTAATTACAGTTCACAGAAATTATAAATAAATTTGGGTTTTAGCTTGTATTTGTGGTACAATATTACAAAACACTTAGTAGTTGTATTCACCTTCCTATTAAACATGTTTGTGAATATTTGATTCAAAGCAGGTAGCATATAAACAACACATTCAAATGAACTCCAAATACAGTACAACTATAAGGAAAATTTACTGAAATTTTGTTGCTATAGAATCTTAATGTAGCTGTGTTTTATAAATATAGCAATTGTTAACAAACTGTGAATTACTTGAACTCTGCTGAATTGCTTGGAATCTTGGCAATTTTCGCTAAACTATTTTAAACACAAACAGTACAACTATACAAGGCGGACTGTGATTGACAAATAAAATAAGGTAAAACCATTAAACCACAAAATAAAACTAAATTTACCCAGACTAGATCTCTGAGGTCTGACTATTGTTATTTGATAAAATATCATAAATTATTATTTTAATAATCAAAATTGAAAATATGCAAAAGTAAATCTTATTTTTATGGATACAACATGACAGTATTTTACATAAAATCTAGCTTTAACTGCAAGAGCATATAAATATATATATATATATATATATATATATATATATATTGAAGTTTAAGTAATGAAAAAACATTTTTAATTCACTGAAGAGCTTCTTACTGATTACTGGTTTAAACCTTTACATGCCATTGACAAGTTGTAGTGTTTGTACTAAGCTACAGAGCTAAAGACACAAATAGTATTAAATGTAATTTTGAATTCACAAACTGGATTAGTGTTTAGGGATAAAATAGGAGTGGTGTAGGAACTGCTTACTCTGGAGCTAGTAGAAAGCCAACGGTTAAAGACTTAAATGAGTAAACGGTTTTGTAACTTAGAAACATTATGAACATAACATATAAGTACAAAATTCAAAGGTTAATTGCTCAGCAGTGATTTGTTGGTCCCCACTTCACTTTATCAATATCAGTTTACTAGCTACTAGTTCTTATGTACCTCAAACACTTTCTTTTGACTACCATTTTCCTTCTTCCTACTGAAAAAGTTTTAAATTTTAAAGAATAATATACACTTTTAAATTTATTTCTTCGTTTAGTTTTGCCTGTAATTTTAATTATTTATGTCACAATTTTTTCAAAATTCTCATTAACTCTTCTTTTCTCATGACATATGGCCTCCTTTAATTATTAAATGTGTAGCATAGTATGATTAGTTTTCGTATTTAAATGACCTTATATATGTATTGAATCTAGTTAGAAACTTTCATCCCAGTTGTCCAACATGTGTCTGTTGCTAAAACTTTGAAATTCCATTTTTCTATTAAGATTAGGATTAAATATTGTAGGTAAAGACAATAAACCTCCAGACACTGTGATCAAAGGATTATTGTTATCTTTTTCTTAAATATTACTTCACAATGTGTTTCTTTAATTTTATTTTTACTCTCAGCTTTATTCTCAATTAAAGCTGGTGGCATACTCAACTATATGAGGGTCATTCATAAAATTCTTAAAAAAAGATAGAAAAATAATATTGTAGTAATTTTTTTTTTATTTTTCAACATAATCTCCCTTTAACTCTATACACTTCTCAAAGCTTTTCTCCATTTCTAAGCTGGTCAAAAAGTATGATTTCGGTAGTTCCTCAAAACACGAGTTTCGAGTGGTGATCAAACACTCATATTTAAAAGGCATAACACCGAAAGAGATTAAAGCAGAATTGGTTGAAGTTTATGGCACAACTGCTCCTGTATTTGCAATTCTTTTTTGGGTAAATGAGTTCAAATGTGGCCACCCATCTACAAAAGACAAGTATTGTTCGGGATGTCTAGTGGAAGGGATTATTCCTGAAATGATTGACAAAATCCATGATATGATTTCAAGTGATCGATGAATTTCAAAATAGTTGAAGCCACAGGAATATCTCGAGTTATAGTGTTCCAATTGTGTATGAAAAATTGGGTGTGTGACAATATCCGTGATATGATTTTAACTTATTGATGAATGAAAGTTCACAAAATAGTTGAAGCCACAGGCATATTCCAAGATCCAGATGTGGACAAAAAATTTGGTGTGAATAAAATGTTGGCAAGATGGGTGCCGCATTTGCTCTCAGTGGTGAACGCAATTGTGTGGTTGACTCCAAAGCTGTTCTGGCACTTGTTCGTTGCAATCCTGATGAATTTATTTGTAAGTACATAACTGTACATTACTACACTCCAAAAACAAAATAAAAAGAATAATCAAAACAATAAGTTTTTTAAGGTAAACAGGCTGCGAAGAAGACAAAAATGGTGAAATTAGCCATAGTTTTTTGGGCTGCATTGTTATTACTGAGCAAAGAAATCAAGAAAAATATCCTCATTTGAAAAAGAAAAAGATCGTCTTTTATAAAGACATTGCACGGATGCACACCTGCGAAGTTTTTTTGGCCAAAATTTTTATATTTTAACATCCACCATATGCACCGGATTTGGCCCCCAGTGACTGAAAAAATGGCTTGATGGAAAATGGTACATTACTAACAAGGAGGTCATCACCCAAACAGAAGCCTATTGTGAGGAACTCCCGAAACACTACTTTTTGGACGGCTTAGAAAAGTTGGAAGAAATTCCTGCAGAAGTGTACAGAGTTAAAGGAAAGCCTTTGAAATTTCAAATAGTATAATTTTAATGTGAATCCATTTCAAAGTAAAAATACTTCTGAACTTAATTGTAATCTGAACTATACAAAATTCAAATATTGATAAAGTTGGCAGTATTTAGTAATGTTTTTATTTATACAATTGCTGTTTGAAAGTTACATAGCTTCTTAGGTGGGCCAAAGGATAACAGAAAATGTTTCTGAAATAAAATATGTTTCAGTAAATATCTTCAAAAGTTGACAATATAATATCATACAAGAAATCCACCTTAATCTGATGGAGTCTTCGTTTGAAACTACATGTATTGAAAAATGTTGATTGGGCATCTAGTAAAAACTAATTACAAAAAATATATAATGAGACCTAGCACTAGTTTACTAGTTGAAAAGTATGTAATTTTTTTCTAAAGATTGTTATTATTTCCTAAAAAAAACAAATTCTTTTTGTTAATCCAGAATTAAAGATGTGGTAAGTATTAAAATAATTACACACCAACAGACCTGCTAAAACTCTATTACAGAAACTGACCGAACGTATTTTAGATGTGAAATGTTTATATATTGAATTTTTGAATGTTTGTGTGGAAAGTGGGACAGGGGACAAGGGGGTGATTGTAATACTGCCAGCTTGGAAGAAGCAGTGTCTCCTTTCTTGGGTTGTCCAGAAATAGCTTAAAGAGAGGGAGAGGGACAGGAGGGGTGTGGGCGTGACCATGGAGGGGAACTGACAAGAAGACCAGAAACACGGCTCCACGAGCCACAACTTCTTAGCTTAACATACACGCAACATTTCTGCTCAGTTCGTATATATTTTATTAATTAATATAATTATTGCACATGCTGTTGTTGAACTTGTTTTTTGAAAATTGTATGAGTAGTATTATGTTTCTTTTTTTCTTATAAAAAATAAAAACAAAATAAAACATATTTATTTTATAAAACTGTTTGTTAAAATTTTTTGGTAAAATTTGTAATAAAATTTTGTATTTTTGTTTTTTACTGTTTTTATTTATATTTGTTGATTATATCTTGGATTGGTTAGATTGAGTTTGTTCTTCTTAAGTTTAAAATTATTTAGATTATGTAATAATTCTTTTTGTTATTATAGGTGTCAGGTTCACAGCATCACCAACAGCAGAGCACTACAGCTCATATTGCCGAGTCTGCTTACGCAAAACCAAGCAAGAGTAAGCAGAAACAAGCGGCTCAGTTGGATTGTATGCTCGGTAGCCTACAAGCAGACATGAGCAGACAAGGAGTCAATACTACGCAGAAAGGTTGCTGCAGTGCTTGTGATAAACCCATCGTAGGTCAAGTAATCACTGCCTTGGGTAAAACCTGGCATCCGGAGCACTTCACATGTACTCATTGCACTCAGGAGTTGGGAACAAGGAACTTCTTCGAGAGAGACGGCCATCCTTATTGTGAACCTGATTATCATAACCTCTTCTCTCCTAGATGTGCCTACTGCAATGGCCCTATACTTGATGTAAGAAAGTGACTTGTGTTTTGGTTTAAGTGAAGTGTTAAAGGAGAAAAATTATAATCTGTGCTTGTGACATTATCTTACAGTTTCTAATTAAAAAAGTAATTTTTTAATAGTCAGAACTTTTTAAAAATACCGTTATATTTTATATATTAAAAAAATGATTTAGTGAAAGCTGTTTTAATTATATTTTACTATTTTTTTGTAAATTTTGAGTGTAAATTTCTTCTTTTTATTTAATTTTTTAAGTTTTCTTGCTAAAGATAATTAAATTCTTAATATTTTCCCTTTTTTACTAAAAAAAAACATGTATATGAAAATTTCAATAATCAGTTAATAATTTCTTTAAAGTTGTTAACAATTCGTAAACAAATTGCCACATTCTTCACTTCAACTAAGTGACCTTTTCTTCTATTTTCAGGAATTCTGAATATAAAAGCTTGTAAAGTATTTTTAGCCAATGGGTTTTTTATTGTTTAGAAATGCGTGACAGCATTAGAGAAGACCTGGCACACAGAACATTTCTTCTGCGCACAATGTGGGAAGCAGTTTGGAGAAGAAGGTTTTCACGAACGTGATGGGAAACCATACTGCAGGGATGACTACTTTGACATGTTTGCCCCAAAGTGTGGTGGTTGCAATCGACCAATCATGGAAAACTATGTGTCTGCATTGAGTTCCCAATGGCATGCTGACTGCTTCGTCTGCAGGGTTGGTATATTTTTGGGAGAAAGAAAATTAAAAATAAATATATTTGTAATTTTTATGTATGTTTTTTCCATTTTCAGATGTGAATTCCTTTCTTACTTCTCTTATATTTTATTTGTTTTTATGTTTTATTCCACAATTATTTTCAGTTTATAAGTTATATATTAGATTTGCAACATTATATTATCTTAGATATATTACCATTGATAATAAATTTTTCCAAGAAATAATTTATTTAAAAAATTACATTTCACTAATTTAATTATGAAATAAATGTTTTTTTACCTCCTGTTGTTTATAGATCTACAAGCTGTAAACAAGAGATATGCAGAGTAGTTAATTTAATGTTGTATATTTTGTTTATTTCATGATAAATTAAAAGAAAAAATTACAGAACGAAAGCTTTAAAAGTTAGAAAAAAATATTGTTGAAATTACATCATATATATATATATATATATATATATATATATATATATAAACTGTCTACGGCATAATTAAAATATTCTGCTATGAACTGTAAAGTTTTTAAAAATGATTAAATTAAAGTATATGCAAATAAATGTTTGCCTCGCAACAGTGTTGGTTTTGCACAGTAATTTTCTGATACTTCATATGCTGATTGCCATTGCTTACTTCTTAGGATTGTAAAAAACCTGTAACTGGAAAGAGTTTCTACGCTATGGAAGGAAAACCTGTCTGCCCTAAATGCGTAGGAGTTGAAGAAGAAGAGGAAGACTGAGTCAGCTGTTAGACTGAATCAGCTGTTGTTAAAGATGTGATGATGCCCTCCAGTACCAAAACAGTCCCACCACACAAATAAAAATGCAAAACAATACCCACTCTCCCTCAAATTCCTCCCTTTCTTTCTTTTCGCTATAATCCTTATAACTGTATTTATTGTTGATCTATTTCTATTATTTGTAATATTGTTTATAGAAAAATAATAAAAAATTTACTTTCAAGTAAGTTATGTCTTCATCACTAACACTAGATTTCAAAAGAAAATTAATGTATGTGTTAAATAAAGCAAACAAAAAAAAAACAACCAAAAAAAACAAACAAAAAACCAAAAAAAAACAACAATAAAAGCATTATCACAAAATTGATGCTGCGACCTTGACAGTGAAAAAGGTCATTGACCTTTCCGAATTAACAGGTGGTGGGTTATTTAATCAATAATCAATAATCAAGCTAAATAGCTTTTATTGATCTTAAATCAATAAATTCAAGGTGCTGGCACAATTACTTTATTGTTTTTTTACAAGTTAAAAGAATGAGTGTTAATGAAATGCACAGCGTTAATAAATATTATTTGATACCTACATAAAAAAAAATTAGTATTTATTATTGACATATGTGGTTGTGACTGGTTTGCTTGCCCATAAGGCTGCTTTTTGTAATCAAACCTTTTTCTTACAATATAATAATATAGTGTTTGAACAATTTATGATTTCTAACTAGGACACCAGGAATCTATTTTAGTTTCCTCTACTTACAACTGCCAAATATTTTAATGGCATTATATCATCAAGGTAGCTGTTCCAAATGAAATAATATTACTAATTGTTTACCTTGACTCTTCGTTTTAAATAATCATTTCAAATTTGGATGTCTGTACAGCATTTTATTTTACAATTATGTACTTTAGTAAATCCCAAAGTCATTTCAGTAATTAATTTTATAATCAAATATTTTATTTTTTTGTCTTATTTGAGTGTGACTCCAGCAATAAGTGAACACAATGTTACACTTTATATTACCTCTCTTGTATAAATGATTTACTTTTACAATGAAGTAGTCTCTAAATGGTTTTACTTCAGAGAACAGCATTTTTAAATTTAAATGCAGGATTTAAGTTGTAGTGTCCTAAAATATGCAAAACATATCAAATATAAATAATTATTAATGTTAAAGTTTCTTAAAACTTATTTTTTTAAAATTAGTTAACCAATTTTAATAAAAGCACTGGATTGAATTTGAAAACATGTTTTCTTAAAAAAAATTCAAAAGACAATTCTAAAATCACAATTTTATTTCATTACACAATAACTGGTTTTTATTAGTTACATATTTTTCTTTTGTGACAATGAATTGTAATATAAAATATTTTATTTTTCATGAGCTAGTTGTATAATCAAAATAGCATTTCTTAATACCTAAAACATTTATGCTCTGTTAATGTTCTGAATGTGAAAAATTTATTCCTCTAAATTCTGTAAACAATAATTTAACAAAAATATTATAAAGTGCTTAACATTAGTGATTTGTTATACCAACAAGTTTTTGATTAAAGTAGTTTGATTAGGTGTTTATTTTCAGTGTTACTAAATCTCTCCTAAAATTTCAATTCAACATGTTTACAGAAATCTAATTTGTTGAAGTTTGGCAAGAGTAGGCTAAACATCTTGTTTTGTTGTAAAATATAATCATTTGTAAATGAATAATTTCCAGTGAGAAATATTTATTTGTAAGTTGCTGTCTTATTCTTGCTCTTTGCTGCTCATATTAATATCATGTAATAATAATATCATTAATACAATATCATATAATAATCATATAATAAATATCATATCATAATAATAATCATATAATAATACTAAAGCATATAAGTACACTTCACAAACATCCAATAGCAGTTTTACACTTTCTTCGCAAGCTTTGGTTTCTAGTTGGTGTACTGTCAACTTTTGTTTCACTTGCCAATAGTATAGGTATTTCTTCTACCTAATTACATCTCTTGAACAAATAGGGAATTGATCACCAGTATTAGAATTGTTATATCTTGTTATTGGTTTTGCCATGCATGTTGATATTATTGTACATTAAAAAAATCATTTCATTCTGCCAGAGATACTATCCATTATTCCTTCCAAATATTATAATTCTTTTGTTTAATTTCATGTATACAAGATTTTAAAGCATTTACCAATTTAGTAGTGTCACCATTCACTATTTCCACTTATATTTGGATGTATATAACAGATTTACTATTATAAATTAATTTAGTTCAACCGGTCAATAAGTATAAACTTTCAAATGAACCTATTAAATAAATTTTTATTAGAAAAACCACAAATGTTTAAGGAATAAAATTTTTATTTACATTTCACAGTCTCAAAAATTTGCTTTGTTAACTTATTTTAATTTTTGAAAGTTATATTAAAGTAGTTACGCATTCACAATTATTATTTTGTTATAAAAAATATAATAAAATCAATACATCAACATTGTTTATGTTATAGTTTGCTGTTTCTTAAAAATTATAATGATTGTATAATTTTGGTAAAAGTGCTCAGAATCATTTTCAATCAAAATTTGAGACTGATTATAAAATAATTTTGCTAGAGAATTACTGTAATGTAACACACTCTTTTTTGCGTGTATATTTTGTAATAAATAAGTAAAACGGTAATTAAAAATAAACTCATTCTTTACTTGTTTGCAAGTAGTTCCAGCTTACAGCATTCTCAACGGATCTATAAATAATTCCTTTGATCTTACCTGTTGTTCAAGTTATTGTGCAAGCACTCATTTTATTTTCGTTAATGATCACTTTGGTTTTTTTTCATACACAGTATTCACCTTAAGTACTTATTTGTAGATGATATAATTTATTTAAAAAATCATTTAAGTTTTGTAAAATTAGCAAGCTAAATTGAAATAAAATAGTTTTTTGCTTGATAAATTAAAGTAACAACATTAGATGTGTGGCTAAACTCAAGATTAATGAGAATACTGAGAGTAATCCAATGACTGCTAGAAACATCAGATATTTCAATTACGTTTTGTTACATATAATATGATTGTAAAACAAATCCTTCTTATCTTTCATATTGAGCAAAATTTGTGTGCAATTTATATTTTAGTTTGTTACAATTTCTTGTTGATTGTTACACGATTTGATTTTTTTCTGTAGCAACAATCTTTCTCTCTCTCTCTCTCTCTCTCTCTCTCTCTCTTTTCATAAAAAAATCTCTTGGTTTTCTGGGTTAACGTATCTTCCTTCTGAACCAACATTAGTTATTATTTAAATGAAATCTTTACTGTTAATGATGAAGTTATAATTTTGTTTTTCGTTAAAGTGCATTAAAAATTGTTATTATTATTGTTATTACTCAAGTAATTCAGTAATAGTTGTAAAAATATTTTACATTGTTTATGTTTGTTTCAGGATTGTCGACAGCCATTTCATGGAGGTTCATTTTTCGATCACGAAGGTCTTCCATACTGTGAGACACATTATCATGCCAAACGTGGCTCTCTTTGTGCTGGTTGTCATAAGCCTATTACAGGTGAGTTGCAACTCTTCTGCCTTTACTTACATCAGTCCTTATGTGAGTAAATCAGCCTCTACAGGTTATTGTTGCTTAAAATATATTTCATTATTTATATGTCATTAACAGTTGGTCGTTGCAGTTTCTTTTTCTTAAGAGCACTTTTTTGTTCTTTGTACCAGAACATTCCAGTAAAGTGTGTTGTACAGTTTTTTTTAGTTGATTCCCACACTCTACAAGTAACAAAATACAGTGGTCGCCAGTTATAATGCACATTTTTGCTGACAAAGCAGACCTGTGTTTAGTGCTAATTACAATATATTGGATGAAGAAAACATGTCTGTAGATATGCTTGTAATGCTATGTAGGCTAAAGAAAGATACATGCCTATTACAGTATTTACGTTTACTATTTTCATGTAGTAATATGGAATGAACAGTATAAGTATAAGAATAAGATCTCATCTGTTGTCAGCAGTAATGTTGCTTAGGAAGTGATATTTTCCAAAGAACTGGTCATACTATATCTGCAGAAATTTATGTGTGTTATATAATGCGTTAGTCATAACATGATAAGAAAAGAGGCAAGACAGACCCACATTACATCTAATTCTGCAGTATAACCAGTGATCACTGTAGTTAGAAGTTAAAACGTATACAACACAATAACATTAATGTCACTATCTTTTCTCATGCTGTAAAATAGGAAATTGTCAAGTAAAACTTTTATATATTGACATGTCATTTGGTGTCTTTAATTATTCATAAAATTCCAACTGTGGATACACTACTCTCAAAATAGTAGCCGCCTTGGTGGCCTAGTTGATAGCAAACTGGGCTATCATCCCGAGGACCTGGGTTCAATTCCCGGCCAGGGCTTGACATTTTCATATGCTATAAATCATCCCATCGTCTGCATTAGCCCAAGTGTGCACAATAGTCAGACGTTAAACACAAAAAAAAAAAAAAAAAAAAAAAAAAATTAATTTTTGACAACTTTTTGAGATTATGCAATGTGCAGAATTCAGCTCATTTGTTTTTTCTGTGTCCGCTATCTTATTTTCACATAAACCATAGTGACCAGGAACCCTCTGGAACCACTTTTTGTATTTTTTAAATTCTGTAATTGTTTGTACATCAGAGTTGAAATTTCTATCTGTAAATATTGTGGGATATAGTCCAAATTTGGCATTAACAATTTGTTAGTTTACTTGCTTCTATTTGGTAATAGTCTTTGCTATCCTCAGATTAAAAAAAATGTGTAGTCAGTGTGTACAATAAAGTAAAGCATTTTTTAAGTTGCTACATAGATAATTAAGTTTTTCATAATAAAATTAACTCAATTTTTTTACTAAACGAGAGTGTATTCAGTTTTCTAATTTTGTTTATATATTTGTTAACATTTACTTAAAGCGTTAATATCATCCTTTGCACATAAAAGTCCTGCATACCCTTTCTTTACCCTAAAATATTATTCAAATTCTGTCATCTACATGCTTCTTAAGAATCTAATATTCCGTGTATTCTTCTTATATTTCAGGACGTTGCATCACAGCAATGTTCCGTAAGTTTCATCCCGAACATTTTGTCTGCGCTTTTTGTTTAAAACAATTGAATAAAGGCACTTTTAAAGAACAAAACGACAAACCCTACTGTCACGCTTGCTTCGAAAAACTGTTTGGCTGATTTCAACTGTCGTTATTGTAAAGTCTACGAGTTTCAACAGTTCAATACGAAAAGTTATAATTTGACAGGTAGTATGAGATAGATTTTTATATATCTGTAATTACTCAAAACGATAGCATGTACAAAGGATTAGTATTAATGATGACATAGTTTATATAATTTACACTGTAGTTAAAACATTTCAATCATAATGATTATGTATACTTTCAGGTATAAAATATAAATATTGCACTAATTGGAAAGTAACAAATCAAGTATGATTTAACTATTTTAAAGTATGGAATTTTAATTTTTTTTAAATGTCTGCATATGTGTATATTCTTGCTAAGTATTTGATATGGACGGAGTGGGTTTACTATTCATTGGTAGTCAGTATTTGTGGACATCTTAGAAAACATTTTAAAAATTGCCAGATACTGATACCCTTCAACTATAATACATAAAAGAAACACCCTGATTTAAATTTTTAAGTCACAAGATTGGAAGTTTTTATTTACATTGTTTTCTCATGAGAAAAACTCAATTTTGTGGAGATGATTTCATTGGGGGTCTTTAATAAAATTGTTTTTAATAAGTATTCTTGACTTTGCCTATTTAGTATTTTAATATTTAAAAAAATATACTTCAATAAATTAATTAAATTACTTTTAAGGCATACATATGGTTAAAATGAAAAAAAAAGTAAAAATATGTTAATGAAAACTATAAAATGATATTTTTTTAAATTATTACATGCAGACTTCATAATAATAACACTATATTCATATTGAATAAGGTATAGTAAGAAAATAACACAGAAATATTTCATAGTGTAGGTTATATTTCAACTATATTTTTCATTGAGTATTTGAATATTGATTTGAAATATTACAATTTTGTTTTTCACAAAATGAAGATAATGCGAGTACAGTCAAATTAGATTAAGAGTTGGTTATTTGTAAACTGAGCCATTTCGTTAGGCTTAGCTATGTTATCATTAAAATAATATTATATGTTGCTTTACAGTGACAAGTGACCTCGAGTTTGCTAAGTTTCATTAGCAATATTACACAAAAGACTTTTTTTATTGTTCTTAAAATAAGAAAAACAAGAATTTGAGCATGTTTTTAAATAACTCGTTAAGAATTAATTTATTTTTTTTTAAACTCTAATTTGACTGTACTATATTAGTACTAGGTAATTAACTATAACATTAACAATTATACACAATATATTAATTTTAAATTTATAATTTATTTGGCAGATAACCTAGTCAGATGTTCTTATATCCACATAGGGCTTCCAGATCTAATTGTAGATTATTTATTTAAACATAGTGCTAAAACAAATGTAAATGTTTATTGATTATGAATTCCCTCTGAACAGTTGAACTATTTCTATTATGCCACTTATGTAAAGTGTTTGGACTTCTTTGCATGTTGAAATAATTTATAACAGAAATTATTAATATTAAATGATATTATGCAATTTTATCTTCAGAAAGATTATATGCTGAATATCTCATCCCATAAGATAATTTTAAACATAAAGGGAAAAAATAGTGGATATCTATCACATGATCTCTTCTTTCATACTTTGTAACATGTTTCAAGACTCTAACCCATCATTAGATTAATACACTAAAATTAACTTATGTAACAACACATATCACACATATAGTACACAATGCGTAAGACTTTAGTGTGTACCATATAGCTAACGAACAATTACTGCTTGGTAGGTATTTTGTGTGCACCAAAAACTTATGCATCCCATACTGTGTTATGTGATATATGTTGTTTTTAAATTTGACTTTTTAATGTGACGATGGTATATAATTCTAAAACTTAAAATAAAAAAAAGAAGATTGTCACTTGATGAGGATCATGTAAGTAAACATTCTTCTTTATTTAATCTGTGAGCTGGACAGTAGAAATGAATTTGTAATTTTATGGGACTATAGTATTACTATAGTCTTATGGGTCTATAGTTTACTATAATCTTATGGGTCTACAGGTCTACTATAATCTTATGGGTCTATATTTTTACTATAATCTTGTGGGTCTACAGGTTTACTATATATAATAATACAAATACCTGGCATAGCAATTGATATGTATTCATAAAATTAATCAAATTTTGAAGTGAAATATTAATAAATTAGTTTACTAAAGTAAATTATTTATTAGTTCTAATTTTTACCGTACGTTTGCTGTTACACAAACAAATTTATTAACATTACAAAAAATGTTTGCTGTTAATCTACCACAAATGTAATTAATTTTTATTGTAGTTTATGTATTATATATATTTTGTAAATCTTTTTTAAAATATATCATTTATAATAGTTTTATTTTTGTTATTCCAATAATTAAGTAATGAAGTGTTTATAATTTATAATCACCAAACATCATCTATGTTTAGTTGTATATGTACTTCTTGTCTGTTTAATTGATTATTATGTTACTGAAACTATATGTGTATGTGTATTATGTTGAAGGCAAGCTTATATTGGTTGTGAATTTGATTTTATGTTTGTCACATGTTTTGGCAGTTCTTTTCTAAAACTGCTTTGTATCGTATATAATTTGGAATTGTTATTTCATCATTTAAATGGGAAGTACGGTTTTCAAGAACTATAATTATAAAAAGATAAATCTACTTTCAAAATTTGTTTACACCATGAAAATTAATGATTTTCTATTTTCTCCCTTTTCAAATATTGATTTATAACACATGGCTTTTTATTATTATTAATTTGTATTTGGACATTTACCCATATTTGTGTGTATAGATACAAACTATCGCATTGTGTATTGTTCCACTACACAAACGATTTCAGATGTGCAAACAAACAAAAATAACAACATAAATATGCCATCATTAAGTAATAATTTTAAAAACGGAACATAGTTATTGTTAGGTAGAAATATTTTATATTTTAAAAATAATTATTGTAGGCGGTTGTGTTGCATTTTTTAAAGTCAATATAATTAAAGATAAAATTTCTAAGTCAACAATTTTGTTTTAAAACATTAATTCAAACAAAGTTATATTTGAAAAAAAAACTAAAATAAATATATTAAAATTTTATAACAATAAAAATTGCTATATATCTGGGGAAAAGTTAAACAACAAAATTGTTGAATAAGGCACAAATTTTTTAGTGCCTCTTTGAGTTTAAAATATGATACTAAAATATTTGCTAATTTCAGGACTGCTTTTATGAATATATTCCTTTAATTTTAATTTATTTTCTATTTTAAAAACAGATTGAAAAATTGCCAACTAATTTCCCAGATTTAACAAGTTTAATGTTTATATTAAGCATAAATTATTGTAAACCCGATTTTTACATGAAATCTAATAAAAATCTCGGCAAGAAAGTATTTTTTAATTGGTTTAACATAAACAAATTCATACAAAAAAAACAATAACACATAGAACTGAAAACAATATTTTGGTATTTATGCAGTGTAGGTTGTTTTTTTCAGATAGTAATTTTTGAATATTTTTTTGTTTTATTTTATGCCTTATTATCTTAACACGTATTAAACTGTGAAAAAAAATTTAATTTCTTACGATTTTAGGTTGTTTTTTTATAGAACTTCATCATACAATGATTAAAAATATTGTGATGTTATTGCTGTTTACATTGCCTTAAACATATTCAATTTCATACACGGATTTACCTTCATGCGCGTTATTATTACCTACATGTACTTACTACTCATACACGTTACACATTTTGACAGCCATTATTAAATGTTAAGGCGTATTGCTTTTTTTTTGTTGCTTCATTCTTGTAATTTTAAACATTGTTAAGATGAAATTCGTTATTTCTAAACAATGTGATTTGCCTCTTTTTGTGTTAGTTAAGTCATTCAGTATTTTTTTTTTTTTTAATAAAGGTTTTTTTATTGTTTTGGCAGTCAAAAACATGTTACCTTCTTTCGCATAGTAGCAATTTTGAGATTATACAGGTCAGTTTTGTTTTCTGCGCTTTTATATTCTGAATTATTGCTTTTGGACAAATATTTACAGATTTTTTATTTAAGTTTCAATATTTTTTAAAAATATTTCCACTTAAAGTAATTTTCTTTGTAGGGCTAATAATGTGACACATTTTCATATTGTATTAAATTTATTATTTACATTTTAAAATTAAAACTATGCTAGTGGTTTTAGTCATTTTTTTAAATTTTAGTTTGTGCAAAACATTGCAAATGTGAATTCTGAATTCATGTGCAAATAAGCTGGTTGAATTTTAAACCATATCTTATAGAATACTTAAGTATCTATTGGACTCAAAGTATTGACCCACAACTAAACTTTTTAAACATAAAACAATTCACAACGATCAACTGATATTATTTTTATCATCGGTGTCTTGCTCAATGTAACTTTTTTATAGTATCACCATCACTATTTATATATTTTTTCTAGGATCAACGTCACTGACATACAGGGTGATTAGAAAATGAACTTATAAAATAAAATAATGTTATATATTTATATGCTTTGACTTGTTGAAATATGTTGACGTGTTTGTAAATGTGTATCACTAGACTTGAATAAAGGTATAAATATGTTACCTAAACTAGATGTGGTAAAATTTTGTTGTAGGACATAATTTTCTAATCACCCTTGTACAATTTGTATAATACTAGTGCAAGGTCTGTAGGCTACATGTGGTATGTATGGTACACAGTTAATAGCTGAGCTACATACATATACTTTACATACATAACTGTATATTTTACATCAAAAGTTAAACACTCAAATACATACAAAAATTTGATGAAACATAATTGTGGTATTTTGCAGAAGATTTTGCGAACTTTCATTTTACTTCTAAATGAATACATAAACACATTTAACACACATAGTACTAAGGTACTGTATTTATATATAAAAACAAACAGTAGGTATGCATCCCAGTTACTAGGTTTTCTGAATGGTTTATTCTCTTGTGTTGGAAATTCGTTCCATTCTAGTTTTGGAATGTCAGTATATTTTGACATTTCACACGTCTGATAGTATGATAGTTCCTGGCAAGACGTATTCTCTAATAACTTTTACTCAGTTTGCTTTTGTGTGGTGAGGCACTACATACAAAAAACATTGTTTTGTCTCCTGACGAATTCTTCCGAAAACCCATTGTTGAGTATACAATCATCCAATATTGTATTTTCGATGAGAAAAACGTGATTCATCTATCTCTACTGTGGTAACAGGATTACCTATTGCAGTCAGGTTTTCCTGTTCCGTTTGGTTTAGTTATTTTTACGCCATAAAATAGAATGACAAAAATAATTATTCTAAATTGTGCAGAAATTCTTTTACAGTTGGTGATGCTTTTCTGCAAAAGATCTATAATTGTTAAACTACAGTTAAAACAATGACCTTTTATTAATGAATTGTTTATATACTAAGACTGTATATTAGGATTCAGAACACTTTTTTAAGTACAGAGAAACTACTAGTTTTTGTGTATACTGTTCTTAAACTTTGACAGAGACAGACATCTTCTTTATTAATGTTGTGTACTTGTTTGTGAAGTATATAATTGCAAAATCTACAATATAAAAACTGAAACAATTATGTTTTGTTATAGTCTTGCATGAATAAATAATATTTGTTATATTTATTTAATGTTTATATAACGCTACTCATAAGTATTTTTTTAAGTGTAGTGTATACTATAAAAATAATTAAAGTAGTTGCTACAACTTAACTGGTACAAAATAATCATAAATAGGTACTTAACTTTGATTTGAGATGATACAGTGTTTAAGGTACATTTGGGCAAAGTTTACAATAATGAAATAACTATGCAGAGAAAAACAAAATGGTTAATAATTAAATTGTATTTGTTAATCAGATTAATCTACCTTAAACAGTCTACATCTTCAATGAATTGTGAGATTACATTTGACATTAGTACATAATTTAAGCAAAGAAAAAATATTTAGTTATAAAATATGTTATTTACCTACACTACTTTATTACAGTTGTGTTTTCAACTTTTTCGAGATAGTTAGGTTAGGTTAAAAACCAAGTTATACATAATATTCGTAAAACCATATAATATATGTAATTAAATGTACAGTAAACCATTGGTTTAATGGGCCCTGATTAAATAAATAACCATCTATTTTACAAAGAAGGGTAATTATTTTAAAAAATATTAGTAATTTATCGAAACTGATAAAATGATATTTATTATATTGTATATTTCTTTGGCAGTTACACCAGTTTTATACATCTGTATAAAACTGAAAATTCTGTACTTCAAAGTATAAATCTGAGTTTTTAAATTAATATTTTATAGGTATCCATCAATCTAACAAAATATGCTATTCTTACTAAAACATTATATTTCACAAAAACATGTGAAACTAAAAATACTAAGAATACTAAAAATAAAAAACTGTAATGATTAGGTAAATACAGTAACATAAATAGTACCTTCACAGAGTAGAGGGGTGCAAATAATAACTAAATCTGAATGTCAAGTTGGCTGGTAATCCAGTCAGTACCTCCATTGAAACACTTGCGGAAGTGCACTTATACACTCAGAATTTCTGTATGACAAGAGAAATTCTGAAGTCCAACATTTGCTCTAGCAAATGTCATTAGTAGAAGGTATCTCTCCGCCACACTACAGGCCAGTTATGTTCATTAATTGTGAATCAGATGAAAATAAGATCAAGAATAACATAATATGGGTATAGTAATAGTCTCAGAGTTCATAATGTGAGAGTGTGATTTTATTTAACATTATTCTAGGTTTAACTGGTGATTTGGGGAAGGACTACTGTAATTCACTTGACTCATTCTTTGACTCTGTAGCTTTGGGGCGGGAAAGGAATATTGTAGGGAGCATATTAAAGTTTCAAGGGGGCTATATTTAACTAGGTACACCACTGGGTAAATACTGTTGATAAATAACGCTTTTTCAGAGTAAGTTCCAGTAGATTGGAATTTTTTTTTAAGAACTACTTTATGCCTATACAGTCTGTTATAATCAATTATTCCCATACAAATCTAAGGTTTACTGTACTCTTTTATCAAAATAAACAAGTTTTTAACAAATTAAATAACTCATTTATTTGTGTTAATTGAGATGATCTAATCATAATAATACCGAAGTAGTGACCTTTTATGGATTCAAAAACAGATGTGTGTTATATTTAACTGCAGTAACTGTGCATACTTAACAAGAATTTAACTTGAAAGTCACATCTTATCAAAAATAATTTGATTTAGTTTAATGTTAAAGCAAAAAGTTAATAAATTTTAACAAACTGATTGTAAGGTGTGATTTGTTTGTAGTGTATTTAGAATGTTATTTAAAGACAATGTGGAATGATCCTCTAACCTTTTACTTTGTTTAATATTTATTCAACAATCAAATTATTTAATGTAGAAATTTAACAATAATTATTCTTGGTTAATGGTTTTTATTAACTTTAAATTATTATTTTCTTGAAAAATCAAACCATTTATTTTGTTCTTCCAAAATAAAAGTGTTCAATTGTTGTCTAAATTTTCTTTATTTATTTTTACCTCTTGCTTTACTTTTTGTATTAAAATTGTTTTATTAGGTTTTTCTCATAGTTGTTGACATTTATTGATTATTCATGTTAAAACTTATATATGTGCATTACCCTTCAGAGCTTTGCCCGACAAACTTTAAGCTGTTTAAATAGTATAATAGTCTTGTCTAGTCAAACATTGAAATTACAAGTTTTTCATCGCCATAAACTATTCGTCTAAGCTTTAAGAAGTCTCTGTCTTTAGGCCAATCAAAGATCTATCTTTAGACTGGCCAATGAGAAGCACCTGTTGGACTTAGCATCTTTCTATCCTACTGGATGATTCTCACTTGCACTCCAGTTTTTCATGCCACAGTTTTTCATTTTAATCTTGGAGTTCAGACTACATGTCCTTAATACCAGATATCAATGTTTCACCGTATCTACTTCTTATTCCACTTGTTCTTTATCAATGAAATGATTAGAATACCACAGAATCCTTTCTTTGCAGACAAAGAGCCGCTATTCACCAAGAATACAATCTCAACCATGAAATTTAACGCAAGGTGGATTTGTATCCACTTAAACTGCTTTAATCTTGTTGCTTATTTAGAAGACACAACCACTAAATAATCCACTACAACACAGATTTGGACATAATGTGGTGTTTACCAGGTTTTAGTGTATCATCCATGAAAACAAACAACTCAGATAAAGAACATAAATAATGCTAAAAATTGTGTGGGTTAATAACTGTATTTCCTTATCACTTCTGCAACTGAAAGCTAGCCTGCATCATTTCTACAAGACCTTCAATTAAAGGTATGTTCATAAAATGTATTAGTTGATTGTAAATTAATCTTTTTTACTGGATGATTCTATTGGTCCTCCGGAAATAATGTTTAAATCACTGAATTCCTTGTATTTTTTATTAAGAAACTAAAGGTCTTCCAGGCCTGATATGTGCACAGTACCTAAATTCTAGCCACTTTTAAAATGGTAAACTGCCTGCTTGATTATTGGAAACTCTTTCCTTATCACTATAAGTCGATTAATATAAAAAAATATAATAATAAAAGCATGGGTATTTAAATCACTAAACTCTTGACTTTTTATTAGTGTATATATATATATATATATATATATATATATATATATATATATATATATATATATATATATATATATATATATAATATGTATTGTCCTTATCGACTTCAGACATGTTGCGTTTGACTTAGGATGTCCAAATACTCTTTTAATATCTGTACCCTGATGACATTTTAAAGAGAACCTTGAATTCACTGATTTTTTGAAAGCAAAGAAAATTATTTTGTAAAACTATTTTTTTTTTAGTATTTTATATCTGTCTATTTTGAGATCTACAGCAACACTGGTCAGTATTATTATTTTTTTTAAGAACATTTTTTATATTGTAAATTGCTGATGACATCAGTAAGGTTAAGAATGTCGAAGTGAATGGCACTTCTTTATTATTAAAGAAAGTGTTAATACCATTGTTAGGTTGAGGTGGTATGCAAAACTAGGATTTAAAATAAGTTTGATAAATAATTTGAGATGAAAAAATAACGACTTAAGCAAATTACTGGAAGAAAATGTCCAACTTTATTTGTTGATACTTTAGGCTGTTACATAGGTGAAAAAGTCAGTTTGAGATAAAACAGAATTCCAAACCAAAGCTTATTCCGTTTGTAATAAAAGAAAAGATCAGTCAACAAATTGGATAAAAAAAAACCAAAGTGAAAGGGGATCTTAATTGGCCCCTATAATTCAATCTAATGGATAAATCCGCATCTGTAGGGATTATAAGGTTATGTACAATTAATGAAGCAATAGAAGAAGTTAAAAAAACTTGAAGAAATTTTTTCAGACAAGTGAAGGTGAATATTTTACGGGTAATTTATTTATCAATATATGCATGCAGCATATAAACAACTCAAGCTCTTAAAGAGGGGTTGATGGCCATGGAGAGGCTGGTGAAAAAATTAAAATATCACAAAAACCAAAACACTATGTAATTTATCAGAATTATTGTTCATAGCAATATTCTAAAATTTGAAAGTTGTTTATAAGATAAAACAAAAGGTCCAACTCAGGAATGTGTAACACATCTAACAAAACAAACCTTTACAACTAATTTCCTGAGGTTTTATACTGAAGCAATTATAAAGCTGTTCCATGTATAGGGAATAGTTATAAAATTCAAGTTGAAGTCATTATTTTGGCCTTCAGATAAAATATTTTAATGGGGACATAAGGACACTTGATGCAATTTGGTACATCTTCAAATTTTTTTTTTAATTTATAACTTCTGGTTTACGATAATTTGGGAGTTTTCGGTTAAGCACTTCAGAACAAGAGTTGATACACACTCTCGAACCTGACTATTGATTAATGAGGTGCTACAACTCACTAGTAATGCTTGACATTCACTGGTTATATGTACTATATAGCTGGTATTGCTCAATGTGTACAAAAATGATTGTAAATTTCCTACTATAAAAGTTATAATACAGTAATACCATACCATTTTAGTAAAAATTCTGATTTATTAGGAGCTAATGGGGTTTTAGAGTTTATTTTAAACTAATCAATTGAAACTTTAAAAGGGTGCTGTGCTCATACATAGGTTAACAGTTAATGACAAGGTAAACGCACCTGTATAGTATATTTTTACAAGACAGGCATATAAAAACATTAAGAGGTCATGCTGTGGGCCTACAGCTCTGAACTAACTAGAAGTATAACAGAAAAGACAAGAACATTATTAGCTTGGAACATGCACTGAAGTATTTATATAAATAAGGAGATTATAATTTGGATTAAAGTCAGCAGTTGTAATATTTCAGAAAACAGCGAAGGAGGGTTTCAAAGTGCAAAAGGAGTATTTTTCACTGATGATTTCAGTGCTACAGGTAAAAATAAAACAAATTATTTTAGGAAGGTTGTCAGACACCTAAATGATGCTGTTCTAAAATTAAATTTAGAAAATTGTATTTTTTCAATCAGAAATACATAATAATGGGAGGCTTCAATGAGGAACATTGTTTTTATATAGGTTTTATTATAAAATTTTAAAGAAATTGAAAATGGAACTGCATTTTTTGTTGTTGTTATTTGAAGGCAAAAAGCACATTGAGGCTATTATTGCCTTCCTAAATGTAAAGTGTTAAAGTCGTAAGTGTATTAGACTTGGGTGCCGTCTAATCCTCTCAATAGGTGCAGCTAGTCCAATAGAACTGCAGATGAAGTATCAAGATTACCATTAAATGCACAAAATATTGCAGCAGATAGGAAAGACTATTTAAATTTTAGTAAATATGAAGTACCCATAAATTCAGAAGACATCAGAAAAGCTCATAGAATAGATCTGGAATTGAAGATCTATTCTGCTCTGCTTTGGATACTGCAACTGCACAGGTTTTCTGTAAAAACCTAATAGCACCCTATATGCATCTGTCATCTAACTAGTGTAATTGTTTATCAATTTTTAAATTATTATTTGTTGTCTCTTGGTTATGTACTCAAACTTTATTTATATGTGTTTATTATTAATAATAATGGGTAGGGAGATTTGTGGATTAATGACTGAGTATCTCTGCTCTATATAGGAAAGACAGTGAAGGTGAGAGGAGGTTGCATCACAACACAGTTATTTCTAACTTTGACCATCATTTTGTCAACATTTGACAAGATTTACCTGTTTGTACAAGTGTAGAAAGATATAGTTAAAATACTATTTACTGAACTATAATATCTTTCTATCTAGTAATTGTATAATTTTCTATCTAGTAATTGTACTTTTGTAAAATGTTTCACATTTATTTTTTTCATAAAAATTAATAAAATACGAAGTTTTGCATCATAATGTTTATTATACAGATCATTTAGGTACCTTCAATTTAAAAAAAATAAAAAATGACTTATGACATTTACTAAGCAAGATGTGATTACTGTTTCTTGCGAATTTACGCCCCATCACTTATGTCAATCACACCAAGGCTGATGGCATGCTTTTTCATTCTCACTGATGTCCCAATTACCAAAATCAAATGTCAAATTCTTTGACTCATTCTGTGTATACCATACTTAATTTTAGGTAGTATAAAACTGCTACACAACAAGAGAGCCTTCAGCTAAGTGAATTTTTAGTAGAGAACTAAGGGCAAGATTTGTTTTATAAATGTGAAAGTAATGTAAATAAAACATGAGGAGATAAAAAAGTATTTTCATACGAAAAGGGATGATACTTTTGTAGAAGGAGAAACAGTTCACATGATGAATAAAACAATGAAACAATGTTACTGTTTATTAACATTGGTTGTTTACCAATTAAACAAACCTAGTATAAAGGAGCATTAGGAAGCAGAACATACCTGAACCAGTTAAGTTAGAGGGTTTGATTGTAAAAGATACATACCAATAATAATAATCAAAACAAATAATTGAGGACTAAACTACCTGTGTAAACCTAAACATAAATATTTGTAAAGAGACTGATAGTTAAAATTAAAAATATTTGTTTTAATTTGTGCTCTTCATTTAACTTGAAGCAATAATACTTATCATCTTCCATTTAGGTTGGTTGTTAAGAAATTTTGTGTAACTTATTACTTATTTAGCAATTTCCCACTAACTTTTTATAATTATAATTATTTTCTTTTTGTTCATTAAATTTGAGTTCAAAGCATAGAACTAGTTCTCCTAATTGGGAATATGTCCTTGAAGATAAGGTAATATAATTATTGCTCTTAGTGATGTTTATTATTGATTTTACCAACTGTGAAAGAACCAATGAACACATACAATATGAAATGTCAAGTTGGAAACAAGAAGCCAAATTACATGGCAGAGACATTCCAAAGTATGAGGACATGTGTGGAAATTGCTCTAAAGAATAGAATAAACAAACTTAACCGAATTATCAGTAGTTAAACAATAATGTGTTTACATTTTTTATCTTTAAAAAGGGAGAATTATAAAGTATTTTCTACCATTTAAACTCTGTAGATTGAACAGATGTTTTTGTTCATTATTATATTAAAGCTATATTTTTGTAAGAATTATTTATTAAATAATTAATTGTATCATTATTTGTGTTATCTGTCAAAGAGATCCGACAAAAACCTATTTCTTCCAATAAAAACTGTTGTACTCCTTTTTTTACCCCTTTAGAAGTTGAATTATGAAAAAGAAATTCTAACCATAGATAAGCTACTACCCAACTAAAGCGTTTGATATAATTTCTTAATATTGTTAATCTAGTATTTTTTGTAAGTTATAAACATTTTACTAAATTTATGTTTGTTACAAAAATTGAAAGTATTTTCGTATACTTGTTCAAACTTTCATTACTAGGACAGGTAGTGACATTTTTTTAAGGAAGCTTTTAATATTACCTTTGGCAAGAGGAATGAATAGAAAGAAGTCTGCTGAATGGAAGAATGTAAAGAAAGAGCGAACAATGAAAGTCGAGAAGCAAGGTACCCCCACTATTTTTGATCAGCCGTATTTTACTTCTGCTAACTCCCCCATCTTTCAGTACTCCTCTTTTCATAAATATGGCTCGAATCTCTCTCCTCTCTTTAATTATGTCTCTTTCTTTTTCTTCATCCTTTTCGATAATAATATACACATATTATATAAAACCGTTGTATTGCTTAGGTTTTGGTATTTTTCCAAAACTGATTACAATAAATGTTGCAACTGATTACAATAAATTCAAAATTAATATAAACATTCATAGTAATTGTTGTTAATATTGCTAGTTGTGGGTAATTCAAGTAGTGATTTACCTAGATTTTATCAATCGACATAGTCATAAACTAACATGTCAATGATGTAAAAATGTATAACAATTTGTGGGTAATAATTACATACTTTAATATATAATACTTAATACGTACTGTATGTGCAGTAAATTATCGCGCCTTTAAATTAAAAGCGGCCATGATATGAGAGAAAGCTAAAATTTGTCCTCTCTCTCTCTCTCTCTCTCTCTCTCTCTCTCTATATATATATATATATATATATATATATATATATATATATATATATATATTATTATTATTATTCATCCGGATCACCAACTTTGTGGTACGCCAAATCAATTACGTTGATGTGCGATAGCTGCCTTCCGCTGTATCCAATACTGCTTCATTCTATCCGAGGCTGCCTTCCTTCTTTCATCTGAGACTGCCATGCCCCTTTTAGATGTTGGTTTTTCTTGGAACCTTAGGTTTTCATTATGTAAAAGTTTTCGCAGTTTAAGTACATCGTCAATCATCTCATCTGATATCACCAGCTCAGTTAAGTCCTCCTGGACCCGCCTGAACCAATTACTCTTCGTTTTACGATCTCTGAAGAAAGCAAAGATCCACCTAGTAAGTCTACTGCTGTTCATCCTACTAATATGGCCATAAAAACTAAGTCGTCTTTTCCTCATGCTATCTGAGAGTCTCTCAATTTTGAGATACAGGTTTTTATTAGAAATCAACTTTACTTCTTTATTTATAAAGTTTTGGCCCAATATCTTCCTTATTAACCTTCTTTCCTTCTTCTCCTGGTTGTCCAGTAATCCCTTATTATTGAGTGTAATAGTTTCAGATGCATATAAAGCCTCTGGTTTGATCACAGTTTTATAATGCTTAAGTTTGGAATTCCAGGATAACGATTTCTTGTTATACACCTCTTTGGTTAATTGAAAGGCCAATTCCATTTTACACATCCTGGATTCCAATGCTCTCTTTTCTAAGGCGTTCCAGCTGATCCACTCACCCAGATATTTGAAGTGGTCAACTCTCTCGATTTTTTGACTACCGACTCCCAGATGTCGTGGTGCATTTTTAATATTCGTTAGTATTTTGGTTTTCTCAAATGAGATTCAGAGACCTACTTTAATGGCTTGCTTCTGCAACTCTTTAATTTGTAATTCTGCCTCGAACCAGTCCTTGGCTATGAGAGCCAGATCATCCGCAAAAGCCAGGCAGTTACACTTCAGTCCTTTAGTCCCCATTTTGATTCCACTGCCTTCCTTCAGATTTTGATTCCACTCTCTAACCACCTTCTCCAGCACACAATTAAATAATAGCGGTGATAAACCATCACCTTGTCTGACTCCAGTTCTGATCAGAAATGGTTCTGACACTTGTCCATAAATTTCACTTTTAGAATATGTGTCTGTTAAGGTGGACTTAATTATATTCGTAGTTTTGTTATCCAGGCCTAATTCCCTCAATATTGACATGAGTGAAGTCCTATCAATGGAGTCATATGCTTTCTGGAAGTCAATGAATGCTGTTACATACGTTTCACTCGAGAGTTTACACTAGGTCATGACACTTTTAAGGTTATATATATTATTATTATTATTTGCGCATAGACCCTGTTGGATCACGCAAAGCACTCCGACTCATGTCTTGTTTCTTCTAATCCTCCACACCTCCCTCATCCTGTCCCCATGGATCCTCTTCCGCTCCTCCGTCCATTTTACCCCTGCTCTCTTTGGGATTTCATTCTCTGGGACCTTCCAACCGAGCATCTTTCTCCTGTATGCGTGCCTGTCGTCAACATCTGTTGAGTCTATTCCTGCGTCATGTAGGTCTATTCTGACTGGTGCGATCCACGACTTCATATTCATTACTTGCACGAATCATAGTTGCTTGTAATATTGAAGGTCCAGTGTTTCCACTGGGATTTTTAGAACCAGGGATTGTTAGTTCCTGGAGCGTTACGTACAGCCGCATCCTCTGGATGAACAGACGCTGACCAGGTTGCCGGTGGTTGCCACTACAGACGCACCCCGGATTTTGGTGTTCTTGGTTCCTCCGCCCTCTTTGCCGTTGAGAAATACATCTTCATCCGCCATTGAGACCGTTGACCACTTCACTGATATATATATATATATATATATATATATATATATATATATATATATATATTAAATATATGACAAAAGTTCGTCCGCGATCTTCCTATCCTATTAATTTAGTAGCGCTACATTTTTTACTATTTTTGTGAAGTCAATATAACTTTACAATAATAAAACTCAAATATTTTAGGTACAAAATTACTTTTTTATTGAAGTTAAATACTGTGTATAACATGGATTTACTTTATTGTTTATCTATGGTTTTCATTTTTACAGCTGTAATTTTAAAAGTCTGTTTGCAACTGTCGATGTTGGTATTATTGAATATTGAATTAATGTTTTGTTTTGATAATGTGGAAAATGTTAAAGATAGTGGAATAACTTCAGAATTTAATTAAATAAAAAATAAATCGTTTTCCAAAATTTATAAAATGAAATAGTTACTTTACTTACTTTTTCAAAGTTTGTTTCAAAATCCATGTAATCTAGATTGTTTTATAATGGTAAGAAGATAAACCTACCAAGTGGTTAACTTACTGTAACCTTTATTATTGTTTTTACCTTTTATATTTTTAATATATTATTCTTAATTTATTAAAACAAAATTTTAATTTTAATTTTCAACAAAAATATGTGTTTTTTTATAATATAGTTTTAATTTTGGAATAAATGAGAATAAGCATTTAAATTATTTTGTGTTGCTTTTGTCTCATTTCTTTCAATATGATTCCATATGAAGTTACTTTGAACAAGTTTGTTGATATTTTTGTTATTTTAGGTCAATTTTAGTTTTAAGAATAATATATATTTTGAAAATAAGTCATATATTTACTGTAAATGGTCAGGTTATCCAATCTTAATTAATTACAGCTATATTAAAATTAGGTTAGGACCAAATCTTTACTGACAGAAGATTTGGTAAATGTGTAACTAGCATTAACACCAATATGTTGATTTTCTTTAATTAAAAAAGTATATATTTTTCTGAATATAACAGTGAAATTGTTTTTAGTAATTGTGTATCTATATGCTATTATGGGCTGGTGGCATTAAACAATTTTCTTTAAACTAATCTACTGACACCTAAATCATCCTTGGTCCTAGATGATCTTTCTTCTTTCATAGCATGTGATAAAATACTATAAATTTATTTTGATTTCATTGTTTTCTGAGTAACAGGTTTGTTCTCTGATTCAGCTTACAGGACTTAAAATATGTAACTTCATGCAAGCCCTTCCTTGTATGGTTTCCATACATAGTTTACTATGTTAAGTTAGTTTAACAAATATTTTTTTAATAAAAGAAAAAAGTGCCTATATTTTTTATTTTTAGATTTTTTTGATACTTCCGTTCTCTGTAGCCATAGATAACTATTATAGGCCTAACACCGTGTGGTAGGTCAGTTAGGTTATGGGGTTTTTTTGTTAAAAAAAATGAAGTTTAGACGTATTTTTATCGTTTTACCGATCTACAACATGTTAGCGACTTTTGCACGGGTAGCAATTTTGAGGTTATGTTGTTCACATTTATTTTCAATTTTTATCGTACTTCTCATGGTTTCTGCACTTTTATATTTTAGATTATTGCTTTTGGGCATGTACTAAAGCGTTTTAGTAAATAAAATATCGAAAAATGCAGAACAGGCTACATTGCATAAATACCAAAGTGTAATTTGGTTACCAAATATATTTTTAATTTTTAATTTACTGTACTGGTTCATTCACAACAAAGTTTGTTATTCTTGTGTAATAACGTAGAAAGATTTAAAAATATGCTAAAATCATATTTACTAGCAGAAACTTAGATACTGAGTGCAAATTTTTAAGACTTTGTTAAAATATTATATAGGTATAAGGTCTCATTGAATAAGCAAAAGTGTTTTTTTGTATTAATTGTAAAAAAAATTAAACCTAACTTCATACATTGGTTGTAAATACTAACAGGTAATACAAACAATAGCTTAGGCCAGTGAAAATGACTATTAAATTATGAGATTAGGTTTCTGTAGTATAAAACAAGTAATATAATTATAGAGAATTGATTTCTTGTCACCCTTTTAACTGTCAGTTTCTATTAACTATCAGGTTAATTCTGTTATCTGACATTTATAAATAGTCTTCCATGGTAAAGAAATTGTTAATAAATAAAAGTAACCTTCTAGACAAAACAAAACACTGTAAGTGGACAAGACTTCTTTATAATATAGGGGACTACACTTTTATAATGTATATAGAAAAGTGGCCACTAATTTCTACACTAAGCATATATTGATAATTGAAATGTTAACAATCCTATCATGTAGTAGAATGAGATAGAAACAATTAAAAAAAATCAACAAATTTAGAAAGAGTGCATGAATGTTTCTAGTGAAAGATAAACACTCTCATACTACTTACAATAATACCGTTCAGCCTATAAGTTGATCACGTTAACAGTCACATGAGTATTCTAAGTGATGAGCAGTGCTCTCGCATATGTTCTGTGAATACTTATCAAAAGGTTAATGTGGATAATTTACTAAATTATTAAATTAAATAATAATTAAATACATATTTATGTAACATTTTTATAATAAATAATTTGAATTAAATAGAAATTTTAAGTGTTTTACATTTTCCAAAATAATAATAACTAAACATTCTGTGCTATAAACAGAGTATAGTATGTTTTTTAATCAATTGCCGAAAGTACAGGTGGTAGTATATTTCTGTTACCTATCAATTCTCTCATTCGTCTTCTCAAAGGTTTTAAGATGGATGGTTAATTGAGACTCTGCTTATCTTTAATAGGCATCTTTAATAGGGTTTTCTAACTTGGTGATTGTATTGTGTTTGTATTGTTACTATTAGTTGATAGTTATAGTGATAGTTGTCTGTTAGGCATCACTTATTTTTTTGTTACACCACCTAATTTATTTTTGTATTTAATTATTACATTAGTGGTATATTTTAACTTAGCCTGTCTTTATTTGAAATTTTATAAATATTTGTAAACTTAAAAATTACTCTGCTCATCACTAAAAAAAAAAAAAAATAATAATAAAATACCTAATTAATTATTTTTATTAGAAAATACCATGCTATCTATCAAATCTAACATATGTTAAATCATATTTTGAATCTATTGTCTACTTTGTTGTAATGCGATGTTAGGCCGAAATAATAGCCTACCAATTTTTATTTAGTGCGGGGGACAAAGTTGATCGTGTCTGCAGCACACTTTAAGCTGTATGTGTCCCCTGGGTAGTGCTAAATGATCAGCAATGATGGCAAATGTTTCCCAAAGTCAAAGCAAAAATCAAATGAAGCAGAAGAGAAGAAGGAGGAAGGAATCAACTGCCCTTATTAGGACAGACAAAGTCTCAAACCAGACTGCTAATTCTGTATTGTGTGAATGTCCAGACACCATCATGAACAAGGACCACCTCCTGGTGTGCAGAAAATTAGATGAAGAGAAGCAGAGAAGAGGAGACCTCCCTGGCATCTACTGGGAAGCAAGATCAAAGATGGCGTGAGCCAGCGGAAGCCATTGGAAAACAATAACAACAACATTTTTTTTAGTGCTGATTAATTTAGTTGTAGATAATATATAGTTAATGGATGTAGCCTAGGCCTATTGTTTATTATGTATTAAATATAACAGTAAAGAGAAATGTAATCTGCTACAACACTCTACTAGTCAACTTGTATGTTACATTAGAGTGAGGTAATTAATTAAAACAAGACCAAGTAAGGGCTAAGTTAGGTAACACAACCCTCTTACAACAGCTTACAACTGCTAATACAAACAGCTTATTTGCTTCTATGACACAGTGTTTTTTCTGAACAAACTACTTTTCTTTATCAGTATTAATATTGAGGAGCATATAATTTATATGCTTTAACAATATCATTTTGTGGTATTCTGCTGTTTGTATCAAGTATTTAGCCTTGAAAAGGTTTATTTTATTATTGCTTCAGACATTAAAATTATAGCATCGTAAATATCACAGTTACAGTTATTGGAAATATAAACAGTAAAAAATTATTTAAAACATTACAAATTTTTTATGAATAATTATATAACTACAAAACTATTTTAAATGTATATTGTTCCCATTACAACTAATTATTATAGGTGATAACTAATTACCTATTAACATTAAATAAAAATTATTAAAACTATTCCCCCTAAAGTGAACAGGTCAGACAATGCTAGGCAACATAAGCTTACTTACTATTCACCAGTCACATCTGATGGAAGTCCTTCACAGTATAACATGAAATGGACAATAAAAGCTATTGTAATCTTTTTTTGTTATTGAAAACAGTTGCACTCTTAAATATTTTGTTTTAAATTTTAACTGGGAGTTTATTCAATAAAACCACACCAGCTTGTGAGGCTTTTTGAAGTAACATAGCCTGTGTTGTCCTAATTGTAAGTACTATAAATAACCACGTAATCCGTTCTTTAGAGATTGTGGGGCTTGGTGGATCCTAGCATCATGATTAAGAATGTGTTGTACAGCCAAGCCTTTTGAATTCTAGTTCAGTAGACTGGTATCCTCGATGAGTTTTAGCAGTCCACTGACTAGCTGATTAACTTGCTGGAGGTCTTCAATATCCTGGAAGTCAAACATCCTTTGCTGCATGCTGAAATTCGCAGTTTGTTTCTCTGTCTCACCATGGTCTACACATGGCTTCTGTGTGGTATAATATTCCTGACTGACAGCCCTTAATTCAAAGACAATAAATGCAGTTAGCCTAATGTTTTTTTTAGAGTATTTAAATTCAGTATGTTTATTTTTTTATTTTCAGGACGATTGCAAAGAATCTGTAGAAAATTTAGAGCGACTGTTGGAGGAGTTCTTCAGTCAGAATTCGTCAAATGAACGTAAGCATGAAATAGAAACTTTGTTAAGTTCATTCTCTTCACAACCAGGAGCATGGCGGCATTGCATGTACTTCATGATGTTATCCAACAATCAACATGTATCTATGTTTTGTCTGGCTACAATAGAGGTACATTAGGCTTAATGTATTTATTTTGTTTATTAGTCAGGGTTATACAATATATTTAATGTTTAAGTTATATACAGGTACACATTTAGATTTTCAGTTCACTTCAAGGTTGAAGGCATGTGAATGAATAATGCTTTAAGGCTATAGTTTATATTTACCAGCGATTTAAATTCTGTACACTTGGTGACAAGATTTTTTTAATAGAAAAAAAATTTACAATCACATGGTATGTATTTAAAAATAATTTTTAGAAAAGCTGTTAAAGGAATATTACATGCAAAAATTGTATTATAATATCTAAATTTCATTATGTTTTATATTTTAGACTGTGATAACAAAGAAATGGCTGGTGTTACTTAGTGAAGAACGCACTGAACTTACGTCAATGCTGTACAAACACACACTAAGCCAACACGATCAAGTCCCTTGTTATATACGCAACAAGTTGATGAAGCTAGTGGTGGACATTGCTCGCTATGATTGGCCTCATTTTTATCCGGAGTTTTTCATCAATATTTTTTCAGTAGGTTAAATACATTTAAAAAAATAGCTAATTGTAACAGTATAAATTCTATAGAAGATGCTAGACCTATTTATAATATTTTTAAATAAAAATTTGACATTTTATTTTAGAACTTTCACAATAAAAAGTTAATATATTTTTTTTTATAAATTACTTATTGCTGCTAAGCTGGCCGTTTCAATTCAGCTTTTTCTTCAAATGCCATTTCAATTCTGCTACAGACATCATTAAAAAAAAAAATCAGAAGGGACCAAAAAAAGGGGTCAAAAACATTTGAATGAGAAATAAGTCAAACGAATACATAGGTTATTTATTTATATAACTTTGTGCTAGTTGTACTTCAGTGTTCTATGTAATTTTATGGTTTTTCTAACTTTTTTTACTTTCTTTTGGTAATAAATTAGAAAAAAAATGTTTTAAAAATAATACTGAGCATCAAAAAGGTAAAATGTCTTGTAAACTTTTTATAACAGACATTTTTTAATGTGGATATGTCTTGATAGTGAACAATTCATGAACATTAAATTTATAAAGCTTTTGTATGTTAGTTTTAGCTTTTTAATAACAGGCATTCTTAAATTTGGATGTCAGCATCAAATCTTGTTCTAGTAGCAGGTTTAAACTTAAAAATACCATACATAGCTGGATCACTTGTGGATGTGTCATAAAATTCTTAGAAGTCTCAGGTGCTGTGCAAATTGTTTACAGTAGTGATAAGAGATTGGACATAAATAAGAGGATCTACTATATAAACAAAACAACAATTTCGTCTTATATATTTTTTAAACTTCAGTTGTTTAAAATATGTAATTATGATGTAATATTTAATCACGTTCAACCAGTTTTGGTACAAACAATTTACAAAAAATTTAAAAGTTTTTTTAAACTTTTATTTGTAATTAATCTAATGATGATTTTTCTCCAGTTGATTCAAGATCCGAAAACAGTGCTGTTAGGTGTAGGATTTTTACAAATAGCTTCTGAAGAGTTGATATGTCCTCGAGAAGACCTTAGTGTTTGCCGTAAAGATGAACTGAAGCGATTGTTTACCTCACACATTCCTCATATCTTTAACATTCTCTCAGGTGTGTCTGAATATTAATAGATAACTTTTATAAAAACAAATATAAATATTGTACAGTAAGTTTTATAAAAAGTTTTTAATGTTTTAGATCTGTCTTCAATTAATTTTCATTTATTTAATGTAGTTTTTGTTTCAACAGCATAATTTTTTCATGAATAATTTTAATGAAAAAAAATCCAAATTTGGTATACTGAGTTATAAACCTGTATATACATTAGAAGAATGTGGTAAGCCTTTTTGGGGAAATTAGTCACAATATTCTTATTTTTTCAATAGCTTTTAAACCAGATTTTTTGAAAATGTAACTCATAAGTCTTGCTTGAGTTAAAGTTTTTCACTTAAATCTCTTTTAAATGATTTTATAAATCATTGGAAAGTGCATGTACAAAGTGTGACAATTAAATAACCAGACTGGCCCTACAAAACATTTTATTGATCACCAATTACATTACAAAGTTTACCCCTTCAATGTACTTTCCTTGCTGATCCCTACATTGCTTCATACAAATTTTCCATTATTCAAAGTAGTGCTGGAAGTCCACTTCTGTCAGTCTGTTGAAAAGCTGTGTTGCTTTTTTTTCACACTTCCACTCTGTGAAATATTGTCTGCTTCTCTGATTTGACCTTAGGGAAAAATCACTATTGACCAGGTTGGATGAGAATGTGGGTAATCCAACATGGTGATACTGAATTTCACAAAGAACACTTTCATAGGGAAAGCAGAATCAGCGCCTGCTGTCTAGTTTGTGTGACAATGTGCCTACATTGTCTTTGTAAAGCATCCAGGAATTGTTCTTCCACAAATCAGGTCTTTACCTTCTCGCTCGTTCATGAAGGGTTGTCAAAATCTTGACGTAATAATGTTGATTGACCATTTGACTTTGTCAGATAATAATAATAATAATACGCTTGTCAAATAAAAGCTTGAATTTTGATCTGTTCATTTTTGCTTTTTTGTCGTGGTGGTATGGCACTCTTCCAGTACATTGATTGACACTTTGTTTCAGGATCATAGGTAAAAAACCATAATTCATTTATTCACTTCCTTTAACATAGCATGAGCTTCTGTAGCAGTTTTTCTAGTTTTTCAAAAAATTTGAGGTTTATTCGTTGATCCATCTGAAAATTTGCATTTTTTTGATGAGACGCTAGAGCAAGGACATGAATGGGGTATTGCTACAGTGAATGATATACAACTATGCTCATCGAGTTCAGGGAAGGGGGCGGGAGCATCAACTGGCAGAGATATGTTCAAATGTGCCGCGATGCATTCGTTGTTTACCAGTAGCAGCACCAGTCCTGTTATTTGATCGCTATACTTTGTAATATTTATACAGCATTTATTTATTTTTAGAGAAACGTTTTTATGATATTGAAGAAAATAATTACTCTTTATATGTTTTGAAAAGCTGCCTTGGTGGCCTAGTTGATGGCGTACTAGGCTTTCACCCCGAAGACCCGGGTTCGATTTCCGGTCAGGGCTTGGCATTTTCATACACTATAAATCATCCTATCGTCTGCATTAACCCAAGTGTGCACAATAGTCAGACGTTACAAAAAAAAAAAAAATATTTATATATGTGTTTTGAGCTTTACATTAACTTTAATATTTTTCTTTCTGTGTTATCGGGCCTATACTGAACTGGGTCTATATTGGAGGGCTGTTCTATTCAAATGTTTAAAAAACTTACTCATGTTTTTTAAGTTTAGAGCTAAATAGTTTCTGTGTCTTATTGGTGTATTGTTTTGTTATTATCAAGGCTGTAATAAACAAAACATTGTATACTTTATAAATTATATCTATACATCAATTGAAATAAAATTGAAATTTTATAGTAGCCTATATGTTGTTATGTAGTTGTCATTTTCTGACTAACAGAACAGTTTATGTTTAGAGTTGTTGAAGAATCTGAAAGATGTAGAGAGCCAAGCTGTGATAGAAGCAACTTTACAAGCATTGTGTCATCTGTTTTCTTGGTTACCTTTACAAGCTATTAATCATTCCAATCTACTTTCCTTGGTCTGTTTCTTCACATCTAGACCTGTAAGTAACAAATAAGCTTACCTTTTATAATAATATTAATAAGCTCATCTGTTTGTCAGCTTCCATAACACTTCCAACAAGCATGGGGAGAGGGATGGCTAAATAATTAATGGGATTAAGCAGAAACAAGCATTCAAACATTTTTAAATATTTTGTTTGTGTTTGAAAGCCTAATTTTATCAGTTATGTTCAACTTTTCTTTAAAGTTTAAGATTATCGATTAGTTACAATTATTTTTATCATTTTGTACTGCCAGACTAGTTCATACTCATAGTGTTGCCAACGTAAATATTGGTTTGTAACTGACTTATCAAATGTTAATTTTGTGTTTATGATAGCCATGCAATTATATTTTAACTAAAGTATTTGTTATTAAACTTTTTAAATATAACATAAAGTATATATCTTAAAGATTAAAGCACACTTGAAGATATTGGCTCAGTGTTGTGCTTAATAAAAAAAGATCAAACTTGAATAAATATTGTTATGTATTCTGAGAGATCTAGGCTGTGAATCAGCTGTCTACTGGCAAGCTGTAGTTTGCAGAATTTAATAAATTTTGAGGTTGTTAAAAGAGGGCAAATAGTTTTATGTAAACTGTCCTGTACTTAAAAGTGCTCTCGATTCTATGCTCATTGTTATGAATGGGGAAACTTGGACTGAAACTTTGTCACTGATCAGGTGTTGTGATCCAATTATTGTGATTATAACTTTAATTGTCTCTTTTCATTTTGCATCTACTAATAGCCTATGTGTTTTGGTAGATGTACAGGTAATGTTGATGTATGCCCACCAATTTCCTTAGCGCTAGAAACAATATTAAATTCATTAATATTATTTGCTAAATTTGGAAGTGGTTTGTCGCTTAATATTAAACAAATATTTAAAAAAATTCTGATGCTTACAATGAGCCGTTAAAGCATATACTTTTTATCTGTGCAGCTTTAAATTACATGACAAAATTATTGATAACACCAAGTGTGTAGTTTGTACTTTAATATGCTTTTTGATTACGAAAGAAGTTATCAAAATTTACTGAAAGATAATTGGTATGGTAATGCGATGAATAAAGCATTTTGTAAATAATGCATCATGTTTAATAGCGGTTGGATGAATATTCATGTTAAAGAATGCCGACCATAGATTTGTTTAAATTCACTAATAGAGATTAAGGATTTTAATGGCTCTTGGCACTGCGATCAAAGGACATAAGCCTATAAGATTATAGTTAAATAGACTAGTGCTCTCAATGAGTTTTAGCTGTCCACTTTTTAGCTTATTCTGCTAGGGGTCTTCGGAACGTAGAAGCCAAATATTCTTTGCCTCTTGCTGGCAAGGGCTCCACAATCATAGATTATATGGCATCCAGTTTCATTTTCCTTCTTAATCCACACACAGTTTCTCTGACATATTCCTATCCTGTTTCATGTGTACCCTTAAGCCACAGTGCGTGTAATAGTTTTTCAGAGTTGTCCTCTGCCCAAGATCCCTTTTGTTCCTGTAAGTTCTCCTAGAGGACCTTTGAGCTGACTTTCTTTCGGGATTGATATACTTAAATCAAGGATTAAGGGGGAAAACTCATCAGGATATATCCTATAGATAGAGTGTGTTATTTCCTGAAATTTTAAGGAAAGTTATTTTGAAATTGTTAGTAGTGATTTAAGCTATAGAAAAGTGTGGTCAGGTTGGTTCCTTGAGTTTTGGCAGGTGAAAAATAAAAACAAATGGGAGCTGCACTGACTTCCATAACAAGGATGGTGACATTTTTAAAAATCATGTTGATACTAGTGTTGAGACCTGAATTTTGTGTAAAAATCCCGGAAAAAAACAAATTCAGTGCAGTGAAATGTTATTATTCCTGGTCCCTATCAAGACTAAAAAAGCCAGATAAATTCTTAGCACCAAAAAGATTAAGTCTACAGTATTTTGAGTTTGAAAGGGTGTAGTACTTGTCGAGTATTCATCTAAAGAGGAGACTATAAATGCACCAGCCTACTGTCAGACCTTTCACCAACTTACTTCTTCATGCTATTCACACATCGACATGCTGCCACATTAACGAAGAACTTGCTTACATAGTTTAAATGGGAAGTTTTTAAACTTCTGCTTTATAGCCCTGATTTTGCTGCAAGTGATTACCATTTATCCCAGTTTGAAGGATATTTTTAGCAGGAACCGACATGAAAGTGTCAATAAACTAGAAGAAGGTATTCACGACTTATTCAACAACTTGGTAACAAATGAGTTTGCAGAGGTGTAGGAAAAGTTGTAAAATGCTACAACAAATGTTTAAATTGGTGTGGCAACTACAGTAGAACCTAAATTATATGGGGGCGGATTACCTGCAGCAGCTTAATTGGGGTTGGAGTTTTGTTAACCCTCATAGTGTTGTGTCACGACATAGAGCAGATAATTTAAAAATTTCATCTACGTTTAACAAAAAGAAACATGTTTAATCTGTGAAAGTCATCTGTTAAATTTTGCTGAGTTAAAGAAGTTATGTTAATTAGACTTTTCTGTACAAACATTGGTACGGTATTGGTGAAAATATACAGTATATAGGGATATAAGAAAGGTACAAGACATGAAGGTAAAATTACAGTTCCCCTCTCACTACTCTTCCAGTTTCGTATTAACACTTCTAAGAAATCCTTTAATTAAACACGCGTATGTCAACAGTTCCCCTCTCACTACTGTTCCACTCAATATTAACATGTCAAAGAAATCCTTTATAGTATGCCAAAGAAACATGTAGACAGGAAAAAAAATGGTTTCTATTCAGTAACCACGGTCTACATATATAAGAAGATAAAGGAAAATATTCAAGCCATGGCAACATTAGTCTGCTGATGCACAATTTTTTTGATTTGGAAGTTAGAATAAAGGAAACAATTGAAAATAAATTATTCTCAGAAGATGGGTAATGGGAATACAGTTTATCCTGTTGATACTGTAGTTGTTATAGTTATTGAAGGTTTTAAATAATTCATACTGTCAACCTATCGGCAACCCTAATCAGAACTAAATATACATGTCAGTGTAAGTAAAAAAGTAAGAAAACTATTACTACTTCAGTTGAACATAAAACTGGACTTTTAGCAAGACTCGTGTGTGTAGTGTTAATTTCTTTTCCATGTAATTTCTTTTGTGTGTTAATTTTTTTCCTAAATTTAATAATTTATTGTTTTGGTTTATTTTTTAAGAATGAATGTTGAATACAGTGTATACTTCATAAATGTGTATGTAAATATGCATGTAAAGTATAGTATATTTTAATAAAACACATTCCTTTTTATTGTGTAGTTATATTTTTTATCTATCTTATTATTAGCAGCTTAACCGAGATTTCAGTTATCCATGTACTTCCTCCTGTTATTTACCCTTGATAATTGAGGTTCTACTGTATGTACAAAATTAGCTAAAGTATTGTACAAATAAGTCTTGTTTCATTACCTTAAAAATTTCTAGATAAAAAAAGCATTATCTTTACTTTTAGAATGACATTCGTGTGGTATTTTCTATGTATAAAAACAGGTATAATGAGTTATATTTTATAATTATGTACTTTATACTTTGTTGCAGGATTGTATAGGAGGGTCTGCGTTATCTGCAGTTAATGAACTCTTATACAAACATTTTATTCCTATGTCATTCCTCCCGTCATTGCTCATATTGTGTAATCAGTCATACCAACTGTTACAATCAGTATTACAGTCTGATCTTAGTCAACTAGATGATAAGTAAGTACAACAATTAATTAATTTATATATGTGAATTATATTATGAGTTTAGTAAGTACTCTGTTTATGATAACCAGTCTACTTAAATAACTATATGATACTATCCATATAAATTTTAGAAGTAAAACAAATATAATGGCAGTCAGTATTATGCACTTTCTAAGGATGGCTTTCTCTTATGAGTACCACTGGCTGTTTATCCGTAATAAGAGTACTTTGAACATAAGATAGCAGATTTTATAAAAATAAAGGAATCTAGTATAAAAGTAATTTTGTTTGTTTCATATTGTTCGCAGGTACTTAAATAAATTAACTGAACTATTACATCTGTGTGTTTCCAAACATTGGCACAGATTGGAACAAAGCAATATGTTTCCAGTCAATGATTTCCTTTCAATACTATTCCAGTACACTTTCTCTCAACCATCACTTTCTGGATTTTATGAATGTTTGGAGATTTGGTCTTCCCTTATTGACTATCTGCAAAATCCTAATCATAACACCAGGTAAATTTCAATTGTTATAATTTAGTTTAATGCTGTTCATTTTAATTTGTAAATTATTTGTTAAGAAAATGTGTTCAGTTAATATGTTGCTGTTTACTGGCAGGGAATTGAACCATTCTATCATACAAATAACATCTAAAAATAACTTCCAAATATCATCCATTGTTAGCATCCAAATAAAATTTTGATAGTTTTGATGAAGTATTTAGTTATTGATTGTATGTTATAGGTATGAAGAAGTCTTGATTTCGTTGGTACAAGCTTTACTGAAAAAAATACAGGCAGAAAAAACCTTGGATGATGAAAAAACAAATAGTGATGTAAGTGCTACAAGAATTCTGTTGCAATTTCTATTCTTTCTTTGTACAGAAACATTCTCTTGTAATAATATAAACTTCTAGAAATTAAGCAGTTTTGAAGTCTCAAGCTCTTTAATTATAAATAACTTATTACAAGAGAGGTTAAAAAATTCTGATGTCAAAAATCCTGAGCATCAATAACGCAGATTCAGTTTTAGAAAAATTAAAATTAAATGTTTTTATTTTAATTGGTGAAGAACTAAATAGGTCATCATCGCCTTGTAAATTTAAAATTAATAATAACAAATTTTAGAGACTAATTAAAAAAATACACAAAATTTATTATAGGGCTGTAAATTAACCCTGCAGTAATAACAAAAAAGTAAATTAAAAAAAACATAAACACCTAAAACTGAAACTTAAAAAAAAAAACAGTTTTTTGTAGGACTGTAAAGAGGTCCTTACATGATAATAAATTGTACCAAACCATGCTTAACATGCATACTGGAGAAACCATCACAATCTAGCAATATATTTCTCACTGTGATGGTTTCTCCACAAAACTCGCATTGAGGTGAGTTACCTCCTTCTATCAGAAAACCATGTGTTAGCAAGGAATGTCCGATCCAAAGACAGGTAACCATCATCTCTTCCCTATGACTTGCACGAATTGAAGATCCTCATGGTCGGACTGTACTTTTCATCATTTTCAACTTATTGTTTGCTACTGCTTACCATTTATCTTCCCACTGAATATAAAAGAAAATTTTACATTTAAATAGTCATGTGATACGACTCATCTAGTGACTGGCAACTGATGCGTTGCGTCTTTAATACCACAATCTGCTTGCGTATTTCCAATTATTCTGAAAAATAAAATTTAAATAATTTTATAATTAAATATAATTTTTTTATGTTTAACGTCCGACTATTGTGCACACGGGTTAATGCAGCCGATGGGATAATTTATAGCATATGAAAATGCCAAGCCCTGGCCAGGAATCAAACCCTTTAATGATTAAGTAGACGTACAAACTCACCTTTAGTATTCCATTCTATTTTTAGTAAACAAAACCAAATGTATTATTTCCCTCAATGAACAATTTTTCTATGCTTATTATGTAATATGCAGAGATTATAGGAATGATAAGTCCTGTACTACTCTGTGACTGAACTAAAATCTGTGTGTCGATGTTAAAATTTTACTTAATTATGTTCAGTATAATAATCTTCGTTCCCTAGCTTCGTCAATTCTTCTTTCGTTGACGCGTTTTGTAGAACCTCCATCTTCAAAAACTATTTCTATACTAATAGAAAAGAGTATGGAAATAGTTTTTGAAGATGGAGGTTCTCCGAAATGCGTCAACGAAAGAAGAATTGACGAAACTAGGGAAGGCAGATTATTATACTGAACATAGTGACAATAATCCTAGCAGAAAAGAAGAAGAATATAAAAAGAATTTTACTCGACATTGCTGGTAACAAACTGAGTACTTCATATCATTCAAACAGTGAAGTCCACGCGTAAATACTAAATTTATATAAATAGAGCGGGTTGTGCAGGCTAGAGTTGAATGAAACCAGTTATTGCAGGCGTACTGAATCAGCAATATTAACTTTAAACTCTCTTGAAGTTTTTTAAATTTAAATATTTTCATGTATTATTTGATTTTTGATACTTTACGTTTAAAGTGAAATGGTAATGTAAAGTACTTACTTATATTATTGTAGTACTACAAAATAAAAATGAATATTACTTAATATAATTATCATTTATTAATTTATAAATAGTTATAAAGTAAGCAAAATATTATATTTTATTTTGATGGTTTATTGGTTTTAGGAGGAGACAGAAAGGCAAGAATTCCTTAATCATTGTATTGAGATTATTAGCAAAATTGCTGACCTTGTTCCTACCCAAACTTGTACATTGGTGGTAAGCTTTATTGTAGTAGCATGTTTCATTTTACACTTTTTTTTTAAGCTCCCAACGAATCAATGAATCTTTCGTCATGGGTATTAGTGCCAAGGATGTAAGTAATTCCAGTGTGTGTGATTCGCTAACTACAATCAACTATTTTACCTATTAAAAAGATTCACTAGATAAACCATGCTTTATTTGGGATCATTCAAACATACCTCTCACATTTAGTTTTGTATGTCTGATTTGATTTAGTTTTGAAGTTGTATTTAAATGTTTAGTCAGTATTCCATGTGATGATTTTTCTAACAGATTATTATTTTTGAGATATACCATCCAAAATGTCATTTAACTCTTACTGAATGGCAAAAATAAAAAAGGCTGAAAAGCATAAAGAGCAGAAACTGGTATGTGGGCAATGAAGTCAATGGTGTAAATATGTGCTTGCTTACATTTTGGTTGCTTCTGTGTTAGTATACAATCTGTGGAATGTAATCATTGTTTACATGATCTGTCACTGTAAAATTATTTATAAACAACTGGCACAGCATTGACTGTTTCCAGACTAAGTTATTATCTCACATTCCTATAAGCAGTTTTATGTTCTACTTAAGTCAGGTCATGGTTTACTAATATGTTTTATGTTCTTCTATAAAATAATAATTCTAATGAAATAGCAAATTTTGTAGATAGGAACAGTGTATTATTGTTCTTTAACAATAATATTTTGGGTTGAAAGTGAAGACCCAATAATTTGATAATAATGACAACAAAGTTAATAATAAGAAATGTTTATAATTTAAGCAAAAATACTTTTAATTGAGAAGGTGGTATAAATAATGATCCTGGACCATCATGAAATATTTTAGTGGATAATCCAGACAAGGAACATATTGCAGATATATACACAGAAAGAAAATTAAATACTAGAGGTCATTAACCCTTTCAGTTTTACCAGATGTCTGTTTTATGTAAGTCTAATCCCAGCATTCTGATAATGTATCTTTAAAAACAAATGCAAAAATATCAAGCAGTAAACAGTAAGTTGTGTGACATAACCAAACAATAACAATATAATAACCAACAATTTACGAAACTTGTAAAATGAAACAATTTCAGACTGGTCAGGTGGCCGTGCAGTCTAAGGTGCTGGCCAGTGTAGTGAATTAGGCTTGAGCGGGTTTGAACTCCACATTGGCCATTGATTTTTTTTTTCAACTCAGAATTTGTCAGTCTGTGGTAAAGGGAGAGGCGAGGCCGACCTTAAGTAAATGGTGGATGGTTCGGTGGAAGCTGACAAGGACTGGTGAATCCTTTGTGAGTTCCACAGCTGACCAAAAGTGTTGCTATTTTTTTCTTACTATATATTGTGTGATTCCATTTTAAACAATAATTTTCATAAAGTATGTTTATTTAGCTTAAAATATTTACAAATAATATATATACTTTTGTATGAATGGTAAAGGGAGAGGCGAAGCCGACATTAAGTAAATGGTGGATGGTTCGGTGGAAGCTGACAAGGACTGGTGATTCCTTTGTGAGTTCCACAGCTGACCAAAAGTGTTGCTATTTTTTTCTTACTATATATTGTGTGATTCCATTTTAAACAATAATTTTCATAAAGTATGTTTATTTAGCTTAAAATATTTACAAAAATAAAAAAACATTAAATTGTTTTCAATGGCACTGAAGAGTTAATTTAGAGCAATTAACTTTTATTGCTCAAAATGTTATGCAACTTGATGGAGAAATAAGAAACTTACTTCTACTCTGTGAATGAGTTACAAAAACTGTTTTATTCTATGTGTTAGTTACACAAACTTTTGAATCTGGATTCCATTATGCGATTCATGCAATTGATTATGACGTTGCATGTCCTTAAACCCATGTTGTAACGTTTGTAACGAAACAACTAATTTTTGTAAATGCAGGGGCACTTGTGTAGCTGATGTGGGTTGTTTTTAGCCCAAATGTGATAATTCTGTGAATTTACGTAGCGATTAAGATGATAAATATAATGGATATGTATATAATCATCATGTTTTATATAATCATGTTTTGCCACAATATAATTAAACGATATTTGGTAAGTGTTATTTTTTTCTTCTTTTAAAACAGATTGTTGAGATCTTTAACAAATCCAGTTAAAGATCTAATTTTGATCATTTCACACAGCATTACAATGTGAATCTTCTGACCCATCATTTAAATGATAGAACACTTTTGCTGGAGTTCATCTTGTTGTGTACATTGTTATTTTCTGTTACAGGTTGATGCATGGGAAAACTCAAGTAGCATGTATACGCAACTGTTATCAACATTAGAACTTCCTCCTATATCATCAGAGGTAACTGAATCTTTGTTGTACTGTGCTGCCCTCACACAGGCAGTTGGCAGGTTACATGGCTTGTTAAAGAGTGCACCGCACATCTGCACTTCACTTGCTGGGCTTGCTGTCACTGCCACAAGGACTAATATTCATAATAAAGCGATGGAGAGTAATTTGGCTCAGCTGATTGTCAATTTGTAAGTAAATCTTAATATCAGATAACATTCAATTAATCCTTTGGGCGTCACTAGTCCAGCACTGTTGACTACAATGCTCTGTATCTACCTTACTGCCTTCTGGTTAAGATTCAGTTTTCATATTTTCAATGAAATTTAATAATTTTAAATGTATATGTAGAACTTAATGCTGATTATGATGGTGAAATCAGATTTTCAAAAACTTGTTTGATAAAAAAACTAATGTTTAAAGATTTTTTAATGGTCATCATTTTGAAATTGATATTTCTGGATAACAAACTAGTCCAAGCAAATAACAAAATCAATTTCTATGCTGTTTGATTTTTGTATATCGTAATGTATATATGATGGTGTTCAGTATCATAGTTTTAAAAAAAATATTTGCCTTTGTGTGATCATTTTTTTTATTAAGTTTATTTTGATATTTAAGTCTTGTTACTTTATTACAGGGAAGTACAAGTTTTGGCTGCCCTAAAGACTTGGCTGACTTTGGATTCTATAGACAGTGCTCTAGAGGCATGCTTGCCCTTACTGCTGCACACACAACCAGCTCATCCTGCCAGATTGCAACACTCGGCTGCTCACCTTCTTTCAGCAGTCATGGCAGTTGCAGTCAAACATCCTACACTAGTATTGGGGACTGTTCAACCATTATTTAATGTTAAACTTGATCACTTACCTGCTGAGGTAGTTGGCCATCTTTACATTATTTATCAATTATAAGTATCTTAATGGGCCTATGTTTCGGTAGAAAATATAAAACACTTATACTTTATAGTATTTAAATGTAACAAACAATTTATTTAAAAAAGTAAAGGTTAGAGCTAAAAGGGTTCAACTGCATGTAGATGCTTTTGTAAAATGTAAGTTATGTAGAAATGACTTACTTATCCATGCAAGGGCTTCGAAGTCACGATGCATTACAAAATCTTGTAACAAAAGGGATTATTTAAAAATTTTATAAATTCTCTACAAACTATGATAGTTTTTTGAAACATTTAAAAGCACTAACTTTGCTTCTTATGGAGAAATAAGAAAGTTACTTTAATCTATAAGTTAGTTTACAAAAACTGTTTTGTTATGTTCCATTATGCGATTCACACAACTGAATATGACATTACATGTTCTTACACACACAATTTTTGCAACCAAACAATTAATTTGTATGAATGCCCCCTGCATTTGTGTAACTGGGTGAATAGTTTGTAGTCTAAATGTGATAATTCTATGAATTTACATTTCCATTAAAATGAAACCATGCTTTGTCAAACCAAAACCATAATGGAGCTCTTCTTCTTTTCCGGGCATTACAGAGGATATGAACCACTTACAGAAAGCCTCAAGTTTTAATCAAAGCCTTCGGGTATCAATAAGTGACCAACATGAGCTCTGTATTGAAACATCTTTAAATATTTGCTGTAATGTTGTGGGCACTACCAGCGGTGAGACCATACTAACTAGATAGGTGTATAGATTTTTTCAGAGTATAAAGATATGCAATTTGCAACTTTTCTTCTGTTAGTTTTTTTAGGTCTACCACTTTTAGTCCAGTAGCCACCTTACCTGTCTCTTGAAACTTGTCATACAACTGTATGATAGTAGACTTTTGGTGCATCCATACTATACTTTTCATACCGTTGATTCAGTTGTGTGAATCATAAAATGGAGCCATGTCGTCTTATTTTTCCATAAGGTTGTATAATTTCTGAACACCGTATATTATGCATTAAGTGATATCATAATTGATGGCAAAAAAATAGAGATTGTAAAACCACAAATTTAAGATGATGTATCAATTCAGTAATTACATAATTTTCAGTAATTAACATGTTATATAATTATTATATTGTTAAGTATTTTTTGTGTATATGGGGAAAGTGTACTACAAATATTATATACCAGGCTATTAAGTAGTCTCAACTATTTTGCCATCGAGATACACCACTCCTCCATAGTTGTTACAGATATTGGCAGTACACCAAGTTACTAGACATTTGTTAAAGTAGTAGTAATTTATTAAAGTAATAATAGGTAGTGCAAAAAGAATGATGGATTTAATCTTAATGTAAACATGTTTATTTTAAACATTGAGAAACTATTACACCAATGCAATATATAGAAGACTTACTTTCAACAGTCCTGTTTTTTCACTTAATTTTTTAAAATAATGTGGGAAAGATAGCATCGCTTTTTAGTGCATAACCATAAAAAGTCTTTCTTGAGAGTTGTTCATGGCACTAGTCAAGGTTTTTTGGAAGTAATTTTTTTTGGTAGATAGCAACCTTTACTGTATGGTGTTTACAAATGTAAACCTTTGATTTTAAGTAACTCCACACCAGACTGTAGACAGATTTTAGTGCATTTTTTTGGTAGATAGCAACCTTTACTGTATGGTGTTTACAAATGTAAACCTTTGATTTTAAGTAACTCCACACCAGACTGTAGACAGATTTTAGTGCATTTTTTTGGTAGATAGCAACCTTTACTGTATGGTGTTTACAAATGTAAACCTTTGATTTTAAGTAACTCCACACCAGACTGTAGACAGATTTTAGTGCATTTTTTTGGTAGATAGCAACCTTTACTGTATGGTGTTTACAAATGTAAACCTTTGATTTTAAGTAACTCCACACCAGACTGTAGACAGATTTTAGATGCATTTTTTTGGTAGATAGCAACCTTTACTGTATGGTGTTTACAAATGTAAACCTTTGATTTTAAGTAACTCCACACCAGACTGTAGACAGATTTTAGTGCATTTTTTTGGTAGATAGCAACCTTTACTGTATGGTGTTTACAAATGTAAACCTTTGATTTTAAGTAACTCCACACCAGACTGTAGACAGATTTTAGATGCATTTTTTTGGTAGATAGCAACCTTTACTGTATGGTGTTTACAAATGTAAACCTTTGATTTTAAGTAACTCCACACCAGACTGTAGACAGATTTTAGATGCATTTTTTGGTAGATAGCAACCTTTACTGTATGGTGTTTACAAATGTAAACCTTTGATTTTAAGTAACTCCACACCAGACTGTAGACAGATTTTAGATGCATTTTTTGGTAGATAGCAACCTTTACTGTATGGTGTTTACAAATGTAAACCTTTGATTTTAAGTAACTCCACACCAGACTGTAGACAGATTTTAGATGCATTTTTTGGTAGATAGCAACCTTTACTGTATGGTGTTTACAAATGTAAACCTTTGATTTTAAGTAACTCCACACCAGACTGTAGACAGATTTTAGATGCATTTTTTGGTAGATAGCAACCTTTACTGTATGGTGTTTACAAATGTAAACCTTTGATTTTAAGTAACTCCACACCAGACTGTAGACAGATTTTAGATGCATTTTTTTGGTAGATAGCAACCTTTACTGTATGGTGTTTACAAATGTAAACCTTTGATTTTAAGTAACTCCACACCAGACTGTAGACAGATTTTAGATGCATTTTTTTGGTAGATAGCAACCTTTACTGTATGGTGTTTACAAATGTAAACCTTTGATTTTAAGTAACTCCACACCAGACTGTAGACAGATTTTAGATGCAATTTTTGGTAGATAGCAACCTTTACTGTATGGTGTTTACAAATGTAAACCTTTGATTTTAAGTAACTCCACACCAGACTGTAGACAGATTTTAGATGCATTTTTTTGGTAGATAGCAACCTTTACTGTATGGTGTTTACAAATGTAAACCTTTGATTTTAAGTAACTCCACACCAGACTGTAGACAGATTTTAGATGCATTTTTTGGTAGATAGCAACCTTTACTGTATGGTGTTTACAAATGTAAACCTTTGATTTTAAGTAACTCCACACCAGACTGTAGACAGATTTTAGATGCATTTTTTTGGTAGATAGCAACCTTTACTGTATGGTGTTTACAAATGTAAACCTTTGATTTTAAGTAACTCCACACCAGACTGTAGACAGATTTTAGATGCATTTTTTGGTAGATAGCAACCTTTACTGTATGGTGTTTACAAATGTAAACCTTTGATTTTAAGTAACTCCACACCAGACTGTAGACAGATTTTAGATGCATTTTTTGGTAGATAGCAACCTTTACTGTATGGTGTTTACAAATGTAAACCTTTGATTTTAAGTAACTCCACACCAGACTGTAGACAGATTTTAGATGCATTTTTTTGGTAGATAGCAACCTTTACTGTATGGTGTTTACAAATGTAAACCTTTGATTTTAAGTAACTCCACACCAGACTGTAGACAGATTTTAGATGCATTTTTTTGGTAGATAGCAACCTTTACTGTATGGTGTTTACAAATGTAAACCTTTGATTTTAAGTAACTCCACACCAGACTGTAGACAGATTTTAGATGCATTTTTTTGGTAGATAGCAACCTTTACTGTATGGTGTTTACAAATGTAAACCTTTGATTTTAAGTAACTCCACACCAGACTGTAGACAGATTTTAGATGCATTTTTTTGGTAGATAGCAACCTTTACTGTATGGTGTTTACAAATGTAAACCTTTGATTTTAAGTAACTCCACACCAGACTGTAGACAGATTTTAGATGCAATTTTTGGTAGATAGCAACCTTTACTGTATGGTGTTTACAAATGTAAACCTTTGATTTTAAGTAACTCCACACCAGACTGTAGACAGATTTTAGATGCATTTTTTTGGTAGATAGCAACCTTTACTGTATGGTGTTTACAAATGTAAACCTTTGATTTTAAGTAACTCCACACCAGACTGTAGACAGATTTTAGATGCATTTTTTTGGTAGATAGCAACCTTTACTGTATGGTGTTTACAAATGTAAACCTTTGATTTTAAGTAACTCCACACCAGACTGTAGACAGATTTTAGATGCATTTTTTTGGTAGATAGCAACCTTTACTGTATGGTGTTTACAAATGTAAACCTTTGATTTTAAGTAACTCCACACCAGACTGTAGACAGATTTTAGATGCATTTTTTTGAGCTTGTCTGCTGCCTAAAAATGTCAGTTTTGTTTATTGACAAAACCATCCAAATGAAATTGAGCTTCATCACGAATCGTTAATATAACATCATCAGTAGCAAGAATATCAAACATTCTTCCACAGAAGAGTGTGTTGTTCAAAATCATGCTCATGAAGTTTTTGCACAATCATATTTGTAAGTACGCAATTTCAGCTCACACAAAGAATATGCAGAAGCAAGTGACGAGACATGCGCTTAGTCAGAACACAGTGCCTGATGAAATAGCGATCTCTTTGTAAGCCTGACTGACATACTCTGTTAACATTTTGTGGGGTTCATGCAGTTTATGAACAACCAGTTGACTTTTTATTCACAACTGATGCAGTTTTGTGAAATGAATAACCCAATGGATTATTGATTTGCAATCAAGAATCTCGTATTACACGAAAAAGCCGTAATGTGTACGGCTATGTACGGAAAAGCCGTTTGACAGTGATAACAGATTCATTACTCTTGAAAAACTGTTCATTTGCAAAAGATGATGAAATATTTCACTGTACCATTGCTATTAAAACTGGACACTGTGACTTACAAACTGCCTTCCCATCAATTGTTAGTATGCAACTCAGAGTTATGCGTATTTTTTTGCTTCACTGTGTATTAATTATTATTTGAAGTGTTGGAGTAAATTTTTAGTTAAATAAATTGCATTACTTAACAGTTTAATACAAACCCAAATTAATATATTGTGTTTAATTTCAGACACAAACAGTAGTTCAGTGTGCACTCTGTAGATGTCTCTTGTTGAGCAGTAGTACCACTGATGTAGATGGGAAAACATTGAACCTGTTGTGTCATTTGTTCACTTCAATGACTCCCTCTGGTGTCAAGGATTTAAAACAATTAACTTCACTTCTGCTCTACTGTCAGCCAGAAAATAGAAGTGGAAGGAAACTACTGTGCTCTGCACTGATGGTAAATGAGCCATATACGTTATTTTATTAAAAAATATTACATGAAAATTATAGTATTTGGTTTATATTGTCTGTTAACATCATGTTCCTTTTTTAGTGTTATTTATGAAATAGCAAAAACCGAAACATTTTGACTATTTTCTCAGATACTGTTTAACATAGAGAGCTTAGTGTTGGTATACACACTTTTTATCTCCATGCGTTTTGTATGTCTGTGTTTAAACCTGAACTCGACGTAGACATGGTCCCATTCCCAGTCATCAACGCTTTGATGATGAGTGAGACGTTGCCAAGTTTAGATACAAAATTGTGAGTAACATGGGAAATAACATACAAGATGCTGTATACGGGAACGATGCAATTGCACTCTAGTGAGTAAAGCTTGAACTATGAAAATATAATTTTTTTCTTATTGCCGTCTGTTTAACATCTATTGACAAAAATTATATTTTATGAATATTGTTTCCTTGCTTAAAAATAAGTAGGTGTCTGTGAGCTCCGAATTTTACGGGTTGGGTCGGGTCAATTGAAAAGCCTGACTTCGGTTCAGGCCAAACTTACAATTCAGGTCAAAGGCAGGTCGGGCCAAGTAAATATTAACTTTTATTTTTAGGCAGTAGTGTACGCAATACACATACATATTTTCATTACCAAAATACGTAATAAACAAATAATATTAACAAAAACAATTTATCATCAAAAATCAAGTGTCTAATCAATTATAATTACATTCCATTAGTCCATTAGTATTGCTCGACAAAGCTAACTGTTGTTAACCTGTGAACACAGTACTTTCGGTTAATCAGTTTATTTATTGTGATACTACAGTGAGAAGGGAGTAAAAAGTACAGTCAACACTACATAAAATTGGCAAAATCTAGAATAGATTGAACTACTAACAGATTGACACCATTTGTGTAGATCTATTATTAACATAAAGAATGTGATTATGTTTACATAAAGAAGTGGACTGTGCATGTTTACAAAATATATTTTCTGCTTCCTTGTCTGACACTCCGCCTTATGAAATAAATTGTGAATGTGATGGATAACAGTACCCACTCAGTTCAGAGAAACTGCAGCATTCTCCAAATAATATCCTTTTTTCAGAATGTTCATGATTATTTCCCTAAATTACAAGGTGTCCTAATTTTTTCAAAGACAAAAGTCAAATAAAATACTCAACACTATGGTTGTAATTGAGAGATTTGATTTTATCACAATTATTTTAATTGGATATTATTTTGATGCCCTGGAGACCTCAATTTATTTATTTATCCATATTTACCAATTGTGGTTTTGACTAACCAATAACACACATACGGCTTTGTGTTTAATAAAGTAAGTTCAACAAACAAAAATCAACTCCTACTCCCTCCACAAAGCCTGACTCAGGCTATTAATCTTAACTTTAACTTTAAAACTGACATATTGTATACCTAGCTTGTATTAATTTATTTCTTGATACTAAGTAAACACCTGACTTTGCATTGTCTTCATTAATGCTGGCTGGATGTGTTTGTAATACGATATCACATTCTTAGCCAGAAGTCAGCACTTGTAGATATGATTTGGTATGTCTCAGTATAAACTTAGTATTCAGTGCTATTGATAAAGACTGAAAGAGTAAACCAGACTTTATCCATGAAAGAGTAAATCCAGACTGAAAGAGTAATTAACATCCATAAAAGCATAAAACAACAATAAATGCAAATATGTTGTAATAAAAGGATAGAACAGTTCATGAAATTTCCAAAAGTGTATACAATTTAAAAGTTAAGATAAAAAATTGATGAAATACTTAATTTGTATTCTGAAAGCCGACTCTATTGGTACATGGCGTATTAAGATGGACCAACAGTGCTGATTACATCGACCCATGACGTTATTCAGTCAGACTGACAGAGCCTGTATTATATTGGCCTGTAGAAGTATTCACACAACTTTTGCGCGCTGAAGTAATCAGTCCGTGATATATTCAGTCAAACCAACAGAGTCCGCGTTACATTGGCTAGTGGTGGTATTTGGACAGCTTTTGCGAGCTTATGTAATTGGCCAGTGGCGGTATGTAATTGGCCCAGTAGAGCCAGTATTAAATTGGCCTGTGGTGGTATTCAGTCAGACCAACAGAGCTTCAGACAACTTTTGTGCACCAATGTAATCAAACCATGGTGGTATTCAACAGCCTTTAAAAACCGATTATATCGACTTGTGGCTGTCAAAGGATTAAATATGAAATGAAGACAATTTTAATTCTTTCATTTTTAACTCAGGCCTAGCTAAAAATGTGATAGTTCTCCATTTAACCGTTAGGCCTGACCTGACCAAAAGAAAACCCAACCTGGCCTGACCCAAACTCAAAAACTTTGGACTGCAGTTCTCTAAAAATAAGACAATTAATTAACACAAATTTTTATACAGAACATGTGTTCGTAGATGGACAAATATCTTCAAACGAAATACAAATTGAAGGATGCCACACTAATTAGAGTTCATATATATATATATATATATATATATATATATATATATATATATATATATATAGTTTGTTTTTTGGTTTACTACAAAAATTATAAACCCTCTTTAGCAATAACTAAATTGTATTTATTAATTTTTTGTTGTTGTTGCAGCCAGTGCTTGAAGAAATCGTAAAAGAATTTCCGTTACATCTGTCAGATAATCCTGATGTTTGTGAACAGATGTTGAGTTTCTTTTTGGAAGCTTTCAGAAGTTTACAAGATCTTGTGGGAGCTCATATGACTCAGTGTGCAGTGGAAACGTTTATACAGGCTTTTACTAGGTACAGCTTGTTTATTTAATTTTAAAAAATTATTTGTGTCAAAAGAATGATTCAAACTACATATTTTTAAAATAAGTTCCCAATACAGATTTGCCAGGTGTTTGTATTTGGTACATAGATTCTGTATGTTGAACACAATCTCCAGTGTTCTGTATTTGCAGTCCTAACAGTTTCTCCATATTGTAATAGAAATTGGGATTTTACAATAAATTTCAGTGAGAAAAAATAGAAACTTCTTAGTTTGATAATTGCAGACATTTTTCTCAACAAAATATTTAGACAATTATACATACATACATACATACATATATATATATATATATATATATATATATATATATATATATATATATATATACACACATACACACACAACATGGTGTTTTAGGCAGAAACAAAAATCCTACCAGAAAAATGACAAAAAAAGTTCATATAAACATGAGTCTGGAAACGCTTTGTTAGCGCTGGTAAAATTTTTTAAGATGATTGTTGGAAAAAGAGAGAAATTAAGCCATACTGAAATTCTAGGAACCTAAATTAAGAGGTAATCTTGATGGTTGGTTATGGTTTTTGACCAGACAAATTGAATAAAACAGGTCCCTGATTTGTAAGTCAAGTAGTTATTGAGAAAACCTGTGTAAAACACAACAATTAGAGCCAAAACAATACATTTCTAACATTTGGCCTACAGTAACTCTGTTATTTTCCCAATAAACAAATATTTTTTTAAAATAATTTTAAAAAAATATCGTACTAGATATTTTTGAATGTTTTTTTTTTGAATATTAGCTATTATTCTCTATGTTTGAAAGTTAATGTCCCTTTAACACTATGTTGTAAATATTTTGATGTTAATAAAAATTCGTTTTTTTGTAAATTCTTTTTTTTGTAGTTGACTATTTATGTAATTTTGTTCAGAGCTAAATTTTCTACAAGTTTTATTTAAAAACATTCCTGACTGTGTACTTCTTTCACTATTATGATTTAATTAGCTGTTACCCATTCCGGCTTCACCCGCAATTGTAATGTAGATAATAAAATTTATAGTTGATTTTCAAAATCATGAGTACATTCATTTCAGTTTAATATATTTCTAAATACAATATTATATGATTTTATGGTTTTTTGCCAAGACATAGATTTTTGCTGCTCGACACTAGAATAGACTATAACTGACCATGGGAGAAGCACGGAGTCCCAAATGTATTCCTGCTACTCTTAATATCTGACCCTGTGACTTATTAATTGTAATTATAAATGCTAACTTTAATGGAAACTGCAATATTTTAATTTGGAAAGGCAGGTTGTTTGTAATTATAAGATTGTTTCTATTAAAATCATTGCAAATGTAAGTTTATAAACAATAATTTTATAATAAATAATAACAGGGATTCAGATTTTTAAAATGGCAATACATCTATGTCCATCTCGGGTACCTAAACCATGTTCATTTTAAATTTCATCTCAATCGGTCGAGTAGTTAATTTGTGATTGAATTACAAACAAAAACACACACATAAACTTTCAAATTTCAAATATTATATTAAGAAATATAAAATATTATTAAAATGTCACTGTTGTGATACAGTTAGCACATATGACAAAACTGCATACTAAATAATTCAGTTTCACTGGGTAAGTAGTATAATGGCATTTAAATATTTATTATTCACATCTACCTGTATATAATAACGTATAAAACGTCACTGTTACACAGTTAACACTTGTCATAAAACTAAATACTAAATAAAGTTGGACTGGGTAAGTAGTATAATGGCGTTTAAAATAATTAAAATATTTATTATTCACACCTACCAATATATAATAAACATATAAAACATCACTGTTACACAGTTAACACTTCACACAAAACTAAATAATTAAGTTGGACTGGGTAAGTAATATAATGGTGCAAACATATAAGTTTTCACTTCAAAAATACTTTTTAAAACAAAAATATATATAAGAGCGTGATGTGTGACGGCAAACTGAATTTTTTTCCCGTGCAAAACATACATCCATACTCCGCCATAAGAAGTAGTCACTTCAAAAATTATTTGTTTATTGGGCAATTAACAGTTATTGTAGGCCAAATGTAAAAAAAATTATTGTTTGGGCTCTAATTTTTGTGTTTTGCACGGGTTTTCTCAAAAAACTACTTGACTTACAGATCTGGGACCAGTTTTATTCAATTTGCGAGGTCAAAAACTATGAGAAACCATAAAGATTACCTCTTAAATTAAGTCAGAATGTCGTAATTTCACTCTTTTCCAGGAGTTGATAAAATTTTTTACCAGCTGTAACTCGCTAATAAAGCGAGTTATATTAACTTATTAATATTATACTTTATATATATATATATATATATATATATATATATATTATATATTTTTCATATTTGCAACACATTTTTAATTTTTTTTTTTTTTTGGTGTTTAACGTCCGACTATTTTGCACACTTGGGCTAATGCAGACGATGGGATGATTTATAGCGTATGAAAATGCCAAGCCCTCGCCAGGAATCGAACCCGGGTCCTCGGGGTGAAAGCCTAGTACGCTATCCACCAGGTCACCGAGGCGGCACATTTTTAAATACAAATAATATATGAGCTGACAAAATTCTTTTTAAATATGTGTAATAAGTATTAATCATGCAAACTAGTTCATATGAATAATAGTAATAATATTGGCCAATTAATTATGCCAACTTACATCAGGAGGATGGCGCCCAACCTGTATCATAGAGTAGCATTTAAGTTGATTCCAAGGGCACAATTTATCACAATATTGTAAGAAAACTGCTGATCCTAAGAAAACAATTTTGAGTAAAACATTTCTTCAACTCCTTACTGATGACTTTGCCACGTACAGTTTTTTTTCAAGAATATAAAATATTCTTTCATTATGACAATTTTATATAATGCTACATCTGAATTAAAACTTATCTTGATTGTATCATATTTTAAAATATGTTAGAAAATATATGTTGATAAAATATAATGTATGTAATAAAAATTCATTAACCTTCTTGAGTAGGTATAAAGAAATTCAAAACTTTTGCATTTATAGGCAGCATAAATTGTTGGATATTTGAAATGCTTGCTTATTTGATTTCCTGCAGATTATTGTTTATGAGGAGGATATTTTTCTAATTTAACTGTAGCCTTCTGACATAAGGCCACGGAGTAAATAGGGCTGAACTCAATGTCATGAAAGACCTTTAGAACATGTGTTTACTAGGTTTTAAAATTGTATACTGTATATACAATTGTGGTTCAATTCTTAACAAAATTGGCATAGAACTTTTATTAAAAAAGTGAAGCCAACAGCGACATTTATAAATCTAATGTGCTAATTTTGCAAACTTTAATGCTTATTATGAAGCCAGATTTTAATAATTGTGTAAGATTAATAGTTATGATTTTTTTAAGATTTTGGATAGATATCATTTTGAGATAGGTGATGGATTTTGCTAGGTAATGGACTTGTCGATGATATTACAAAAATCAGTTTTGTGTGTTAAATTGTATTTGTTCACAGAAATGTTAGTTTATGTAATGTTATTAACACTTTCAGTGCCATAGACTTTTCTACATTTACAAAAATTTAATATTTTTTTACTTTTGGATATATTATAAGCCAAAGGAACATATTTTATAAAAATTGTATTTTCAAGTGAACACACACAGTATATAGTAAGAAAAACTTTGCAAAACTCTGGTCAACTGTGTAACACTCTGTTTATTCACCTGTCCCTATCAGCTTTTAAGAGAACCATCCATCTTTTACTTAAGGTCGGCCTTAAGTAAAAGATGGACAGACAGACAAACTCTAAGTTGAAAAAAAAAACAATTAATGGCCAGTTCGGGGTTTAAACTTATATGCTATACTGGTCAGTGCCTTAAACCACTCAATCATTTGACCAGTCTGAAATTGTTTCATTTAACAAGTCTCATAAGTCGGTGGTTATTGTATTATTATTGTTTGGTTATGTTAAACTACTTACTATTTACTACTTAATATCTGTTTATTTTATTTAAAAAAAAAAAACATTGTCAGAGCTAAAGAATGCTGGGATAAGGTTTATATAAAACAGACATCAGGTAAAATCGGATATTGGCACTGGAAACATTTTTTTTTTGGGGGGTGGGGAGGAATTTTTTTTACCATGTCAGAGAGGCAGCTGAGTTTCATGGTTATTTTGTTACAGTAAAATTGTTTGTTGAGTTTTTTCTAGTTTTTTTTCTAATATAAAGTTTTCTGTTGAAACTTTGTCTTACAGTGTGGACGTCATACAGAGAGAATGCGGGATAGATAAGCTATTGCAACTATTAGTACTTATTGTGGAACAAGCAGCTCCTGTATTTAAACAGTTTGTATCGAGCTGTGTGTCTCTGTGCCTGGACCACATCTACCCAGCCATCTGCAACATGCCTGCACCTCACATTAGACCTCACCTCTTCCATCTGTTATCAAGGTATGAAAGCAAACTGTCAGCTGAAATACTTTTCAGTTAAGTTTAATGTACTTACTTTTATAATGCAACAAACAAGTTTTAGTTTGTGTTTCAATTTTAATAAATTAAGAAATATTTTTGAAGGGGAAATCCTTCATGCTATTGAGTATTTTAAGGAGAATACATTGATCTATTCACAGCATGATGGAATGAAGCAGAAAATGTTGATTCTGATATAATTGTACATAATAGTAATTGTAACAATAGTAATAAATGGATGAAAAATAAATAAAATATAACTTATAATTTGTAGGACACATTTCTGCCAATACTAATGCTACATAAAGGATATTTTTCAATTCCTACTATTAATTCACACTCTTCATATATATATATATCAATCGTTAGTAGAATACTTTCTATTCATCCACTCAAGTTCAAATACATTTTTAAAACTTGTAGTGGATGACACTTGATATTAATACAGTTTTTTTCAAATATTAATTCATAATTTAATTAATTAATTAATTAATTTTTTATGGAAGAAAATAATTTCTCTTACATAAAATATTTAGCAGGATATAAATTTAGGAATAAATTGTTGACCTAAGTAGGAACTGATTAAAATTTTTTTTATGTTGTTTTAAATCCTTTTTCATTAGTGCATTTTTGAATATAGTAGAACCTCTTTAGTCAGCCTCCTTTAAATCGAATCTCTGAGTAAACCGGCCTGAAACTTTGAGTAACTAAAAAAAAAAAAAAAAAAAAAAAAAAAAAAAAAAAAAATGATTATGAAGGGAGACTGTAGATATCCTCTTTTGATGGATTACATTATGGATCCTGCTATGATATGTAGTGTGTTTACTGTGGTGTATTTCAAGTCAGTAAATTGCTTATAATGATGACAAACCAGAAAAAAGTTGTAACAATGAAAAAACTTGGAGCATTGGGAAGAATTAATAAGGATGAACCATTAAAAAATATTGCATTAGAGTTTGGTGTCACAGTGCCAATATTTTTAGACTGGAAAAATATTAAAGATTTTAGAATTTTTGTTTTAAAATGATAGGAAAAAATAGTTTAGTCGTAGTAAAGTTAAAAAGTGTGTTGGTTTTGTGCCAAAAGAGAATGTGGTTTACTATTGTCCAGACCAATTTTATAACAAAAAGCTTTCAGTTTAAATAAACAATTGCTCGATGGAGGCTCACATTTTACTGCCAGTCAGGGTTAAATAGATTAAATAGATGGAAAAAAGCATGATGGCAAGGAGAAAGTTTCTCCAGTGATAGTAATCTGTCTGACAAATTCAAAAAAAGAGTTTGAAGATTTCATTAAAACTGAAAGTTTAACAGAAAATCAAGTCTGCATTGCCAATGAAATGAGTTTAATTTATCGGATGTTACAGACTAAAATTTACTTTTCTTTTATTAGGGAAATCAAAAAATTCCCAAGCTCTAAAGAACGTAAATCGTGGAGCATTATCAATTATCTGTTACTCAAAAATAAAAAAAAAAGAAAAAGTTAATGGATAGTAGCATTTTTAATGACTGGTTTTTTGTACCAGGTGTGACAAAATATTTACAAGAGTATGGTTTACCTAATAAAGCCTTTCCGGTAATTGATAATGAACCAACATACCTGGCAGCCGATGTATTGGTCCTTGGCGATGTTAGTAGTCATTTTATGTTACTGCATTAGGAGGTCTTTGAGAATACCAAGTGAGTTTACAGAACTTAAAAGTTTACAAATGGCAAATCTTAAGTCAAATGATAAAGGAGATCGTGGTGTGACGGGGAGATTCAAAGGTCTTTTAATGTTAAGAGTGTTATATATAAGGTAGCCGAATCTTGGGTACAAGTGGTTAGATTCATCCTGATAAAATAACGGGAAACACTATGACCTAGTGTGTAACTTGCCAGAAGATAAGTGGAACCATTTGAAGAAAAAACAATTTGAAAGATATAAACTTCATAGAAGTTCAGCATCAAGAATGGACATTTCAGGAAGATTGGCAGCTGCTGAAATGTTGATGTCAGTGATGTGAACATCATTAGAACTTATCAAAGTTCTAAATAAAGTTATTAAATAAATACATTTTTACTAATGTTAAACAAATACAATTTGATAAAGGACTAATTTTGATTTTAGAAACATACTAAATTTTTTAACTTTATAATTTAAATAAACAGATTAGTTAGCAGTACATAAACTATTTAAAATAAAAATAAAATTAATATTAATTATTTCTAATTAAGAAGAGAAATAGTAATTTTAGAATTTTACTATTTTGCATTATTTCTTGAGAAAAGTAAGATTTCTTGTCAAGTTCAAAGTAGGGGTCAATAAAATGTGGTATACAACTTCTCTAAAAGAAGATCATCAAAATTCAGTATGCTGAACAATTATCTGCTGCCTTCTTTTCATGTAGTGTAACAAGGCCTCTTGCCTTGTTCATAAAACATAGTGAGCATGGATCAATTTTTAGGTAGTTCAGTCTAAAAATAGAATGAATTTGTAATGATATAAAAATGTTTTAAAAGCTTAGCTTAGCTTTAAGCTGTAAAGTATAAGTAAAAGTGAAAATCGCTTTACATTGAACTTTCAAATAGTATTTAAATATTGTATGAAACAGTATTAAAAGTATTGATTTTTGGCAAGATTTGTCTGTATAATTATGGTTCATGTGTCAGACAACTGAAATTTAAAAGTACATGTCTATGTTTATTTAATTCATATTCCTTAATTTCCATGAATTGTTTTGAGTTATAAATCACAGACATGTTTGATGTATAAATAAAAAGCTTAATATTTAGATTTACCTTTTATTTTATACATTTTTCATAAATTTTATAAAGGGTCTAGCCGATTAAGATGGTCAAAAGTGCCCCCAAACCTTTTACGAAAAAAAAAATACCCACTTGTAGAGGATCAAAAACTGTCACTATCCTGAAATTTTCAGCCCCCTAGAGTCAAACATAACCTCAAAAAAAATATAAACGTGATTTTCAGTATTTTTGCGATATCTCGGCTTCTAATAATGCTAGAAACTTCTTTTTTTTCATTTTGTAGGTTTTTGAAAGACCTACAAGTTAATATTTTTTTCAAATGTTTTGGCGGGAAATTCAATTTTTTATGAGCGTTTGAAAATTTAAAAAATTCACAGTAATTCGAGGTTTTGGGGTGGTATCACGAAATAATTTTTTTATATTTTCTACTTAAAGTAATATTTTTGTGAATTTTTTCAGATTTTTCGAGTTGGGGGAACATAGTAAAAAACGCCAAAAACCATCAAAAACCCATATTTTCAGCTATTTTCCGGTTTTATCCATCTATAAAACATTACAAGACATACCGATGTCATTTTTTTTTACTTTTTTTCACAATTTTTCAGATGTATTTCTACAGCACTAACTGTCAAAACCCATCAAAAATATAAAATATAGAATCATTTACAATTTTTTCGGTAAAAACTATATGTATACATTTTTTCCACTGTTTTCAGGCTCGAAAGATTGTTCAAAATTACGTTAGCCATTGGAAAAGTCCTTCTATCTTTATTTCTGTAAAATATTTGCATATTTAAAAAGGTAAGCGATTTTATCTCTTTTTCGATATTATTGGTGCTAGAATTATAAAAATGAAAGAAAAAAAACTAAAAAACTTCAGATAAATAGCAAAAAATTTATTTTAATCATCCTCATCGCTATCATCCATAATAGTTGTAACAATGTCCGTTTTTTGAAAGATTTTAGTTAAATGCTCTGCTGGTCTTATTATTTTTGAAAGATATCTTCCATGGGAGAGGTAATATACTACTGCAGCAACATGCGAACAACAGCCAATTGTTCTCAAGCCATTTGCGCATTCGCAGCAGTATCGCAAAATTCCTCCGTATCCTATTGAGTTGGATTGGTAATGAATATAGCAATTGTATGTTTTTTTACTGATATGCCGTGATTGTACTTTTACTTTTATGATATTACTAGTTTCTTTCAAGTATTCTAATTTCAACGTTTCATTTTCACCCATAATCTCAGCAAGGTAGGAAATGTCTTGCTGAAGCTGATATGTTCCAGTAAAGAAAACTATCAAGCCTTCTTCAGTCATCTCTGGGAAATCATCAATATCAGCTGATGTCAGTGCTTGAAACTGGCTTTTACGCCTACTCCACCTGCTTTTTTCAGCTTCCTCAGCCAGAGTATTTACATCAGAGTTTTTATCTTCAATGCGTTTCAAAATGATTTCACTTTCAGAATTTTTTGATATCAAACGCTTTCCAAATTGATTGACCAAAAAACAAGCTATTTTGGTATAGGTACCAACATTGGGTATCATTCTGTCATCTAATTGATGATGCAGCAACTTAAACTTTTGTCCTACAATACCATGTATAGCTTCTACAACCCATCGTATTATTGTGACTCGACGAGAATGATTCGATTCAGAAGCATTAAGTTGATTCCGTTTTCCTTTGAGAGAAGACATCAATACACGATAATTATTTTCTTGTAAATCAGGAACAACATCTCGAAACCCTCGGTCCAGCACAAACAAATCTTCTGGTTGTAACAAATTTTTAAAATCATCATTATTCATTAAAAGTTCCTTTAAAATGTCAGCATCGTTTTTATTAGCATAATATGGACCAACAACATCAATTACGTAACCCATTGTAATATATATAGAGCTTATTGGTGCTCTATATTTTTATATAGTGCACCATTTTATTGGTGCACATAACGTAAAGGGCTTACAAAGTGGAGTCTTTTTTTGACCAGAATATGATTTCCGCTGATATTTGTTATTCGAGCTTTTTTGATGGCGTACGTAAGTTCCATCAGCGATAACAGCGAGATTATCTATTACGCCATGCAGCTTTTTTAAAACAGTAGTTGAATGGTTTTTTATGAGGTCCTCTCTATTTACAGCTTTCAAACCAAAAAGTGTAGGTAAAACATCATTTTCAAAAGCCTGTAAAATAGATTGGGAAAAATTCGATACCTGCTGAGCATTATCTAAACCAAGTATTGCCGAGACCATTTCATTAGAGTTACCACTTCTAAACTTTAAAAGAAACACAACCAAGGCTTGTGTTACTGTTCTATTTGCTGAATTTCTTAACGAAGTCATCATCTCACGCAATTCAATTAATTGATCCCAATTTAAACCAGTCAAAATGTACAATCGGTGTTCTGAAATCGTAAAATCTGCTACATGATCTGTAAGTTGCTTCGTTGAAGCTAAGACAATCCAGCAATCTCGTTAAGTCAGATAACCCAACGAAACTGCTGTAAGAAGATATTCTTATATTATAGATTTCATCTTCGTAAAACCGATTCTTTATAAGATGATCTTTACAACAACGGTTACCATTAGGTATAAAAATATTTCTCAACCTAAAAATCTGTTTGCGTGCTTCAAACGGAACATTTGTTTGATAGATAAGTTTGTCTACATTATCTAACAGTTGGGTGATAAATTTTTTCAGAATACTGGAGTATAACAATAATACTTAACAAGCCATAAATAGTGCACCATTTATGAGTTGCAGTAGGCCTAGCATATGGTAATTCAATAGATTCCTCTGGTTTCTTAACATTTTCAGTGACGTGATATGATGAGTCAGACGATTGTGAGAACGTTGTAGAAGAAGCAAATGAAAATCCTGATTGTTGACTACCTGGTTGACTATCAGATTGAATATTAGTACTTGGAGTGGGTTCTTCTTCTATTTTTCGTTTTTTTGAAGAATTAAGATGGTAGAGGTTGTAGCATTTTTTACATAAAAAATCTCCACAAGTAACAGTTTTATCTAGAACCTCGGAAACATTTTTTGCAAACTCTTCAGAATCAATTGTTTTTTTCCATCCTTGTAGTTTCTTGGTCGTTATTCCACAATCAACGCATTTATCTTTTGGATTAAGAGACGCCATGATAAAAACTGAAAATTAATATAAGCTATGTAAAAACTTTTTCAAGCATGGATTGATAAAAACTCAATAAAAATAACAGTTTATTGTGTATAAAAAAGAAAATAATGTGGCTATTAACTAATGGTTACAATTGTTATTTTCACAACGAGTTTGGGGAAAAGAATGTGACAAGGTCATTATTTTTAGGTTAAACTGATGAAAAATGATTATTTATGACAAAATACTATTGAATGACAGATCTTTTAGCTCAAATAATATGTCAACTCAATCTTCGAACATAGGGACAATGCATTACAGCATCGCCACACTACCAATAACGCATTAAAAGTACCACATGACTATTTTCTGAGTATTATTTACGAACTTCTGAGCCTTAAGAGTAATGGTCACTTTATTATTTAACAATATACAATACTTTAAGAATACCAATGTTCATTACTAATCGTATACCTTCAGTGTATCACTAATGGAAATGTATAAATGCACAAAATATTAATTATATTAGTTATTGTAAAAGGATTTAATACTTACCGTCCGATATTAAAAATCTTATGTGAAAACGAGCAAAGATAAATAAGCCATAGTACTACTGATATCCACCCTTAAATTGGAAATATAAAAAAATTGCTTATATAAAACTATACTACTATTTCTTTGAAACATTTAACATTGAATGTGCTAGCCTATCTTTTAATAACATTTTGATATAAGTATAAAAATGTATTATATGTTACAATTTATCAACAAAAATTGATTCTAAAACAATGATTGTACTCAAAAAGTAAAAATAATGGAAAATTACAAATACCGAGTAACATGCATTAATTTCATTAGAACAGCTGATATAAAATGAGTTACTTTGTTGTACTTTTTATACAATATTTGTTCAAGTACAAAGATTTTCTCACATTTACGTAATATTCAACGGGGTACTATGAAGAACAATTCCTTTAATTACTGTTAGAAACAGTATAAAAAACTTACATAATTCTCAGTTAAAATAAATAAAGTGCAAGGTATAAGTTATGATTTTCAAAATCAAATATATAACCTTGATTCATAAAGAATACTTATTACAAAGTTAGATATAGCAATTGATATTTAATTTTTAGATTTTCTTATATTTATTTACCTGCTTTAAGCAACTAATTACACGTGGCTGATGAAATGCTTTTTCAATGAAAAATTTTTTCAGAATACTGGAGTATAACAATAATACTTAAAGACTTGTGTATGCTATAATAAATAATTCTTTTTGTTATTTATAACAATAATACTTGTAGGCTTGTGGCTAATATAAGAAATAATTCTTTTTGCTATTTATAATGAAAACAATGATACTTGAATGCTTATGATATGCTCACAGAAAAACTAAATTAACATTGTGACTTTAACATTGTAAGGCCATTTACACGAGGGTGCGACATCTTGGCGGCAAGAGATATTAGGCCCTCTCTACATAGGAGCGTTCTGGGACGTTTACGCGCGCTTCTTCCAAACTTATCCATTCGCTAATGTTGTAA